>CAMTDV010000020.1:933368-1533368 GCA_947069175.1 Scalesia atractyloides | reverse complement strand
AGCGTCATTGGTTGATGTGTCTAAAGATTCTTTTTAGGCTAAAATGATTAAATGGCCCAACCTGAAGGACCAGAATAGTAATTTACTCTTAGTAAAATTAGTGATGTAAAACACTTTGTACCATTCGTATAAAAATTCTCTTTTGATTTTACAACCCTTGCACACAAGTATCATCACGCACACGATGCATGTGTCTCATATGAATATATTGATTTTATCGTTAGAGACTGACTGCTAAGCATCCGACATCGGGTCTTTTTCTAACGGTCTTCCTTTGATATTTATAGGTGCTCTAGCAATCAAAACGAAAAGAAAGGGCCCAACTTAGGTTACATGACTAATTCAACGAGCTGCAACGGTTACATACAATCTCAATAGTGGATGATATTATATATATATTACATATATTGTTCATGAAAGCCGATAAATAGTAACTTTATCTTTGTAATAATATATAGTTTTTTATTATTTTTTTATTTAATATATTATAATAGTTTATTATAATAGGGTGAGGTTATTGTGAGAAAATTTAAAAGTGTGAGAAGTGTAAGAAAGAATCTAAATCATTAGATATTTAATCTAATGGTTGAAATTATAGTGGCAATTCTGTAAATAATGTTGACTATTAAACTAACTAATTTTATAGATTAAGGGTATAAAGGTAAATTTAATATGTTTAAATTAAGAAACTAACATTAATACACATGCAAAGTTCCCATTCTTTTTTAAACATCAATAACTTTTTATACGTAACTCTTTTTTTTTTAAATTACACCATAATAACGAGTGTTTTTTTATCTTTTATATGAGTACCATATTGATATACTTATGTAGAGTTATTTCTGTTTTTATATATTTAAGGTGTTATTTCTGTTTTGATTCTGATTAAAGTGTTGACTTGTGTTATATTAGAGTGTTATTTCTGTTATATTCAATGTTAGTGTGTTATTTATAAGATGCATGTCTTCAATATAACTGTTGTGGTGTTTTTATGAGTTATGATGCTATTTTTGTTCTTTATAAGATGTATGCATTCAATATATATCTGTGGTGTTTTTATGAGTTAGGGTGTTTTTATGAGTTATATTTTTTTATGTTCTTTATAAGATGTATGCCTTCAATATACATGTTGTGGTGTTTTTATGAGTTAGGGTGTTATTTAAATTCGAAAATCCCTACGATAACTGTCAAAAATCGGTTGCATATATTTATTCCATAATTAGATTTTATTAGTTAAATTACACTTATACCCTTAAACTACCAAAATAAAAAGGGACACATGTCACCTCCATAATCTTTCTTATCATTCTCACACTTTTAAATTTTCTCACACGAACCTCTACCTATTATAATATTTACTTTTAATAACATATTTTTATTTTTTTATTTTTTGAAACCATATATTTCACCAAAATAAAAAGGGACGCATGTCACATCCATAAATTTTCTTATCCTTCTCACACTTTTAAATTTTCTCACATAAACCTCTATCTATTATAATATTTACTTTTAATAACATATTTTTATTTTTTGAAACCATATATTTCATTTACCATTTTTTAATAATTCTTTTTCCTTTTTATAAACATATATTAATATATCTATTAATTTGATACTTCTTTAATAAATTACGTTTATAATTTTTTTTCTAAAAACTTAAGTACGTAATTTTGCTTGATTTTTTCTCTGACATTCCGTAATAATTTTTATTAAAAACGAAGTTGTACTATAAATAAAGTATTTATTTGTTATCATAAAACGATATATATTAATTTATCGATTAATATGATATCTCTTTAATAATTTACGTTTATATTTTTTTCTAAAAACTTAAGTACGTAGTTGTGCTTTGTTAGAAACGAGATTATACTCAAAATAAAGTATTTATTTGGTATCATAAAACGATATCATGATAAAGTAAACCGTTCTAATGGTTTGGCTTTCTAAACATGCATTCTTTTCAAGTTATGTTTGCTTTACTTATTATTTGCTCAGTTTCGTCGCAACGCATGACGAAAAAAAAATTAGTTTAATCATGATAAGCAGTTACAAATATAAATTTAAATTTAGTGTTCATGTGTTACGGGTTTTTTGTGGCCTCTTTTCATTTTGCAGGTTTACACTAAATTATTAATAAGCGGTGAAAGTGTTATTCTTTCACATCATCCATCCTTTTCAAAATTATGTCATATGTGCACATTAATACCTTAAAAGATTAAGGACAATTTAAATGTGAAGGTACACTAATTATTATGTAGAAACAAATAATTTTATCAACGTTTACATGAACTTTTTTAATATCATTCTTTATTATTTCAGGTAAACTCTTTTATTTAAAAAGTCAAGTTTTGTCATTTTAATATTTTATCTAAAAATTATACAAACTTTAGTTAAAATAAAAAAATCCTTTTAATATTTTTATCAAAAAATATACAAACTTTAGTAAAAAAACAAGATAATTTAAAATAACGAGAATATGCACATATACAAACTTTAGTACAAAACAAGATAATTTAAAATAACGAAAATATGCACATTTATCAGTAATTATAGCAGCTGTATATGTATAATAAAAGATCAAAATTCATATTCAACACTGCGTTTTTTTTTTCTAAAAAAGTGTATGTTCAACTATAACTTTCTTTTTACCTTCAACGAATATTTAACATATATATAAATACTTAAAAAATGATAAGAATTTTAAGATATAAAGTAAGCGACTAGTTTTTTTTTTCAGAACGACAAATTTCATTAGAACAAACCCCCTTAGTGACCATTTGGATCAATTGGGACAACAAATATTAGAACGGTTCCTAATCCATAAATAACTAAAGGATTTTATTTCTCTAATGATCTTTTCAACTTTCACTAGCTCGTCTTCGAAGATGGATTTGTTTCTCGTCTTCCACAAGCACCAACATGATAACATTAAGGATCATTTTCCTTTGATCAGAATCCACGACTTGTTTATGGAAGTTTATAATGTCTTGAGTCGAAAAACACATATATTGGAGGGAGTTTGCACCAAACGCTAATGTGGTGCAAAGTGCAAACTGAATTGGATTTTTATAATCCAGACTATATATAACTCAATAGTCTATAATAAATTAGTAATATGTATTAACTATCTGACTGATTAAGACTTCTAACTTTCACTATCATTGCCAAAGCACATAATCAATAGAGATTATAATGATGATTATGCTTCGACAAACAAAGTGTAAATTATGAGTGACACTAATTAAATTATCAATATGGATATTTATTGGCCACTAAGTAATTGTTTGAAGTACTAAAATTAACTTGTTAAAAAAGATTAGAAGAAAGCTATAAAAAATTGCTTTGATAATGACTTGAATTGAATCTGATGTAACTGACCTAATAAATTGTATGCATTTTCATATCATACTTGATGTTTTCGGTATAATTTAAAAATGAGACAAATTTTAAATTGGTAAAATGCTTTTAATTACGTACTACGTTATATCTGGTTATTTATTAAACAAACGAGTTACTGCTATTTTTATCCTTATGGTTTGTTTACTTTTGCCATTTCAGTCCAACTTATAAAAATGCACCGGTTTCCTCTCTATATATTGAAACGTGCAACTTCAGTCCAAAAATTAAAACTCAGTTAAGTCAGACAGGTTTATAAAGGGTATTTTTGTCCTTTCATATTTCTTTTATTTTCACCTTATTTTATGAAAGGACAAAAATACTCTTCATTAAACTGTCTGACTTAACTGGGTTCTAATTTTGGACTGAAGTGGCACGTTTCCAGTATGTTAGGGAGGAAACTGATGTTTTTTTTAAAATTGACTGAAATGGCAAAAGTAAACAAACACATAAACAAAATGACAGTTAACTAAACAAACATCCGAAAGGTTACACTGTGTTCATCTATAATCTTTCTGATCACACTTGATGTTATAACAAATGTTTCCCTTTTATAGATGATAATATTGTATGACAATGTATCTATTTATATACAAAAAAAAGTTCATTTCCTATATCTACAAAAGAAATGAAGGGGAATAATACCTTCTCTAATGCCTATTGGTTTATTCAAATTACGATTTTGTTCATGTTAAATTTACAATTTTGTCATCGTTTTTGTTTTTTTGATCAAATTACGACAATGACCTTGTGTAAAATTATAGTCATGTCATTGTTTTAGTTTTTTTTTTACAAAACTACGGCATTTTTGTTTTGTTTTATTTTTTGTACTAAACTATGGTAGTGTTTTATTTAATTAGTTGAGTTGGTGTAACTTTTATTCGTGTTAGGCGGCTGCCTAGCATGCTCGTTTGTCCTGAAAAGTTACAATTTTGCCCCGGTTTAAAAATATAATCTTTTCATTATTTTAGTTTTTTTAGCAAAAGTATGACAATGTTTTGTTTTGAGTGGTTGACTCGATGTATTTTTTTAAGATCGTGTTATGAGTAGTATGTACAAGTAATGAGACACAGGCGTACATTTTATGAGAGAAAAATATTCGGCTTAGTGCCCCGCAACGTGAGTGGGGCAAAAACTAGTGTGTTATAAGAGTAACTAGGTGAATTTCCCCGCGCGATGCGGCTAGAATTCGGCTGTTATTTGTTCGGTTAATTATGTAGAAGAATTCGGTCGGTACCATTTCGGTTTGTTACGGTATTGGTATGGTGCCGACACTCAGTTTGAAGTTATGATATGTCCATAAAAGTGTGTAATGCATTGAAACTCGTGAAAATGCAAAACCGGTGCCGGTTCCGATTAGAACTATACTGATATTGATTTGGTATTTGCTCGATTCGTTGTGGTACTATTTTGGAAAATAAACTCTTGTTTCAACAAAGTTTTTACAGGGGCAACAATAAAAAAATTTATTAAACACATCAATATTAGTTTTATAAAAAAAGGATATGAATGCGAGTTATTGAACGGAAATAAAAAAAAAAGTAAACTAAATGGTTTCAAAGTGTCTATATTTAGGGTATATTCGATAATACCAATACCGGTATGGCCGTTGTTCGGTCGGTATCAGTTTCGTTTGTCATGACTTCACTATGACATCGACACTTGATGTAGTCCCTACGATACAATACAAAGACTCCATTTCAATCAAAACCAGTTTTCAATGAAATTTATACAGGAACGTCGAGAAAATAATCAAACACAACTATGTATGTGGTTTTTCTAAGCCAACTAACACAATTGATTGAAGAAAAACTAAATTCGTAAAAAATCGTTTGAAACAATAACAATTATAATAAAGTTATAATTATATTATTATACATATTAAATAAAATATCTATATAATATCTTCGCACGATGGCGGCAGGAACTCGGTCGTTATCAGTTGGATTGGTTTCATAAGGGAATTCGGTCGTTTTGCATTGGTACCAACACTTGATTTAAAGTTATGATATGCCCCACAGATTGTGTTTTACATTGAAAACCATAAAAATGAATACTGGTCTCAGTTTCGATAATAACTATATTGGTACCGATGTCGGTATCGGTTTGCCATGGTACTAATAAGAAAAAAAATCTTTTTCAACAAAGCCAATAAAGGAAGGCTTCCATTATTCTCATACCCCCAAATTTTATTTTCACATCATTTTTCACTCTGTCTCTCTCTATGTATATCTACGTATGTATAGAGAGGGATAGAGGGGAGTAGTGTGTGAATATTACCTTCCTTAAGGAATGATGAGAATAAATAATAAACAAAGTCGTGTATTCAACTTTATAAAAAAAGATAATGAACGTGATTTATTGAAGGAAAATCAAATTATATACAAACTAAATGGCTTAAAAGCGTATATATATATATTTAAGTAAATACCAATATTGGTTCTGATGATATAATACAGATACCGGTATCGGCTTGGTTTGGTTGATATTCGTTTTGTTCTCAGGATGTCGTTATGACGTTGGCACCTGATCTAGCCTACTATACCAAAAAAAACTCTATTTCGAACACAACACCGTTTTCAATAAAATTTGTATAGTAATGTCGAGAAATCAAATCAAACATATCTACGTATTTAATATTTTTTTAAGCCAACAAACGCAAGTGATCAGAGGAAATTTAGATTAGTAAAAAAGAATCAAACGATTAAAGCGTATATTATATATGATAAAAACAACGAATTATCATTATCATGTTATTACGGAGAAATAAATTAAATTAAAATATATATTATCATTAATCAAGGCGTTAAAAGGGAGTAATCTAACTTATAATAAAAGACTACGATTAATGTCACATGACATTTTCTCCTATAACTTATTAAATATTAATTAATAATATTATTAATATACCTAATGTCAAATCAATTATTAATATCTTTTGAATTAATATAAATATATTTAATATCTAATAAAAATTAGGATATGTGAATTTACTTGAATATTAAAGTTATAAGAACAATTAGTTAGGTATAATTTTATATTTTTGTTTATTTAATGATATTATCATAAAATACGAAAAAAAATAGATTTATTAAGTATAAAAATGTAACCGAAATTTTATTTTCCGTACTATTAATTTATATTTTTTTGTACCTCATAGCTTTGTACCTTATGTTTAAAGGGTTTAAAAATAATTGACTTTCGCTTCTAACCCAAAACTTCTTATCTTTAACAATTTCACTTCTTTGATTTTTTTTTTACTTTTAACATAAAGCTTTTCATTTTTTTTTGCATTTTAACCAAAATACTTTTTTACTTTCAACGTTGGACTTCCATACTTTTCATCTTTCGCAAGTTTTTTATTTTGCGTTTCTTTCTGAATTTTGTGAGTTAACATGTCGCAACGGACGAGTGGGGTTCAACGTTTTTTTTGTCTACTTTTCTCGTTTGACATACCCGCCGCAAGTTTTGTATTTATTCCGGTTTGACATGTCCGTCACAATGCTAGACCAACTTAGTTATTTTTCTATGTTTTACATTTCGGACTAATTTTTTTCATTAACACGCCTTAACGGTTGTGTATGGTTCAACAATTTTATGTTTAAATTTCGTTCGGTTTTATTTTTTATTTATTTTGTTTTTACAAGCTTTCCAGTGTTGTAGTCGCTGAAAGTGACAGGGGCGCAACATAGTGGGGGCGACCGACCCCCCGAACTTTTCACTCAATAGTGGAGAGTATGTAATTTTCGTATAGAAATTTTTGGGTATATACGTTTTCGACCCCTCCGTTTTATAGAAATTTTTGGTATATATATGTTTTTTACTTCAAGTCGGAAATCTCAAGCTTCGCCACTCACAATGGTATGACATTGGTGCTAATTGACATAGTTTTACGTCTCCGTCGCAATGCGAGGGCTAATGGTAGTTGTTAATATTTTGTTTTCCAGTCGGAAATCTCAAGCTTCGCCACTCTATGGCATTGGTGCTAATTGACATAGTTTTATGTCTCCATGTAATGCGAGGACTTAAAAACTAGTTATTAATATTTTGATTTGTTTTTACTGTTCATCAGCTGTCATGTAGATAAAATAAAAAGTTTTTTATTTTCAGAATAAAAACCGTTCAAATAGACATGAAAGTGGGCCCACTAGCCTAATTACGACTTATCAACTATATAGAGTCGACCATACAGTGACCATGTTTAATCGTGCTGACCAAATATTAAATAAATTAAATAAAATCTGTAATTGTAAGATTAAGAAAATAATGAAATCATAATTTTAAATATATCAAATCAGATCTACATTTTTGAAGATAACAATGTTATTATATATAAAAAAATATCAAATCAGATCTATAATTTTGAAGATAACAATGTTATTTTATATTAAAAAAAAGTTATGATAATGATCTTAAAATATTAAAAATTAAATATAATTTTTTTACTTGTCAAACCATCGAACTTCTACCTCTTCGATTTGTTTCAATGGCTGCGAAAGCATTTGACGTTAGGCATCTACCTTTCAATGGTAGGTAACCTTTGGAAAACAACAATTATCCGACATCTACATGTTTGTTGTATAATCAATGATCTTTATTAAAATAAATAATGACAATTGACACATGAGTATTTTAATTAAATTTAAGTTAGTTAAAAAGAAATAATCACAATTTAATTAAAATTAAGTTGTTAAACTATGTTAGTATCTCTTTATATCATTATTATATTATATTATTTAAATGTGACGGATCCACAATTAAATAGTTAAATCCTAAATGATTGATCACAATCTTTTATAAAGTCAAAGAGATGTTGATGATATCGACTTCTATCCCGGTATCCCCTGCTCTAATGGATTCAAGAAAACTATGTATGAAATAATTCGACAGTTTTACGGGAGATTTGAAAAGTCAGAAACCAATAAAGCATTCGACAATATACGATCACGCCCAAAATGACAGAAATAATTAAAGCAAACTTTTGTATGTTGATAAAAAAATAGAAGGAAATTAAAATCTTTTAGTTGGGATGGTTGAAGCTCGATCAATATTTCAAACATGTTTAATATTTTCCGTTTAGAAAAACTTAAATACGAGACATAAAATCTTTAGATTTATAAATTTATATAAAACTAATTATTGATCTGTAAACAATAAACAATACATACAAAAATATATTAAAAAAAAGATTTTAAAGAATAGGTGACCATTAGAACCCGCCCTAATCTTAATTCACCTTAAAGGTTGTGATAAGTGTTGAAGTAATTGCTAATCGGACAGGGTTGGGGACTAACAATTAATCGGGAATTAATCGGTGTTTAGTTCGGAATTTTACAACCATGGTTGTGATTCAAATCCTGTAAAATACAAATTAGTGTATTCGTTTCTATAAAACCTAGGAATTCTCTATCTATATTAATTTACAACATCATGTGGAATAGTAACCTTTTATTTTTTGTGGTTTTGTATTTTATAGTTTTTTTTCTCATAGTAAACTTTAGGTTTTTTTTTAAACAAAACTTTGGGTTTTTTATAACTTTGTCACAAAAGTTAATTGAGTTTATTTTTTTTAGTTTTTGTTTTATATTTTTTCCCGAATTTGGTCGTCGTTGGGTTGCTATTTAGTACGATGTTTGGTGGTCACATTTGGTCCTTAAAGGTTTTTTTTTTTCATTTAGTTATTACTTAACACGATGTTTGATTGTCACATTTAATCCTTCAGATCCCTGCAAAGCTGGTAGCACGTTTTACGCCCCCTCCCCTAACTCACAACACGAAAGACATAAAACTAATAATTGTTAAAACAATACAAATCATTAAGAATAAAATTACTATTCAACGGCCAACCATTAATAATTCTCAAATACAATACTTCCAGAAAAGAAACCAAAAATAAAATAATAAATAATCGATGATTTTTTAACGATAGCTTTTTAATCTTGTATGGGATTTATACCTAAGACCTTGTCTTATGATGTTCAAAATTATTACAATACTTTTACAGTGGATCACCACCGCATTAATAAATAAGCTATGAATTAAATTGACCCCTAGATGACGAGCCAAATGACCCTCCAAAATTATCTAACATTAACAAATAAATAATAATCTCAAAAGCAATGGGGTTCCATGAACACACATACATACACCATCAGAACTTTGGGTAAAAATCCCATAAATAATAAACAATAATAATCGAGAAGAAAACAAAAAGATCATCCATCAGCGCCACCCCTCTGCCTCCAATCCAACCTTCTGTGCGTGTTCTTTATCGTTTCTTGCCCACATAATAACACCGCAAATCCAGATTCTTTTTTGTTTATATAAAAATTTCAGTCAAATCTCAGCTACCCGTTTTTCGGGTGATTAGTTTAGTCAATTCCGAATCTTTTTCTTCACTCGCTTCATCCCCTGTTTTTCTCAAATCTTTCCCTTTTGTTCTCCTCATTGGTGCTACTCTGCTTCATAAAGGTTAGTTTTTTATGTTTCTTTTTGAGGATTGAGATGTGATCATGTGTTTGAATTACAGAATATTGTGTTGGGTTTTGTTGGAAATTGTTTGTTTGCATCCAGAAATTATGAAAATTGATAAAAGATTGTTAATTTGCAAGATATTGTATTGCAACTTGAGTTTTAAAGATTATTATTATTAGTATTTTTTTCTTTTATTTTGTGATGTTATTATGTGTTTGAATTACAGTTTATTGTATTGTGATTTGTGGGTTTTGTTGGGAATTGTTTGTTTGCATCAAGAAATTATAAAAACTGATAAAAAATTGTGAATTGCAAGATTTTATTATATTGCAACCTGAGTCTCAAAGATTAGGTTTTTTTTTTCTCTTTTTATGATGATATGATGTGTTTGTATTCAGTTTACTGTGTTCTGATTTGTGGGTTTATTGGAAATTGTTTGTTTGCATCAAGAATTCATGAAAATTAATCATAAGTTGATGAATTGCAAGATGTTATGTTGAGTGTTTGGATCAAGAAACTCGAATATTTGACAAGAAATTGTTTTTTGGGATCATGATTGATTCATAGTTGTAGTGCTTATTTTTCATAAATTTTTATATATTTAATGTTCATGTATCATAATTTTGATTTTTTTTTTATCTGGGTATCTTAGTTAGAGGACAAAAAACTACTACTTTAGCATGACTTTTTTGCTTGAATTATTAATGTAATCCAGGGTGTCTATATATATATATATATATATATAAATATTGCTTTATGCAAGTTGGCTTCATTCTATTTAGAAATGAAATTGATAGTCTTTTAGTTTAATTCATAAACTAATTTTTCACCGATTCGAATTGGGAACTCGATTTGGTGGGTTGGAAAAGATATTGGAGCAAATTTGCTTAAGGTTTGAACTAAATGATCATTGGTTTGTGATTATGTATTTCACCATTTATTTTTAGCTCTAGCATGTTTCATGACTTATTAACATTCAAGAATCTAAGAAAACATGACTTCTGTGTTGTTAAAAGTACTTTATGCAATACTAGCATTTTTTATTTGAATTATTGTTGTATTCAAGGGTGTCTGAATGATCCATGTGATTCCTATAAGCAAGTTTTTTTGCTTTTATGCTAGTTGGGTTCGTTCTGAACATGCACTTGTTGTGTAGAAATTGAATTAATACTCGTTTAGTTTAGTTCTGGAATTGATTTTGCATCAATTCGGGGCAGGATCTTGATTTGACGCTTTGCAAAAGATATTGGAGCAAATTCGCTTAAGGTTCAATTGTTCAAACTTAATGACTTTTGGTTTGTGATTATGTTCAAAAGATATCTTATTTTGTTATTCGCATCGTTCACATTTAACCGTCAAATCACGTGGATTTGGTATGTGTTGTGAAACAATGAATTCATTCCAGCTTTTAAAGTATGTTTTCATGACTGGTTACCATTCAAGAATCTTATAATCATGCGTTATGTGTTGTTAAAAGTGGATTATGAAATGCTAGCGTTTTCTCGTCATTTTCTCTTGTAAATTGTATTTAGTTTTTGTGCAGTGAGAGATGGTTGCTTTTGGGAAGAAGTTGAAAGACCGACAGATTGAAGAATGGAAAGGGTATATTGCTTTTTTTCTTAGAATATATGTTAGCGTAGTCGGTAGTGATAACTTACATAAAAGTTACTATGATTTGTTACGTTGCAGATATTATATCAATTACAAGCTCATGAAGAAAAAGGTAAAGCAGTATGCTCGCCAGATTGAGGCCGGAGGACTTGAGCGTAGATATGTTCTCAAAGACTTCTCAAGAATGCTCGATAACCAGGTAAAACGTACCAAAAGTTCACCTTTTTTCTTTCAAAAAGTATGTTCTCTTGTGCTTTTTTGTAACTTTAAAGTATAAAACCTTTTTATATTATTTTAAGTAGGTTACAATCACGTGTAGTATACTAATAGAGTAAAATATAATGTAATTTATTAACAAATACAGTCGTGAAGATATGCATTTATAAAATGAACATTTACATGATAGTTACAAATTTTGTTAAGTTAATTTTTAAAACATTATTTCTTTCAACTGGGTATTAAGTATAAACTTTGATTTTCTAATACCACCTTTTTTTATTATTTAACATATTGTATTTTTACCATTCTTCAATCCAACCACATTAAATTTTTAAAATCTTTTAGAATTCACTCATAAAAACAACTATCATCATTATTCTACGTTTTTTTAAATATTTTAACCAACATACTCTTGAACTTGATGAAGCTTTTAAGTAAAAATATAAGTTTAGAATATAATTTTTTACGAAGTAATATACTTTTTGTAATTTTATTTTACAGACAAAGTATCCATAGAAACCGGAGAAAAAGTGTTCTGGTGAACCCAACTTGATCCAAACCAAAATTTCTTCTTATGACCCGCCCATTTTTGTGACCTCTACCTCTTATTCTTTATCATCTAAGTACATGAATGCAGATTGAAAAGATCGTTCTTTTCCTATTGGAGCAACAAGGGCTGCTTGCAAGCCGGTTAGATGAACTCGGAAAACAACAAGACGCTCTTCAAGAGGAACCGGATTTTGCAAGAATATCTGATTTACGAGAAGCCTATAGAGACGTTGGAAGAGACCTATTAAAGCTTTTGTATTTCGTCGAGATTAATGCCATTGGGTTAAGGAAGATTCTCAAGAAATTTGACAAACGTTTCGGTTATAGATTTACAGATTATTACGTCAAAACCCGTGCTAATCATCCGTATTCTCAGCTACAACAAGTCTTCAAGCATGTGGTACTGTCCCTGATGCTCCTTTTTTTTTTCTTTCTATTTTTTATATCATCTTATCCCTGATTATTTGTTGGAATTTTAAAGTATTTAAATAAAACATAAAAACGAAAAACACTAATGAACTATCAAACACATTACCGGACGTTCACAAACATAAATGAACAAACACGGCCTCTGTTCATGTTTGTTCATTTACCCGTCATTTCTTATTCATTTTCGTTCGTTTATTAAACAAACGAACTTCCTGCCGAACAGTTCACGAACTGTTCGCTGAATGTACGGTTCGTTTGCAGCCCTAATCATGAACAACTGTTCGGCGGGAAGTTTGTTTGTTTAATAATGGAATGAATATCAACAAGAAATGTTGTGCGTTTAGTTAAATAAACGAACGTGAACAAAGGCCGTGTTCGTTGATTTATGTTTGTGAACGTTGGTTTGTGTTTGATAGTTCATTGTGTTTTACTTTTTATATTCTATTTAAAATATTTTTTCCCTAATCATCCTTATTCCCAGCTACAAAAAGTCTTCAATCATCTAACGAAACATGCAGGGTTTAGGAGCGGTGGTAGGAGCCATATCGCGTAATCTTGCGGAACTTCAGGACCGACAAGGGAGCTACTTATCAATTTACGATCAACCCGCTCTTCCTCTACAGGTTACAAAAATACTTTACACAATAAATACGTTTTCGTTTAAAGTTGTCATCTGCTTATCTTACAAATAATATATTCAGGATCCCGTAATCGACACCATAAAAGCTGCAGTCGACAGATTAAGTTACTCAACAAATTTCCTCACGTTTTTGGGCCAACATGCTCTCATTATTCAAGAGGAATTACCCGCGCCTTCAGAAGAAACCGTTGATGATCAACGATACCACTTTATGTCACTTCTGTTGAATCTTGCAAACACGTTTCTTTATATGGTCAATACGTATATCATCGTCCCGACAGCAGATGATTATTCTATGAGCCTTGGAGCTGCTGCAACGGTTTGTGGGATCGTTATTGGTGCCATGGCAGTTGCCCAAATATTTTCATCCGTTTATTTTAGTGCGTGGTCTAACCGATCGTATTTCAGACCGTTGGTGTTTAGCAGCATAGTTCTTTTCATAGGGAATGCCATGTATGCAATGGCTTATGATTTTAACTCGATTGCAGTGCTTTTGCTTGGTCGTTTATTTTGTGGGTGAGTTTTCGCATATAAACCTTTTCTTTTTCGCCGTTAAGAGTAAAATGCCATTTTAGTCCTTGAAGTTTGGCCAGTTTTGCGACTTTCGTCCAAAGGTTTGTTTTTTCCGCAGCTGGATCCAAAACGTTTGAAATCTTGCCATTTTCATCCAGCTCGTTAACTCCATCCATTTTTCTTTGTTAAGTCATGGGTATTTTCGTCTTTTTTATTAACACAAAGGGCAATTCAGTATTTTGAATACTTGTACATTATGCTAAATGCTGTACATAAAGTGAAAAAGACTAAATTGCTCTATAAGTTAACAAAAAGACGGAAATACCATTGTCTTAATGAAGAAAAATGGATGGAGTTAACAAGCTGGATGAAAATGGCAAGATTTTAAACCTTTTGGATCCAAATGCGGAAAAACAAACCTTTGGGACGAAAGTCGCAAAACTGGCCAAACCTCAGGAACGAAAATGGCATTTTACTTTTTTCATTAAGTGGAAAAGTTTACTTCTAACGCATCAAAATGGGCTCTTTTTGTTTTTCATATTTGTAGTCTTGGTTCAGCTAGAGCAGTGAACCGGAGGTATATCAGCGACTGTGTACCGCTAAAAATCCGGATGCAGGCTTCAGCAGGTTTTGTTAGTGCTAGTGCTCTAGGAATGGCGTGTGGGCCCGCCCTTGCGGGTTTGCTACAGTTCAAATTCAAATTTTATAACATGTCCATTGACCAGAAAACGTCACCTGGCTGGCTTATGGCGTTTGCATGGTTGATTTACCTTATATGGTTGTGGATCTCATTTAGAGAACCTGCTCATCCAACCGAGGAGAAACATGAACCTGAATCTACTTCCGGTATGTATTTATTTTTGTTTTTGTTTGGTGTAAGAAGCGGGTTGGGTAACGTTCAGGTCAAAGGGCGCATTCGAATTATATTATATATACTATAAATATCAACATCAAACAACTTTATCCCCTTAACTATAATTATGACACTTTAGACCCTCAACTTTAATAATGACATGTTTAGCTCCTTAATGAAAACAACTTTAGCCCTCAAATTTAATAATTAGCCCCTCAACGTCAGTAATGACATGTATATCCCCTTAACAAAAACAACTTTAGCCCCTTGCCTTTTATAATGACATGTTTAGCCCCTCAACTTTAATAGTGACATGCTTAGCCCATCAACTTTAATAATGACATACTTAGCCCCTCAACTTTAATAATGACATGTTCAGCCTCTCAACTTTAATAATGACATGTTTAGCCCTCTAATTTAATAATGACATGCTTAGCCCCTCAACTTTAATAATGACATGTTTAGCCCCTCAACTTTAATAACGACATGCTTAGCCCCTCAACTAAAACATCAAACAACTTTAACTATCGCGATTTGTTTATTTTTACCTACGTTTCGAACCTGTTGCGGAACGCGGGTGGTAACCTACTAGTTAATCTAAAAAGACAACTAAATACACACACAAACAAACAGCACACTAAAGGTTGATTTTTTTTTTTTTTTTGAATACAGGTCAAGCCAATAGTGATGTTCTTGAAAAAGGTGTAAAGGAACCGTTGCTAATAAGCTCAGAACCACACCAAGACGAAGACGATGACGCGGAATACGATGGTAGTGAAGAAACTTCAGAAGATTCACGTGCACCCGTTAATTCTATTGGAGCAGCATACCGATTACTCACACCTTCCGTGAAGGTTTGACTTTGTTTACATGAAGTTGACCTTTATAAGCTCATTTTTAGTGCTTGACTTTGACTATACGGGTGTTTCAGGTTCAACTATTGATTTATTTCATGTTAAAATACGCAATGGAGATTTTGTTATCAGAATCTAGCGTTGTTACTACATATTACTTCAGTTGGACTACCGGAAAAGTTGCAATATTTCTTGCGTGCCTTGGGTTGACTGTTCTTCCGGTCAATGTTGTTGTTGGAAGCTACATTAGTAACATGTTTGAAGACCGGTAAGTTTTTTAGATTACGGTTTTCTGACTTTTTTCTTAGATTACATGTTTAATGTTTGAATTTCCTTTCAGACAAATTTTGCTCGTATCCGAAATCGTGGTCTGTCTTGGCATTCTCATGAGCTTTCATATCATTATCCCGTATTCCATCCCGCAATACGTCATTTCAGGGCTCGTTATGTTTGTCTCCGCTGAAGTATTAGAAGGTATGTTCTTATTTCTTAATAAAAACCCCAATGTGTCAATTTTGTTCCGTTTATGGATAAATGGGTCAGTTTGGGTTATATTATATCGCTAACGGGTAAAACAACAAAAATATGTAGTAATATAGTTTTTGTTTATCACAGTTAACACTAGTTATTTATTAAAAAAAAAGTATTTTGTACAAAAACGTGTCAAATGTCACATGAACTATTTACAGTGCACACCCCTTAAATCATTATATTCAATAAAATTCTATTATTTTAGTAATAACATATATAGTGTTTTGTTACCCAAACCACCTCCATATGCGTAATCAGACGTAAAAACAATATGAAAACCGACGTGAAATATTATAATGTGGGTTTGTTATACACATCAGGTGTGAATTTGTCGCTTTTGTCACGTGTGATGTCATCAAGGCTCTCTCGTGGGACGTTCAACGGAGGGTTACTATCAACAGAAGCCGGAACAATCGCTCGAGTCATTGCTGACGCGACAATCACATTGGCTGGCTATTTAGGGGAGAGCAGCCTTTTGAATGCGACTTTGCTGCCATCACTTGTGATATGCATCATGTCGATTGTCGCCACTTGTTGCACCTACAATTCTCTCTACTGATGATTATCATCATCATGTATGTGGCGGTGGTGATGGTGGTGGTGGTGTTGTGTATGATTTTTTTGACATTTATATTCATTTGTACATTCATATCGGACAGGATGTTATTTATTTTGTTTTATAAAATAGGGGTAATTTTCTAGAATAGTAACCAAGTTTTAAACGTGTTTCAATTAGGTCACTCAAGTTTCAAAAGTGTTCTAATCAGGTCACTTAACATTCATTTTTTATTAAAATTAAAGGTTTTTTCATCCATTTCATAGGTAACCGCGATGATGTGAATTTTTGTTTTTTTTCCCTTTCATTTGATGCTAACGTCCAGTGATGACGTGGATTTTAACTTGTTTTTTCAATTTTTAATGTAATTAAAGTGTTTTTATTTTTAATAAATAAAATTTCATATATTAATATAATCCGACCCTAACATCTTATGCTTCGTTTTTCTCTTGACACATGGAAAAATGACATGACTCGATTTGAATGTTAAGTTATCTAATTGGGACAAAAACGATACGCGTGACCTAATTAGAACACTTTTGAAACTTGGTTACTATTTTGTGACATTTTCCCTATAAAATATGGGATTTTGCAGTTTTGGAGTTGGGATTTGTTACATTATTCTCCTATTAAATTCATATTTTTTATGGTTATATATATATATATATAAATATATATATATATATATATACAGGGTAAGGATCTAGAGTGAACAACATTATAAGAGTGAACCGTGTGAACTGATCTAGACCATTGATTTTCATCATCCTAAAGTTTTGATTAGTGGCATGATTGTAATTATTGAGATTTGTTTTTTCCTTTAAATTTAATTAAAAAAGGATAATTCTGTAATTACATAATTGGTCGGTTTTTTAAACTGGAAACATGAAAAGTTGCCATATATTTCGTCAGTTACTTGCTCCTCCAAAGTTGCCATATATTTCGCCAGTTATTTGCTCCTCTAAATTCGCGTATATTATTTAATACACATGTGTACTGTATATTATAAACTGGAATTCTACAGCAAAGCTGCAACTCGATTTATAATAATGCAGTAACTTTACCATGTTACACATGTGTATTGTATGGTATCAACTGGAGGTTTGTATCAAAGTTGAATACTCGCATGTAATAATGCAGAAACTTAAAATTATACACATGTGTATTGTATGGTATCAACTAGAGGTTTACAGCAACGTTGCATCCATTTATATAACGCCATGCATCATCTTAACAGTATACACATGTGTATTAAATAATGCATATACTACGAAACTGCATCCACTTAAAAAATACAGAATGATGAAGAATTGCTCGATTGAAAAAAAAATCTGGTGTGTTTTGACCGGTGATTATGATATAGATCTTGTTTAGATTAAAAGATATTTTGAATAATCACAAAAATAGGAAAGCGTAACTACTATGGATTAATTAAAATAGTAATTAATAATAATTTAATGTATAATTACAATCCTATCCTTTATAACTAAAAAAATAATCAATGGTCAAGATTAGTTCACTTAGTTAACTCTCAAAAAGTTGTTCACAAATATATATATAGGATTAGGATCATTTGTGAACAACTTCTTGAGGGTGAACTAATCTTGGCCTTTGATTATTTTTTAGATTAAAATGATAAAATTTATATTAGTGAAGTACTTTTAATTAAAATCCCTAATTTTCTCATCTCTTAACTCTCTCTCTCTTTTAATTATTCTCTATTATTTTAATTATAAAAGATTAAATGGCTAATGTTTATTTTTGAATAAACGCTTATGTTATTTTTAAAATTAAATATTCAACCTAACTAAATTATGATTTTTTATATATGTGTATACATGTCAGCATATACAAGACTTATACATTTGTGTATAATTACATCTTGTTTCCACAAGTCGATATAAGCCAGATTTATACACATGTGTATTATTCAAGTACATATGTGTATAAACTAACAGCTGTGTATCTTGTATAAATTGATAGTTAGCGAGACTGTACACATGTGTATAAACTAACATTTGTGTATCTTGTATAAATTGATAGTTAGCGAGACTGTACACATGTGTATAAACTAACATTTGTGTATCTTGTATAAACTAATACTATCGAGACTGTATACATGTGTATACACTAACAACTGTGTATCTTATATATACGGAAACTAGCAAGATTTTAGAAATTTTGATTATATTGTTTAATAATTGCAATTTACAAAAGACGCAAATGTCCTTCTGTCAATTAATTAAAAAAGAAGTTACAACATTATAATTACAATCTTGTCATTGTTTAAAAATCTCTAGATGATATAATCCAATGGCTCAGATTAGTTCACACAATTCATGTGAGAAAATTTAAAAGTGTGATAAGAATAAGAAAGAATCTAAACCATTAGATATTTAATCTAATGGTTGAGATCATAATGGCAATTCTGTAAATAGTTTAATAGACTATTAAACTAACTAATTTTTTAGATTAAGGGTATAGAGGTAAATTTAACATTTTTAAATTAAGAAATTAACATTAATGCACATGTAAAGTTCCCCCCTTCTTTTTTAAACGTCAACAACTTTTTATACGTAACTATTTTTTTTAAATTACACCATAATAACGAGTGTTTTTTATCTTTAGTATGAGTACCATATTGATATACTTATGTAGAGAAAAAAATTACGTCTCGCTTGGATGTTTTAGTCCATGGTGTTTTTTCTATGTTCATACAATGGTGTTTTAATTGTAGGGTGTTATTTCTGTTATATTTCTGTTCTTCGTAATATGTATGCCTTCAATATACATGTTGTGGTGTTTTTATGTCTTAGGGTGTTATTCCTGTTATATTTAATGCGAGGACAAAGGTCCTGGCATTGTTGTGGTTTCTGGTGTCTTCAGTAGGTTTCTATTGCCTCCAAAGAGTTAGTGTGTAATTTCTGTTTTTATATATTTAGGGTGTTATTTCTGTCTGATTATGATTAAAGTGTTGATTGGTGTTATATTAGAGTGTTATTTCTGTTATATTCAATGTTAGGGTGTTCTTTATAAGATGTGTGCCTTCAATATAACTGTTGTGGTGTTTTTATGAGTTATGGTGTTATTTTTGTTATATTTCTGTTGTTTATAAGATGTATGCCTTCAATATACATGATGTGGTGTTTTTATGAGTTAGGGTGTTGTTTCTGTTATATTTCTGTTCTTTATAAGATGTATGCCTTCAATATACATGTTGTGGTGTTTTTATGAGTTACGGTGTTATTTCAAATTCGAAAATCCTTACAATAACTGCCAAAAATCGTTTACATATATATTCATTCCATAATTAGATTTTATTAGTTAAATTACACTTATACCTTTAAACTAGCAAAATAAAAAGGGACACATGTCACCTCCAAAATCTTTCTTATTCTTCTCACACTTTTAAATTTTCTCACAATAACCTCACTCTCTCTCTCTCTCTATAATATATATATATATATAATTTGTGTTTACCTTATGATCCAATAATACAAGGGTGCTAGCCTAATAAATGCCACCTACATCATGTCAACCATTAGTCCTCTCAATTTAATGGATGTATAATACAACTAAAATTAGGTACATACATGTATACATATCAATACAACATAAAAATTGATGTAATGCAACTTGATAACGTAACCTTTCTCTCGATTACTAGAGGCGTGGACCTACATTATAGTCAATGACCGTGCTCTAAAACGCCATCAAGTTTTGGGAAGTATCAAGGAGACAACGTTAGCTTAAAGTTGTTAGCTTAAAGTTATTAGTTACAAACGAAATCCTAAAAAAAACGTACATAATAATAAGAAATCAAAGATCAAGAAGAGGTTGAATGAGATAGTGCGATTATTCATTGCAATCACTTATTACCAACTTTATATGTGTAACTTAAGAGGGGTGGTCACCACTCAAATAGAGAGCAGTGTAAAGGTGATCACCGTCTAGATTAGCAAGACGATTATTGTTCAGTCATTCCAGTGTGTAGTGGTAAGTAGGGAGAAACACACGTGATTTCTACCTTACTAAGAAAACCAACTCGTAGTTGCTTTGCTTGTCCTTAGTGAACTCGTTTTGTTATTATTTGATGTAAAAACTTTAACTAACTATATATCCTAGTCTTGTATACTTTTAGTTGCTTTGCTTGTCCTTTGAAACAATTTCACTAACCACCAAAAGCCATTATTAATCGATATGTAAAACAACATTTGAACTGAATAACGTTAATCAATTAAATTCGGTATATATGAAAGTTAAACCTGATTACGGCAGAAAATAAGTCTTCTGCAATTTCGTTAGGATGAATCAAAGATTGTTGTGTATAGGTAAGTATTCTGCTGTCACGCGGTGACCGGTTCAATCCGCAACAGCGATTGTTTTTAGTCCTGGTTTGATTTGAGTAAAATGATTTGATTTAATATCCCCGTTGACTTTATACCTGCTGTCACGCGGGTGACCCGGGTTCAATCCCCGGCAACAGCGATTTGTTTTTAGTTCCTTGGTTTTGACTTGAGTAAAATGAATTTTTGATTTCAATATCCCCCGTTGACTTTTTACTAGCATTCTTTTATGAGAAACTATAAGAAAGTATTAAAGGGGTGCAATTGAGCTGAGTGCGACCTCGAGCTTGATTAATTTATTTGGGTTTGAGTTTGGTTTGTTGATATTTTCTCAAGCTCGAACTCGTTTACTAACTATTAACATATTAAATAAAATAATATAAATAAAACTTTTACTAGCTTTCTGTTTTATGAGGAACCATAAGAAATTATTAATAAGGGTGCAAATGAGCTGAACGTGGGCTCAAGCTCAAGCTTGTTTACTATCTATTAGTTATTAATATATTAAATAAAATAATATAAATAATAAACTCTTTTATGCTCGCAAGCTCGATAAGTGAAGCTCACGCTCGGGCTCATTTACTAAAAAAGCTTAATTTTAGGCTCGAATAAATAAGTTTTAATAAGCTCGGCTCGGACAGGCTCGTTTACACTTAGGCTTGATAAGGCTCGACGAGCCAGACGAGCTTCACATGTCAGGCTCGATAAATAAATGAGCTTTATTTTAGGCTTAAGCTCGGCTCAGGCTCGATAAGGCTCGGCTCGTTTCGAGGTTTTTCTCGAGCCGACCTCGAGTAGCTCACGAGTCGCTCAGCTCGTTTGCACCCATAAGAAATTTTTTCTAAATAATTGTCTTAGATTTAACTTAAGCGAATTTTTAACCGTGTTTTAGTAAGTATTATTAACACAATATAGAATTTAAGTAACAAATTAAATAGTCCACGAAAAAAGTAAATTTAACCACATTTTACTAGTCTTGACTCAACATGTTTCGACTTTGACTTATTATTCCATCTCTAATATTTGGGTTTGAATCAATTTGAAAAACATAAATTTGATTTCTACTCAAAAATTAGCATTCGTTCATTCGAAGTTTAGTTATTATAAATTCGACTTGAATAATGAAAACCCTAATCTCTACACATAAACATATACAACCATTATATGTAAGCTCTCTATCAAGGAAAATTATATCAAAATAGTGTAAAATTTAGTATTAATTTATGCATTACTTTATTTTACACTAGAATAACTTATGTATTATGTTATTCTACATTAAACTTCACGAAATGTATTTTCATCAACAGGAGTGATGAAATACAGCCAGATAATGTAAAACAATAAAATAATAATACTTAGAGAAAATTATCTAAATAATAATTGAATTAACAATTAGTTAACGGCGTTTAAATTTCCAAGTACACGATCAACGATTCCAGAATTGGTATAATGGCGGTTAGTGATCAATTATTTTTTCTTATAAAGCTAACAGTCTAAATTTTATGAAACCACTAATTTATGTTATGGGTTGTTCTTAAGGGGAAGTTTACCGATTTACTGAGAAATTGAAATTGAACAGCGTCTCATATAAATACGAATAATTAATGATTCATAAAGTTGATGATTTCTTAGCATGTGATAACTTCTAGTCTCGTGATTGATAATACAAATCTGGGAAACGAAAGTCCTCTTGAGTTTTGAGAGAGTGTGGAGCACAAGACTTAAATATGTAGCTTCGTTGATAGAATAAATAAAAAAAAAAAACTATGGCCCAAAACGATTGCTTATTTATAATTTGTAGCTAAAGTGACCCATTATAGCTCAAGCTCATTAAAGACTTGCTTATTTATAATTTGTAGTAAAGTGGCCCATTATATCTCAAGCACATGAAAGACTTGAATTTGAATATGTAAATGTTTGGTTTTGGTGGACTCCTCATCTTAAATCAATCATAAATATGTAAGAAAAAATAAAACTATTTAGAAAAATCTGTAATATATAAATATGTAAGAAAAAATAAAACTATTTAGAAAAATCTGTAATATGATACAACCTTACTATATAGACTTTTAAATTACTTCATTAATATTATATAAGGATTTTTACAAATGAATATTATAAAAGGATTTTTACATATCTCCTCTTTCTAAACAGGATTATTACATATTTCCCTAAATAAAAAAAAACGATTACATATTTTCTCTTTTTTTTTTTGAGAAATTACCCAACTACTCTTCTAAAAGCACATAATCATCAGTTCCTTTCATCTTCCTCTTGTATACGTACGACACAACAAACCTTGCACCAGACCATCGTATCTTCTTCTCTGGTAAACCCCGCCATCGTTTCTTCTGCCTCTGGTATTGACGACGCAGCCAAATCCGGCCATCGTTTCTTCTACCTCTGGTAGTCACGATGACGCTGCATCGTTTCAAGTAAGTATATCCAATCGAGTTTTATGCTACTCACGACGCGACCATCTGAGTGTCTTTTTGGTGGTTTTATGGTGAATCAGTACATATTCAATCGAGTATGCATATCCAATCGAGTTTTTAAATGCATAGAGAACTGAGTTTCTTTTTGGTGGTTTTACGACGGTCCCATGTCTGTTTGATGAGTTATTGGAACAAGCGCAAAAATCTATGTTTTGTGAGTAAGTGATAAAAAAGAGGAACATATGTATATATTCACTTAATAGTTCATTAAGGGTAATATAGTCATTCAATGAGAGTGTTTTAATGAAAATGAAACATATGTAATATCTATGTGTTAGAGAGGGGGAAATATGTAAAAAGCTCTGTTTTATATAAAGTTTTTGTTATTCAGTTATTATTTTGTAATAACAAATGCGTTAATTTGTTAAAACGGATTTTCTAATGTCTCTTTTGTAAAAGATTGCAAAGACCAAACACGATCTAGAGTTGTATCACTAATGGCTATTTGGTGTACTCGTGAGTTTGTTAAGAAAAGTAAGAAACACATAAAGTTTTTTTAATGTAAACCTAATTGATTGTTACCCAATTACTTTACACATGTAGTCATGTGTGCCTGTCGTATCTATAATATAGGAGGATAAGAACCAAACATTGTCCACAAGATGTTGCAGCTTTCCGTATTAAACCTTTATCAGTATTTGCTCGACTGGTTTCATTGATTTTGTTTAAATGGTTGAAATGAGAATATAACTAAGGATAGCATGAATCTATCAATAAACGTTATATATCTCATGTTAGTAAAACTGGTACTGAAAGAAAAGAAATTGAAACAGAAACAGTGTACCGGGCTTATGTTTGACACAATTCCCTTAAATAGATTCGCCGTCTGTTCCCAAAGTACGTCGGTTCGAAGCAACAACAGGGCACTGCCGACTTGAACACTTTCCTGAAAAGAAACATGAGATGTTGCAGAGAGAAAGAAGAGAGTTGTGTGTTGGGGTGTCTCAACTAATCTGCATGATCTGTATTTATACTTGCAAAACTATAACTGAATTCTGGTCATCATTGCAACGAATTAGTGACCTAATAATGGTCATTAGTTATCAGTTTCGAGATTGATAATAATAGCCAAAAAATAACTGTTTAGAAATTGAAAACTGAGTTAATGATCATCAATAACGAATCAGTTTTCAAAACTCATTCGGTTCAACTTTTGCACCCCCCCCCCTGCGCGCCCGCGTAGGAGTTTTTATAAAACATATCACAAAGTTATGTTCGTTGGTAAAACTTTACCTTATAAACTAACTTTCATTTTGTTCTCACATCTATGTGAAACAAAGTTAAAGACTTCATTCACATACACTCAAATTTCCAACATGTCAAAATTGACTTATTTGATAGCGTAAAGGAACTTAAATTCATAGTAAGTGAGTGATATGAGGTGTGACTTTTACCCTGAAAATACGTTCACTAATACATGGGCACTAGCCTAATAAATGCCACCTACAACATGTCAATCCTCATAATTTATCTCTAATTAAATATATATATATATATATATATATATATAATATATATATATATATAATATAATATATATAATGTTGAGAGTTTAAATGAGAAGAAATTACAAATTAAGAATAAAAAGAATAAAGGATACAAAGATAATTTGAACAAATCATTTAATAACTCTATCATTTATTTTTAATATTTAGATTAATTAATGAACCCTAATCATTTAATGAGTTTATCCTATTAAATAGTTGTGCAACTTACACAATAAAAACAATCGCACATGATCCTACATATTCAATATTTTCTACACCATAAAAACAAAGTTTCCTACACCATAAAAAAGTAATGTTTTGGTCTAGGGTACAAAATGTGTAGGACCCCAACAATTTTAAATAATTTTGTGACTCATAACAAAATATGTGTAAGATACAACACTTTTAAATAATTTTGTCTCCTAAATCAAAAGAATATTATTCTCAAATGAACCTTCCCTATATATATATATATATATATATATATATATATATATATAAATTTAACATAAAAATTAATCTAATACAACTTGATAACTTAGCCTTCCTCTCGATCCCTAGAGATGCAGCTACCACACAAATGGGTATTTCTACCAAAAAATGCGGCGCAAATTTTGCGACCAATCTATGACCACTTAAATTTAATGAAAAGGATAAACCGTATTGAAGAGCATATATATTATTTAGGGTTTATTAGTATATCATTATCATTAAAAGATACAATTTGATAATGTTTTTAAATATTTTCATTGTACTCTTTAACAAGTTGATCAATCAATAATACACGGTGTCTACGAGTTTTCATTATTCTATAAGCCGGAACAAAGTTTGTCTAGAGCTATGTCTGATCATGATGATAAAACATAATAATTACTAACTCATTTTCACTCCTCTATTCTATATAAACAAAATACTTCCATATTAAAACACATACGAGGTGGATTACAAGGTACACAATTAAAACACGTAACAACATACATACAATACATACATACATACATACATACATACATAAAGTAAAAGTATAAAATACAATATTTCTTAGCGTATGACACGTTATTATGTCCATGTGTGATTTCTGATTTTGTTCATGTGTGATTATTTATTTTTGTTCATGTGTGATTAGGGTTTGATTTTTATAACATGGGTAATTTAATATCGTACGCATCTTACGTTAAGAAATATTGTACGTTAATCTTCCCGTATATATACACACACATACATTCATACGAACATGTTTTTTATCATATTTATGTTAAGAACTATAGATATCGGAACCGCATAAAACACTTATACGTAAGACATTAATGAGCTAATATATATAAAATGAATGAGAACAATAAGAAAATATTAAATTAAATTAAATGATTGGTTACAAGGAGTTCTCCAAGTTCTCAAAATATATATTCAATGCACCAACATACATAGTGAAGTGAAGAGCTATAAGGGGTAGGTTAAAAGAGGCTAGATATAACTTGCTAGTCACGTTTCTTGAGTTTTGTTGGAAATATCGGAGCTAACACTCAAAGTTTTAGGAGAGTTTAAGATTGAAAATTTGATGTGTGCGATCAAGATTGATATATAAATACAAGAACATGCTTTGTTTTGGTGAGTTATTGCTAAGATAAAGCCGTCAACATTGTTGGGCTTCTTCTCCATGTAAACCCTACTCCACCATCACTATCCTTCATTCGATCAACCGCATTCTCTCAACGCATAAACGCAAGGCGTACATGACGTTTTTCGGGTGGTATAGATTTGTAACTTCTCTTCTCAATGCAATTCTGCTATTTCATACGTTTTCTTCTTCTCAAACAGGTACAGTCTATATATATATGTGTGTGTAAAATGCACAATTATTTTAGTTGTGATAACAACCCTTTAACTTGATGTTTAATGATGAAGCTAGTTATTTATTTTGTCTATTACCAACAAAACATATGTTAGAAAATGTTGCAATATCAATATCAATATGTTAATATAATGATAAGCAAATTCTGTCATGATCCTCTAACATTCCAAATGAATCAATATCTTCCATATTGTATCAATGCAAACAACTAATATTGTCATGAAGTGTTTATTGTCATGAAGTGTTTATATGTAAATTCACCCGATAGAATCCTTTTAACTCGTTTTATTTTAGCATCAAACTCATCCGATCTTCTCATTTTCTATATGTTTAAATGTTATTAATAAGATAGTATTTTAGTCGTCACGTTTTTTTTCCTCTAAATACATGTGATTATATTCTATCACTATGTATAAGTGGTTCTACAGCTTTTCTGGGATTTTCTACTTAAAATTGATTTTATATTGAATTCAATCTTATTATAAAGTTATAACTGATATTTTAATATGTGAATTAATTAATAATAATTTTAGTTAAGTATAAATCATCTTTTGATTAAATATTTCTAGTGTTGCAAATTTGGATGGATTAAATATAAAGCTAATAAATACACGTTACTTTTGGTTGTATTAATTTAATAATATACTAATATTGGAAATTATTTCACTAGAATAAATAAATGGGTCCATTTTTATTTATTTCCAACTGCCTTTCATTTTATATTGAGTAAATTGCACAAAACATCTTTTATGTTTCCTCAAAATTGCAGGTTCCAACCTTAATGTTTAAAAGTTGCTAAAAACAACCTTTAAGTTTATTTTTGTTGCGGGTTCAATCCTTTACAGCTAACCACGTTATTTTCTTCAGTTAAGTTCCCTCACATGCATAACATGTGAGGGTATATTCGTCATTTTGGTTGATCATGTGAGGGAACTTAACTGAAGAAAATAACGTGGTTAGCTGTAAAGGATTGAACCCGCAATAAAAATAAACTTAAAGGTTGTTTTTAGCAACTTTTAAACATTAAGGCTGGAACTGGCAAGTTTGAGGAAACATAAAGGATGTTTTGTGCAATTTACTCTTTTATATTCAATGAAAACCTACTAACCACTTTAATAGATGGTTTCGGTGTTTAATGTATTTCACAAATAGATAACCACATGTCCTATCATTTTTCATTTATAAATTGAAATCATCAATATCAGTATATAACATGAATAAATAATATTCTGTACAATATTAATAAACTGTAATCCTTTTATTATGATTTTATTTAAACATGTGTCACACTGTCATTATGTAACCTTATTGAACTTAGAGTAAATTGCACAAAACATCCTTTATGTTTCCTCAAACTTGCAGGTTCCAGCCTTAATGTTTAAAAGTTGCTAAAAACAGCCTTTAAGTTTATTTTTGTTGCGGGTTCAATCCTTTACAGCTAACCACGTTATTTTCTTCAGTTAAGTTCCCTCACATGCATAACATGTGAGGGTATATTCGTCATTTTGGTTGATCATGTGAGGAAACTTAACTGAAGAAAATAACGTGGTTAGCTGTAAAGGATTGAACCCGCAACAAAAATAAACTTAAAGGTTGTTTTTAGCAACTTTTAAACATTAAGGCTGGAACCTACAAGTTTGAGGAAACATAAAGGATGTTTTGTGCAATTTACTCTTGAACTTATGAAGGTAACTTCTAATTTATTAAATCCGTATCACACGTTAATAAAGTGTCACATCGTCACTATGAAACCTTATTGAACTTATGAAAAACTAACTTTTAATTTATTTAATCCGTATAACAGATCCAGGGTACACTTTCATGCACCAAGCGACAACAGCCCCAACAGTTGCATACTACGACTACATTATCGTTGGTGGCGGCACCGCAGGCTGTCCGTTAGCCGCCACCCTCTCTCAAAACGCCTCGGTGCTCCTCCTCGAACGCGGGGGCTCACCTTACGGAAACCCAAACATCACTGACTTTGCCACCTTCGGGGCCGCATTGTCCGACCTCTCCCCAAGTTCCCCCTCCCAACGCTTTGTTTCGGAGGACGGAGTTGTGAGCGCGCGTGGCCGTGTTCTCGGTGGCGGAAGCTGTTTAAACGCTGGGTTTTACTCCCGTGCGGGTCATGATTATGTTCGGCTCGCGGGTTGGGATGCGAGGTTGGTCAACGAGTCGTATGAGTGGGTGGAAAAGGTGGTGTCATTTCAACCGCCGTTGAAGCAATGGCAATCCGCGGTGAGGGACGGGTTAGTGGAGGCTGGAATAAGGCCGTATAACGGATTCACCTATGATCACATGTATGGTACCAAAGTTGGTGGCACGATTTTTGATCAAAACGGTCACAGACACACCGCGGCCGATTTGCTTCGGTATGCTAAACCGAGTGGACTCACCGTGTTACTCCATGCCCCCGTTCACCAAATATTATTCACAAAGCGAGGTAGGTTGTTCTTGTAAATTACAAAACAAACAAACGTACCTAGTAAAAGATCTGACACATATTCATTTGAATTAAATGTTACAATTAAATATCATATATCTTTTTACTCTTTTGTCTTTGTGTGTAATATATCACATGTAGGAAGTACAAAGCCCAAGGCCCATGGAGTGATCTTTGCAGATGCAAATGGGGTAAGCCACAGGGCTTACTTGAAGAGAGGGTCCAGTAACGAAATCATAGTGTCCTCTGGGGCTCTAGGAAGCCCACAACTTTTAATGCTAAGTGGAATAGGCCCAAAAAGACAACTTCAGGCCCATAACATAACAATGGTCTTGGATCAGCCTATGGTGGGCCTTGGAATGTCCGATAACCCGATGAATGCAGTTTTCATCCCCTCTCCTCAACCCGTTGAGGTTTCTCTCATTCAAGTCGTCGGTATCACTCATAATGGAACGTATATCGAGGCAGCTTCGGGTGAAAACTTTGCGGGCGGAGCTCGAACTCAAGATTATGGAATGTTTTCTCCAAAGGTAATCCTCTTACAATTGGGCCTTAGCCTGATTTATCAATGGGTTTCACCAAGCTCATATTCATAGTGGGCTTCCTAGCCAATATCCAAATTGTGCACTCTAAATATATTTGTTTGTATAATTTTTCAGATTGGGCAACTCTCAACAGTACCACCAAAACAAAGAACACAAGAAGCCATAGACAAGGCGGTAGAGGTTATGCAATCACTCCCACAAAATGCTTTCATGGGCGGGTTTATTCTAGAGAAGATTACGGGCCCGATCTCTACGGGCCATCTTGAGCTTACATCCCGTAACCCAAATGACAACCCATCGGTTACATTCAACTACTTTAAAGACCCTCGTGACTTACAAAGATGTGTCGATGGAATGAAAATAATTGAGAATGTCATTGAGTCAAACGCGTTTTCAACATTCAGATTTGATTCTTTATCTATAATTACTCTTCTCAACATGACCGCGAGTTCACCAGTAAACTTACTCCCCAAACATGCCAATGTGTCACGATCTCTAGAACAGTTTTGTAAGGACACCGTGATGACTATATGGCATTACCACGGCGGGTGCATTGTGGATAGAGTGGTGGATCACGATTATAAGGTTATCGGCATAGATTCTCTCAGGGTCATTGACGGGTCAACGTTCCGTAATTCCCCGGGAACTAACCCTCAAGCCACCGTTATGATGTTAGGAAGGTAACAAAACTATATATATATATATATATAATAAGGTGAGGTTATAGAGTGAACACTAGTGTATTTGTGAACTGGGTGAACAAATCCTGACAATTGATTTAAATCATCAAATCGTAAAATACACTAGTGTATTTTCATCATCAAATACTAATCATTGATTTATACTTGTGTATTGATAATCAAGAGCTAGGATTAGTTCACTAGTATTCACAATCATAGGGGTTGTTCACTAATGAACCTAACCTTATATATATATATATATTTTTTTTAAAATACAATATCAAAAAAAAATTACAACATCAAATAATTCATTTCTCCTCTCAAAATCACTCTTATTAGATTTTTACACATGTGTAAATGGCAAACTTACACATGAGTAAATTTTCTTTATTTCTGAATTCACGTAAATTTAAATGTGTAAATTAAATTTCTAGAATTATATTCGAATAATAATGACAAGTGTAAAAAGAAATTTTGAATTTCATTTGTTTTTGACCAAGTTCTAATTGTTTTTCATTCGTTCTCACGGTTCTCGCGATATTTAGTGTTCTCATATATATATATATATATATAAATAATAAGGGGAAGGTTTAACTGAAAACGCTAAATATTGTGAGAACCGTGAGAACAAATGAAAAAACCGTGAGAACTTAGTAAAAAACAATTCGAATTCAAAAAAAATTAATATACTTATCAATATTCTTCGAATACAATGTTAGAAATTTAATTTACACGATTAAATTTACATGAATTCGTAAATAAAGAAAATTTACACATTTGTAAGTTTGCCATTTAAATACATGTGTAAATCTGTTGTACTTACATATGTGTAAAAAATCTAAAAAGAGTGATTTTGAAAGGAGAAATGAATTATTTGATGTTGTAAATTCTTTTTTGATGTTGTATCTTAATTACAATGAGGTTTGTATAAAAAAATTGGTTTTTATTGATGTTTTCATTCATTCTCACTGTTCTCGCAATATTTAGCATTCTCAAGATAACCATCCCTATATATATATACGTGTGTGTATATATATATATGATTGGTTGTGTGTGTTTTTGTGTGTGGGGAGGGTTTAAATGAAAACGCTAAATAGCGTTAGAACGAATGGAAAAACCACTAGAACTTGATAAAAAAACAAGTGAAATTCAAAATTTCTTTTTACACTTGTCATTATTATTCGAATACAATTTTAGAAATTTAATTTACACATTCAAATTTACGTGAATTCAGAAATAAAGAAAATTTACACGTGTGTAAGTTTGTCATTTACACATGAGTAAATTTGTTATATTTACACACGTAAAAAATCTAATAAGAGGATTCAGAAGAAAGAATTATTTGATATTGTAATTTCTTTTTTTGATGTTATAATTTAATTAAAATAACTATTGTATTAAAAAAATGATTTTTTTTGTTTTCTCATTCGTTCATCACGGTTCTCACAATATTTAGCGTTCTCAAGATAACCCTCCTATATATATGTGTGTGTTCAAGTAACTTGTTGTGGCTAAAAATTATGTGTAATGTGGTGGTTTTGTTGATATGTAGGTACATGGGTGTTAAGATAATACGCGAGAGAACAGCAAGCAAAGGGCCAAATGATATCAATAATCGTGTCAAATTTTAAAGTTTTACTATATTGTATGATTATTTGTTGCTTTTGAATTACTAAGAACAATGTACAATATATGCACATGGTTAACTTTGTATTCATAACTTTATGTGGGTCATGAAATAAATCATTAATATGTGGAAACTATGAAAATATGAAAAGAGTGTTGAAAGACTATTTAGATGAGTTGGCTTGCCGGCCATTATGAAAAATTCTCCCATTTTATAATTCCTTAAGTTATATGTAGTTTTTAATGTACAATTGGGTAATGCAAGTATAATCTTGAAGCCTTCTCCATCTTTTATGAGATTATGTTATATAAAATTTTAATTTTATGATGTACAAGTTGTTAATGCAAGTATAATCGTGAAGCCGGGCTATATATGACAGCGATTTTAATCCACTAAAACTAAACACGAGCCTAGTATAATGGACACACAATATAGTAGATCACTTATATAACGACCCATAACAAATTAGTTCAAGAAAAAACTAATACTCAATAACTTGGCATTTCCAACACTACCTCTTCTATTGCATCCGTGACTCTAACCTGTCCCAAGCTCCACTTGTGGAACACCGCACCCCGGTCATGTGAGCCACACCTTTGCCTCCTCTGCGTGAGTCTTCCTGACGCTCTCCTATTAAATGGTCAATGCCATAAATAAATTACTTTTTTCAAAAAAAAAATGTCTGTTAAAAAAGGTACACTTTAAAAAGGAAAAAGATATTTTATCTTTTTAACCCACCAATTTACACTCATTTACATTAATCTTTAGTAAATAAATCTCATTAATTTCCCCCGTAGTAACACCTTTTAATCCTTTTACACACAATATGGATTCCAACCATGAAACCGCTTAGGCTCCCGTCTCCCCCTACGACCCAAGTGTTGTCTTAAGGACCCAAACCATCAATTTCTCCTAATGCAAACATAAATGCCAAACCAACTTCAAGCTCAAAAGCCGTATGGTAATTGGAATCAACAATACTATCAACGGCAACCGCCAATGCCACACCAATTACAAACTCCAACTATGGAAAATCGATTATAAGAACTTGAGAATGACCAAAGGTGTTAGCTTTGAACACAGACCGCTTGAAGGGTCGGCGTGTAAGCGGCCGAAATATGTTTATATAGAAACTATAATTAGAATGTTCGATATTTTTAGCATTATCCGATTATAAACAAAAAATACGAGGGTAATTTTCAATTTAAACCGGTTATTATATAGAAAAAGGGATTATTTGTTTTAAACAAATACAACAAATGTAAAAATTGTAAAATTAGAATAATAATAATATATATTTTCTGTAATAAAATAATTCAAAAATTAGAATAATAATATATATATTTTCCGTAATAAAATAATTCAAAGCGTTTTAAGAATCTGAATACACATAATTGAATGCCTTTATCGTGTCGTTGTTTTTTTTTATATATACAAATACAAAATTGTAAAATTAGAATAATACTATATCTATATTTTTGTAAATAAATAATACAAAACGTTTTAAGAATCTGAATACACATAATTGAATGCCTTTATCATGTTGTTGCTTTATATATACAAAATTGTAAGCGAAAATTCTAAAACGACTCGGGTTGTAGTTTGTTTTATTTTTAGGAGTTACTTATATGTGTTAAAGTGTGTTTTTATCCATTGCGTTTAAAAAGAATGAAAAAACACAGTTTTTTGTCCATTGCGTTTACAAAATAATGAAAAAACACATTTTTTGTGTGCTTTTTGTACATTGCGTTTTAGAAAAAAATTATTTTTTTTGTGTTTTTGTCAATTGCGTTTTAGAATAAACACTTTTTTGTATGTTTTTAGTCAATTGCGTTTTACAATAAACATTTTCTTTTGTATTTTTTGTCCATTGTGTTTATAAAGAACACTTTCTTTGTGTTTTTGATCCATTGCGTTTTAGAAAAGACATTTTTTGTGTGTGTTTTTGTCCATTGCGTTTTAGAAAGAACATTTTCTTTATAGTTTTTAGTCTATTGCGTTGAAAAAAAATCATTTTTTAATGTTTTTTGTCCGTTGCGTTTTAGAAAAAAAAAAACACTTTCTTTTGTGTTTTTTGTACATTGCACTTTAGAAAGAACACTTTCTTTTGTGTTTTTAGTCCATTTCGTTTAAAAAAAAGTCATTTTTTTGTGTTTTTTGTCCGTTGTGTTTTAAGCATCTGAGTTATCAAAAACTTTTTTTTTCAAAAGTATAGCAATAGTGTGCTAGTTTTAAAGATAAAAAATGCTTGTTTTTATGGTGCAATTTTTATAAAAAAATAATGTCGTATGAAAAGTTATTAACGTTTTAAAAAACGAGGAGGAATTGGAGGAGAAAAAAACTATTGACTTGGATGGACTATAATACCCTTGGAAATCTCACACGCATTCTTGTCTTTGTTCAATTTATTCATCTAATCCAAGCACTTGATTACTCAATTGATGATTAATATTACTTTCTATCCTTACTATCCAAATAAATTCCTAGTATATCCTAACTCTAATAATATAATAATATCGCATGTGAAATCATATGATATGTGAAAACCATTTCCCTTCTGACATATGAAAACCAACGTTGTTAACCACGAGTTGGATACCAAGAGCATGCAACATCCTTCACTTGCAAAACACAATCTCTTATCATAAAAAACACAAGAATCAATTTAAAAAAATATATAAAATATTTGAAAATTATAATTGAGTAAAATGCCAAAATAGTCCATGAGTTTAGGCTATTTTTGTCATTTCAGTAAAAAATGAAACTTTTTGTATTTGGGTCCCTTAGATTTCATTTTTGTTGTCATTTTCATTTAATTAGCAAATTGGGTTATGTTAAGTTCTCCCATTTTTGTGTCGTTTTCCTCATTTAGTTAAAATATATTATGACATAAAATGACGATTATACCCTTATTTAAATGAAGAAAACGACAAAAAGAGAAGAAACTAACATAAAATTTAACCCACTTTGCCAATTGGATGAAAATAACAACAAAAATGAAACCTCAGAGACTCATATACAAAAAGCTTCAAATCTAATCTGAAGTGGCAAAATGGCCTAAACACAGAGACCGTTTGACATTTTACTCAATATAATTAAAGAATGCATTTCAACAAATCCAATTGATATTCCACTTACAACTAATGTTTTTATAACCGGACCGACGATTTTCCAGTCAGACCGGTTTCAAAAACCAATTCGCTATAAAATAACTTAAAAGTTAAAAACAGTTTTTATAACCAGACCGACAATTTCCTAATCAGACCGGTTTCAAAAACCGATTACCGCTATATAATAACTTAAAAGCTAAAAACAGTCCATGTCCGAGTATAAGAACCGTCCCGATACGATTACAAGAAAATATAGTGCAAGACAAAAACTACTTTTTGGTAGCTAAATATGAACCACTTCATGGGGAAAGTGGAGGACTGCATTTGGGACCACTCCTACGTAAAATACAACCATACAAGTTATTGTCTTCATCACCAAGCTAGAATGGGTCAAAACAATTGGTCTACATGACTAATCAAAGTATCATACCAGATACTCTATATCTAACCCAGTGACGGATCTAGAAAATATTCGTAGGGGTAACGTTTTATAAAAAAGGTAACGAAATCGAAAAACGTAAAAAAAGGTCAAATTACACTACCGACGGAGCGCAAGGGGTAACGGAGGCTACCCTTCCTCTAAGGTAGGTCCGCCCCTGATCTAACCTGTGGAATTTCATAAACTATAGTTTATAAAAATTTATAAAACTGATTTAATTCTAATATTTTATAATAAACTTACATTCTAGTTTTTTTTATCTTCAATAAAATATTTACAAGTTAAAGTGTAACACGATAAAAACAATGTAGCATTGTGAATTAAATAAGACAAAACATGAGTCTGTTAAAATGTTTATGACCATTTATAAGGCAACAACCACTTCATCAACCAAGAACATCCATAAAGAATGACTTCACCTTGTTTTCGACGTTGCTGCCCGAATCAGTTACTCGGGCAGCCCGGGGACTCGGAGCAACAAACGACAAGTCGTCAGTCCAGGTACGATTTCATCGCAGCAACCGCGCTTTCTCTTCATCCCAACACGCAATTTACCAACCATGAATCTATACCGACTCTAGACCAATCGTTTGTTAACATGAAACGGGCTTACCCGAACTACCCGGAAACTGACCGGGCTGACCGAATCCGGGATCAGGAATATTACCAGCTCACTTTAATGAACCATGTTTGCCTTGACTACAACGGTCACGGGCTCTTTTCGTACTTGCAACAGTTAAATTCTAATGAAACTTTTTTTAACATCATATACAAATCCGCTAATTTGTATTTAGAAATAACACGTGGTGGGCCAGAGCCCGAATTCGAAACTAAGATCAAGGAAAGGATCTTTAGATTCATGAACATTTCATCAGATGAGTACTCTTTGGTGTTCACAGCTAACCAAACATCTGCATTCAAAGTGTTGGCGGATTCTTACCCGTTTCACACGAACCGAAACCTTTTGACCGTGTATGATCACCAGAACGAAGCAGTCAAGACCATGATCGAAAGCTGTAGGAAAAGATCGGGCCGGGTTGATTCGGCTGTGTTTTCCTGGCCCAATATGAGAGTTCAGTCCAAGAAGTTAAGGAAATCTATTGTGAGCAACAACAAGAGCAAGAAAAAGAAGAAAAGGGGACTTTTCGTGTTTCCGTTGCAATCGAAGGTTACTGGGTCGAAATACTCGTATGTTTGGATGAGTTTGGCTCAAGAAAATGGGTGGCATGTGTGTCTTGATGCAAATGCATTTGGTGCTAAAGATATGGAGACTTTGGGTTTGTCGCTTTTTCGGCCCGATTTCTTAATATGTTCATTTTACAAGGTTTTCGGGGAAAACCCGTCAGGCTTCGGGTGTCTTTTTATCAAAAAATCAAGATCATCGGTGGTTAAGAACTCGTCTACGGTTACAGGATTGGTTAACATCGTTCAAGCGCCCAACCGGCCGTTATTCCTCGAAGAATCGAGGAGTATCGACCGAGGGAAAACAGTCTTATCATCGTCGTCATTGTCATTATCATTATCATTATCAAAACAAGAAATATCCGAAATACAAGAGATAGGAGAAATTAATGAGGAAAAGAAGGAATCTTCGTTTTTTGAAATTTGGAAACGTGACATCGCCGTTGACCTTAAAGAAAAGTCAACGAAAAATGAAGCAAGTAGTAGCGGGTTTAGCTCGGATGTCGAGTTTCGAGGGTTAGATCACGCGGATTCGTTGGGTTTGATACTGATAAGTAGTAGGGTGAGGTACTTGGTGAACTGGCTAGTGAATGCATTTGGTAGTCTAAAACACCCGCATCCGGAAGACGGGGTCCCTTTGGTTAGGATTTACGGGCCGAAAGTGAGGATGGCGCGTGGCCCGGTGGTGGCTTTCAACGTTTTTGATTGGAAAGGCGAGAAAGTAGAGCCGACACTTGTACAGAAGTTGGCAGATCGATACAACATTTCTCTAAGTTACGCGGTTTTAAAACACATTATTTTGTGGATAAAAGTATTGAAGAAAGGGAGAAGATAGTAGAGGTAAAAAGCATCAACAACGAAGGTCAAAAGAGTCCGTTGACCCGAAAGAAAGAGAGGTTTGACCTTGGGATACCGGTGGTCATAGCTACAATTGGTTTTTTGACAAATTTTGAGGATGTTTATCGGGTGTGGGCGTTCGTCTCACGGTTTTTAGATGCTGGATTTTGTGGAGAAAGAGCGGTGGAGATATATGGCGATTAATCAGACAACCGTTGAAGTGTAGCTTTACGGTTTAAGTCATTTGTTAATTCATTTTTTTAATTCATTTGTTAAAAAAAATGAAAGATTATATCATATTCATATTTATATTCATTCATATGGATCAATATATCAAAACCATAAAGGTTCGGAAGTTCTATTGAATTTGAAGATGTTATTTGTTTTCTACATTTTAGTAATTTTGGATCATTAAGTTGAATAAAAGTCCATGATTCCTTATCGGGCTCCTGTTGTTGATCTTGGGTTGCCCAATTTAAGTTCTTGTTATCTCCAGTTTTATCCTTTTTTTTCTTGTTTTATCCAATTTGTTTCACTTCTTGGGCTTTAGATGGGTTAGCTTTCTTTATAGAGCTTGGGGATCTTTTTTTTTTTCAAAACCGGTTGGTGCCGTGATAATTATAAGAAAGTTAAAAAAAAAATTCACGAATTTGTTTTTTTTTTCTTTTCTAATTCCTATATATTTTTTTACTATGGTGTACGGTTGAAAGTGAAACCGTCCCTGCCAGTCCTGATTTTAGGTATGTTCAACTGTCACTTTCTAAGTTTATCGGTTAATAGTTAAGCATTAACTCAATAACCACTAACTTTAGGCAATATGAAATTACCGAATAAGACGAGTTTAACCAAAATTTGATGGGGTGATCAGGATTTTAGCATATAAATGACACTAATTTTTTTCATGGAGGGTGGTTGACCCTATGGCAATGACGGACCCGGAAAGGTTTTTCATGGGCAGGGGGTTTTTAGAGGTGTTTGTGTATCGCTTTATAATATATTTTTTTGTCGGATCAAGCTAGGTCATGTAAAAAATAATTATCAAATTAAATTTTAAATTTCCTATAGTGAATAAACGTACGTCTATTGAAGCTAGGTCTTGTATTACCAATGGTATATCATGGGTCGCGAGTTCAACCCAAAATCTTCTTTTATCAGTATCATCGAAATCATATAATTACATCTTAGCTAATCGTAGTATTTTTGTAATATCAAACCCACTAAAATTATCACAAGAATTCAAACTACTCATACAAACAAATAAGTTGGGTATTACCTCGTTAACAATGGCAATATGTGATGTTTGTTTTTTGTACTTCTTTGGGCTAATGTATTCACCATTCATGTTCACTATCTGAAATTCATATTTTTCATAAAAGGAGTTAACCTCAAAGAACTAGTTAAAACCCTCCAAACTAAAGGTTCTAAAATTGAAAATTTGAATATCAACACTTTTAAATAACTTTTTAAAACCTAAATAGGAACCTTTTAGAAACCAATTAAATTAAAACAGTTAAAAAGTTAACTATTTACTAAATTGTTCGTGTTTGGGTTAGCCCAATTTATCTAACATTACATGCTGGAGTTAATAGACGCGTTATATTAGTTAGCCTAAAAACAATTAATTTTATGTTGTGTCGTGTTTTCAGACTGTTTCAACCGTCCCTGCTTTTGAGTGATCCCATAAATAAACATAGATTGGCTCATTTATTATGTATTTTTTTTTAAATATAACTATTTTTATTTAAATATAAGTGCGTGTGTGTATATATAATAGAAATGTATTTATTACTTATGTACAACTTGAGAAAATTCAAACAAGATGCAGCATACCACTCACTTTACTATTATTTTTTTGTTACCATTTTGTCAACATTTGATGGCACCCAAAAACAAAATAACTTTAGGGAAATTAAAGAGTATAGGATTTCATAGGAAGAATCGATTTATCCAACCCAATTTTTTTTATCGTTATTTACTTTCTGCTCATTTTTTTATATTGACTACTTAAACTTTTTATTAACGATAGAAAAATTAAACTCGTTGGCAGTGGCGGATCCAGCCCTGTTTTGTGGGTTCATATGAACCCACTCGGATTGGAAAAAATGTGAAAAAAAATGAGAATCTTGTATGATTTGAAAAAAGTTAGTGAGAATCTATCAAAACGAACCCACTGAAAAAAGTTTCTGGATCTACCGAGTCGTTGGATTCGTCGGTGTATTTATGTATTAAAATCAAATAACTGTATTATAACAATGTGTTATGATAACATAACAGAATGTGTAGCATATTTAATTTTGAATAACGGTGGATATTTTTGTTGTAAAGTAGATGGGCAAGAAAATGTTTCATATATACAGTTGTAATTTCTAGTAGCCTATTTTATTTTATAAAAGTAAAAGAAAAAATATTGCTTGGCACGTGTAGCACGTGGAGTGTATTTGTCTATATTATAAATCCATAGAAGTATAATAAAAGGAATAAAAGTATCATACATAGCTAAAAGTGATCAGGTAACAAACTACCACTTTGGCATTACTTATCTTATTCTAAACTTTATAATTTAACTTGTAAAATATAAGATTGGGCAAAGCAAATATAAATCGTTATATATTTAATTATTAACTCCAAAAGAAGGATAAAAAAAAATGAAATTTCGACACTAAAGTGTTGTAAAAAGTTAGGTGAGAAGTTGTTCATGTATGGGCGAATTAAATTAAAGTATATATAAGTAACAGGCCAACATACTTGATAAAAATATAGATGTTTCATATCTTAACCATCCATTAAAATATGATACAAGGGTTACAAATCGACTTATTTGGTCGCTAATAATTTATCGATCATCATTTGAAGATCTCGCACTTGAGATGTCCTCGTATTCTAGATGTTTTCTGATTCGTTTAGTAGATAGATAAAGTAATGTCATAGAAAAGTTCACATTCTTTCGTGATACTGGTGTAACATCCGTCAAAAACGGATTTACCAAACCCGCTACGTTTATCAAACCGAACAGTCAGTTAAAATTTTCGTTGCGAATTAAATGCCCAAAATAATTTTAAACGATACATAATCAATTATTATGCGGGGATATATATTTAGTTTTTGAAAAACTGATAAAAATCGCAAAATAAAAATGATTTGCTTCTGCCGGGTTGCGAACTCGGGTCTGTAACCGGCTCAACAACAACTTATCACCCAGCCAATCAACCGCTCCGCCGTTTTGATTTTATGATAATAACAGGAAACAATTAATTCAAATATTCAAGTTCGAAAGTTAAATTCAGTAAATTGCGCCCAATTAGCAGTCGTCGGAAATCCCGACGACTTCGCCGTTAATAAACGTTTCCGCTCAAGATAACCGTAGAATTAACTCCCACAACGGTTATAACCGACGTCTGAACCCGCGACATCAGCCATAACCGCCGGAGGACGGCTGACTTCGAATTTAGACCAAATTCAGACCCCATACATCTCGATACTACCCTATAAATTCACCCACTACTCACCAGAAATCTTTCACACTCAAATCGCACCCTTTCTCGGCGAAAAATCACTCGCCGGAAATATTTGATACGTCGCCGGAAAACCGTATCATTAATCTCTGAGCTTTACTGAACCCCCTAAACTTTTACCGAAGTCACCCACACCCTTTGTAAGCTTTCGGAAGACTCTCTGCTGCAAGACACTCGTCGCCGGAAGAGCTTGCTGTCGCCGGAGTTCTGCCGGAAAACAGAGGAGAAACAGTCGGTACTTTTCACGCCTAATTCCTTTTCTTTTTACTTTTATCTCGTCTGTAATTGATCATAAAACGCTAAAGAAACCTGAATCAACATTTCGAATCAGTCAGTCGTCACTTCCGGTGAAAACCAGTGAAGAAGACGAAGTTTCGGTAATAGTTAAGTATAATTAAAATCCAGTTATTTACCGGGTTAGACACACAGTCCAGCGGTGGACTGTGTGCACTTTGAACGCTAAGGTCTCGAGTTCGAGTATTGTCCCTCACACGTTGCCTTAATAAAAATTCCTTTTTTTTCGCAAACTGAACCGGATTGAATTAGGTATATGTTAAGTATATTGATAACCGAGTTTATAACCAAGTGAGACACACAGTCCAGCGGTGGACTGTGTGTACGCTAACCCACAGGTCCCGGGTTCGAGACCTGTGGAGCGCACCGGTTCTCTGGATTAAATCGTTTTTAAAGAAAAAGGCTTTCTGCTTAATTCTAATTAATATATATATATAATAAAATTAGATATATAACGGGTTAGACACGTAGCTCAGTTGGTAGAGCTGCGTGCACGCGTACGGGAGGTCTCGGGTTCGAGCCTCACCCAGCGCACAACAATATGCCTTCGAACCGGTCAACAGTCAGTCAAAGTCAACGGTCAAAGTCAACTGTAGCAAAAATCAAAAAATTTTTTTATTATTTTTATTTAATTATTTTAATTAAAAATCAATTAAAAATACTTAAAAATAACATTTTTAAGGTTAGAAAATAGCCTCAAACTCACAAAAATACACCCAACAATCCTACTAAAATAGATTAATAAAATCCGTTTGCTTACCGAACTAAAATGCTATTTATCTAGGTTAATTTCACTCGTGGTTAAAACCATTTCGCGTGCATTCAACCTCATCAACCGAACGCACCCAATGTGAGTGAATTCTTACAAACTCCCCTTTTTATTCATGTTTTGGGGTGTATCATGTGTCGCTTAAACTAATTCTCTTATGCAAACTCGTGCTATACCATTATATGATCTAAACTAGAATGTAACTATTGTTGGTTGTGATGTATTACATATTGTCAAAGTTGTATGCAAATTATTTAGGCCCATCAGTTCCTCGTGGGAGACGAGTTGAACAACGCGTGCCTTAAAACTCATTCATTAGGCCCATCAGTTCGTAAGAACAACGCGTGCCTCAAAACTCATGCATTAGGCCCATCAGTTCGTAAGAACAACGCGTGCCTCAAAACTCATTCATTAGGCCCATCAGTTCGTAAGAACAACGCGTGCCTCAAAACTCATTCATTAGGCCCATCAGTTCGTGGAACAACGCGTGCCTCAAAACTCATTCATTAGGCCCATCAGTTCCTCGTGGGAGACGAGTCGAACAACGCGTGCCTCAAAACAATCATTTGGTGTATGTGTGTTCAATATTCAATATTATGTGTTGTGTGAATAAATTTACATCTACATTTACTCATATGTGGTTATGCACATTATTTATAATCAATTGGATAAACTTGTTCAAATGTTTTTCCATAGGATTCACTCGCCAACATTATGTTGATCCAAAAACCTTTTTACACATGATACAGGTGAACAGGTTGAAGCAAGGAAAACATAGAATATGCCTTAGAAGAGAACCAAGAAGCTTAGACTGATAGTTAGAACATGTTGTATCATTTATTGTAAATTTTCATTAAATTGTATTAATGAATATGAAACGTATGTCATGAGCTTTGATGATAACCCAATTATGCCCCGATCACCTTTTCCGCTGCGGGTCGGGGTGTGACAGATTGGTATCAGAGCCATGACTATAGGGATATAGGATAGGTTATTAGACCCTTAGAGCCTATACTATAGTCTGCCTAAATTTTAATTGATTAGGTGGTTACATACAAACTTGTGATATTTACTTGTTTCATATTACAGTCAAACATACATGCTTATATACATATTCGTTATACATATATCAATGTTCCTATATTCAATTCATTTTCTCATTATTCAAGGATTTTGTTACAATTTTCAAATCTCATCAAAGTAAGTTCTACGACGGGCATGTAGTAACCGGAAGGGTACAAGTACCGGTAGTCGGGACGTCCTGTCTAGGTTGGCATTCGTATAAATCCAAAATAACGGACCAGTTTGCCTACCTGGGGACTAACGATGAGAGTACGACGGACCTATTAGGCCAAAGCATGCCACACCAAACGTCGTTCGAACTAACCTCACTTTGAGATGTCACCGTGTCCATGCCTGGGCACATTCCGAATATCATACGTTACATATTTCTCGATTTTCTTCGGGTTTAGTGTACGTAACCAGGCTAACACATGCGAACCATATGAAAAACCCGGTAATCATGGGGGCCCACGTGATTACGAAGGTGAAGTATGGCGGCATGCAAGGCCCAAATACGAGCAAAGCCCAAGACATCCTATGGATGTAGTAGAGTTATTTTTCTATATTTATTTTATGAACGTTCATTCCCAAACACGACCCACGATTCCAAAGGCATCCAACTCATACTCTTGATATGTATTCCTTGTAGATGTCTTCTAGCCTCGCTCGTAGGAAAATGAGAGCAGGAAAAGCCCGTGAACGCATGGCTGCCCAAATCGCTCAGCAAATGGCGACCGTAATACCCAACATCGTAGTTCAAGTTCAACAAGCCCTTACCGCTAATTCCGTTAACCCAACCCAACAAGAGGATCAAAACACTGTCAACCTTTCAGTCACTAAATGCACCTACAAACATTTCAAATCCTGCGATCCTCCAAAATACGAAGGTACTGAAGGTGTCACCGCTCTCCTCCATTGGTTCGAAGAAATGGAGAACACTTTTCTAAATTGCGATTGCCACGATGATCGCAAAGTGCGTTATGCTACCGGTCGTTTACTTGGAACAGCACTCACATGGTGGAATACAGAGAAGACCAAACGAGGTGTTGAAGAAACTATGACCTTGACTTGGGAAGAGTTGAAGGGAATCATGACAAGACGGTTTTGCCCAAGAAGCGAAATCAAGAAATTGGAGGATGAGTTCCATGCTTTGAAACAAAAGGAAGGCGACCACACCACATACAACAAGAGATTCCTTGAGTTAAATCAAATGGTTCCCAACTTGTTCACTCCCCTCTACCGTTTGATCGAGCACTACATTCGTGGTCTTCCATCAAAGATTCAAGACTCTGTAATAAGTACATCGCCTGCAACTTTGGAAGCAGCAATGGAGCTAGCAACCGCGCTCACCGAGAACCGAATCCGGAACCAAGATTTCAAAGAGGAGAAGAAGAAGGATAAAGCATCAACCGAAACCTCAAACTCCACCCGAACCGAATCCTCTACACCACCTATTTTTAAGAGAAAACGAGATGGGCAAATTTTCGCCGTCACCCAACGCAACCAACCAGCTTCACAAGTTGTACCTCCTCAAACTATCCCAAACACTCAAGTAGCACCCAACTCAACTTACCCAAATAAGAAACCTTACATTGGACCTCACCCTCAATGCAACACCTGTTTCTATCACCATCCATCTACTTTACCCTGTCGACTATGTGCGAATTGTGGACGCTACGGTCATTTGAGCAAAGCTTGCCGCACCGCTCAAAACCAAACCTCAACCCCTACTCAACCCATGATCCAAACATATCAACAACCTCAATACCCCATGTACCCATATGTTCGAGCTTGTTTCAATTGTGGCGACCCTACCCATTTTAGAAACACGTGCCCTCGTTTGGTTAACATCATAAACGCCCAAGCTCAAGCAAACCCAGTTAACCAAGCAAATCAAACAAACCCAGCTCCACCGCCAGCAAGAGGAAGAGTTATATAACATCAACGCCAATCCTGTTGAAGATATTAACGGTCCAAACCAACCACTTAACTAGCCTTCTCTCACCAAGAATCAAGATTCAACTCCAACCACTTAGTTTTTATGTTTTTCTTTATGTTATCTCAATTTTCACGTATCTCAATTGGAATTTTATCCAAGAATTTTAATGCAAATTACTAGTTCAGTTTGTTTTATACTCATTGATTTAATATTCATATCATCATACTTCACGATGTAACATCCGTAAAAAACGGATTTACCAAACCCGCTCCGTTTATCAACCGAACAGTCAGTCAAAAATTTCCTTGCGAATTAAATGCCCAAAATATTTTTAAACGATCCGTAATCAATTATTATACGGGAATATATATTTAGTTTTTGAAAAACTGTCAAAAATCGCAAAATAAAAATGATTTGTTTCTGCCGGGTTTCGAACCCGGGTCTGTACCGAATCAGCAAAGCGACTTATCTCACACACACAAACCACTGCGCCACTTGTTCTGTTTGGTAATTATTGAAATCATTTAACTGATAAAGTGACCTTACGAATTCAAAACCGGCGCCCAAACATTTCAGTCGTCGGAATCCCGGAAATCTCGCGAGTCTTAACTACAATTTACGTTATAACGTAAACCTTTAACCAGACATCGGTTATAACCGATGATTGAAGTCCGCGACCAAAACCATAACCGCCGGGAAATTTAAATCAGTGAATCCAGTCGGAAATCAGACCAGATTCTTCAACGATTTGCCTTATAAATTCACCCACAACCGACTTCAAACCTTTCCGCTCAAAAACACACCTCTTCTCGGCGTAATCCACTCGCCGGAATTTCCCTGCTCATCGCCGGAAAACCGGTTTCTCCATCCCTGAGCCTCACTGAGCCTCTGAGCTTATACCGGAGATACCCACACCTTTTCCAAGCTTTCCGGAGACTCACTGATGCAAGACACCTGACGCCGGAGTTGAATTCTGTCGCCGGAGTTCTGCCGGAAAACAGAGGATCCAGTCGGTATACTTCTCCGCCCAATTTCTTTTCCTTTTTCACATTTATCTCACCTTAATGAACTGTAAAACACTAATAAACCGATAAAACTTTGAACCAGTCGATTTTCCGAACTCTGGTTATATTTCAGTGAAGAAGACGATGTATTTCAGTATGTTATAAGTATAATATAAATCTGGATATTAATCGGGTTAGACACACAGTCCAGCGGTGGACTGTGTGCACAAATAAAGCAAAGGTCTCGAGTTCGATTCCCGTCTCACACACGCTGCCTTAATAAAAATCATTTTTTGTTAAACTGAACCGGAGTCGCCACAGTTATATGTTAAGTATATTAATAACCGAATAATAACCAAGTTAGACACACAGTCCAGCGGTGGACTGTGTGTTTGTTTATATCACAGGTCACGAGTTCGAGTCCGGTCTTCAGCACCGACTCGGACAATTATCTCTTCTTTTTAAATAAGGCAGAAAAGGAAATAACTAGTTAGTATTTAAGTATAATAAAAATCGAATTATATAACATGTTGAACACACAGTCCAGCGGTGGACTGTGTGTTAGATTAAACCACAGGTCCCGGGTTCGAGACCTGTGGAGCGCACCGCCGAATTGATTTAAAATGTTTTTAAAATAAAATGAATTTCGGTTTAATCTAATTAATATATATATATATATATATAATTAAAATCAGATATATAACGGGTTAGACACGTAGCTCAGTTGGTAGAGCTGCGTGCACGCATACGGGAGGTCTCGGGTTCGAGCCTCACTCAGCGCACTTGTATTCCGAATTGAACCAGTCAACGGTCAACGGGCTGGTCAACGGTCAGAAAAAAATAAATTTTTTTTATTATTTTTATTTAATTATTTTAATTAAAAATCAATTATAAATACTTAAAAATAACATTTTTAAGGTTAGAAAATAGCCTCAAACTCACAAAAATACACCCAACAATCCTACTAAAATAGATTAATAAAATCCGTTTACTTACCAAACCATAATGCGATTTATCTAGGTTAAATCTCACTCGTGGTTAAAACCACTTCGCGTGCATTCAACGTCATCAACCGAACGCACCCACTGTGAGTGAATCTTACAACTCCCCCTTTTAAATTACACGTTTTGGGGTGTGTCATGTGTTATGAAAATAACTAATTTATTTATTTAAACTTGTGTCATACCACACCATGACCTAAACTTAGATTGTTTGTATTGTTGTGACTTATTTATTTCCTTTTGTCAAATTATATGAAACTCATACATTAAGCCCATCAGTTCCTCGTGGGAGACGAGTAGAACATCGCGTGCTTCAAATCAAATTCATTATTGTTCATGTGTGTATCCTTGAGTTTATATTGTTTGTAGTTGTGTCATTCATATTATCATGTTTATGCAATTCAATCATCAGGCCCCTCAGTTCCTCGTGAGAGACGAGTTGAGCATCGCGTGCCTCTAATTGTTCCATTATTATTCATGAGTGTATCATTCATATCTTATGATTGTTGATTAAGTTACATCTATTTTTACTCATGTTTGGTTGTGCACATGTTTCATAATCAATTTAAATAAATTTGTTCAAATGTTTTCCATAGGATTCACTCGCCAACATTTTGTTGATCCAAAAACCTTTTTACACATGATCCAGGTGAACAGGTTGAAGCAAGGAAAACATAGGATATGCCTTAGAAGAGAACAAAGAAGTTTAGATTGTTAGTTAGATCATGTTGTAGCAATCATTGTAAATTTCCATTTAATTTGTATTAATGAATATGAAACGCTTAATAAATGTCATGAGCTTTGATGATAACCCAATCATGCCCCGATCACCTTTTTCCGCTGCGGGTCGGGGTGTGACAGATTGGTATCAGAGCCATGACTATAGGGATATAGGATAGGTTATTAGACCCTTAGAGCCTATACTATAGTCTGCCTAAATTTTAAATTGATTAGGTGGTTACATACAAACTTGTGATATTTATTTGTTTCATATTTGTTTACATTTCAGTCAAACATACATGCTCATATACATATTCATTACACATATATACATATTCATTATACATATATCGATGTTCATGTATTCAATTTATTTTCATACTCTCATAATCCAAAGATTTTGTGCAATTTTCAATTCTCATCAAAGTAAGTTCTGCGACGGGCATGTAGTAACTGGAAGGGTACAAGTACCGGTAGTCGGAACGTCCTGTCTAGGCTGGCATTCGTATAAATCCAATATAACGGACCAGTTTGCCTACCTGGGGACCAACGATGAGAGTACGAAGGACCTATTAGGCCAAAGCATGCCACACCAAACGTCGTTCGAACTAAACCTACTTTGAGGTGTCACCGTGTCTACACCTGGACACATTCCGAATATCACACGTTGTATACATATTTCTCGATTTTCTCCGGGTTTTTGTGTACGCAACCAGGCAGAAACCGTGCGAACCATATGAAAAACCGGTATTCATGGGGGCCCACATGATTACACAGGTAAAGTATGGCGGCATGAAGGGCCTAACAGCGAGCAAAGCCCAAGACATCCAATGGATGTAGTAATTTATTTATCTATAATTATTTTATGAATGTTCATTCTTAATGCGACCAATGATCTCAAAAGCATCCAACTCATACTCTTGTCATGTATTCCTTGTAGATGTCTTCTAACCTCGCCCGTAGGAAGACGAGAGCAAGAAAAGCCCGCGAGCGCATGGCTGCCTTAATCGCTCAACAAATGGCTGCCGTAATACCCAATATTGTAATCCAAGTTCAACAAGCACTTACCGTTAATCCTGTCAATCAAGCGAATCAAAACATTTTCAACTCTCCCCCAAATACCACTAAATGCACCTTCAAGCACTTCAAATCATGCGACCCTCCGAAATACAAAGGGACTGAAGGCGTCACCGCTCTCCTCCATTGGTTTGAGGAAATGGAGAACACATTTCTAAATTGCGATTGCCCTGACGATCGCAAAGTGCGATATGCTACCGGTCGATTATATGGGATAGCACTTACTTGGTGGAACACAGAGAAGGCCAAACGAGGTGTGGAAGATGCTATGACCTTAACTTGGAACGAATTGAAGGAAATCATGACCAGACGTTTTTGCCCAAGGAGCGAAATCAAGAAGTTAGAAGATGAATTTTACTCATTGAAGCAAATGGAAGGAGACCACATCACCTACAACAAAAGGTTCCTCGAATTACATCAAATGGTTCCCAACATGTTTACTCCCCTCTACCGTTTGATAGAGCACTACATTCGTGGTCTTCCGTCAAAGATTCAAGACCCTGTAATAAGTACCAAGCCTGCAACTTTGGAAGCAGCAATGGAGCTAGCAACAGAGCTCACCGAGAACCGAATCCGAAACAAAGACTTCAAGGAGGAGAAGAAGAAGGATAAAGAATCGACTGAAACCTCCGACTCCACTCAAACCGAATCCCCTTCTCAACCCAATCCTAAGAGAAGAAGAGTCGGGCGACTTTTCGCTGCTACCCAACGAAATCAACCAGTTTTACACGCCATACCCATTCGAGCTATCCCAATCACCCAAGTGGCACCCAACTCAGCTTACCCAGATAAGAAACCATATCTTGGACCTCACCCTCGATGCAACAACTGTTTTTATCACCATCCCCATACCCTACTTTGTCGTCTATGTGCAACTTGTGGACGCTATGGTCATTTGAGCAATGTTTGTCGCACCTTTCAAAACCAAACCTTTTCCCCTACTCAAAACATGGCCCAAACTTATCACCAACCCCAATACCCCATGTTCCCATATGCGCGAGCCTGTTTCAATTGTGGCGATCCTACCCACTTTAGTAACACATGCCCTCAATTGGTTAACGTTATCAACACTCAAGCCCAATCAAACCCAGTTAACCAAGTAAACCAAGAAAACCCAACCACTATGCCACCAGCAAGAGGAAGAGTCTTCAATATCAACGCCAATCCTGTCGAAGATATTAACGGTCCAAACGAAGATACTCAGCTAGTCCTCTTCGCCGAAGATCCAGATTCAACTCCTATCGTTTAGTTTTATGTGTTTCTTTATCACTTGTGTAGACTGTTAGAGTAATTATGATATATTATATATTGTTTTCAATACATGCAATACGTTCGGCTCCGTTTGATTGAGCCTTGAGCGCACATTTCAATTTACATTCCCAGTTCATGCAATACGTTCGGCTCCGTTTGATTGAGCCTTGAGCGCACATTCAATTTCATTATCAGTATCTTGTGGTTGTGGTGTTTGTAGTAGAGTCGCATCGAACTAACCATAACTTGCGGATAAAGTCAATGAAAATTTGACAAGGATATGGTGGATACGCCGATGGTACTTCCTATATATAAGTATTCTTGTCAAATGATCGGAGGCATTATCAGGCGATTATGAGAGGTTCCATGCATAGGCTGTTTGTGTGATGATTGTTTAGATTAAGTTGTTCAATATCAGTACATTCAATACGTTCGGCTCCACCCGATTGAGCCTTGAGCACACAATTTCAATTTCAGTACATTCAATACGTTCGGCTCCGTTTGATTGAGCCTTAAGCGCACAGACAATTTCATTATCAGTATCTTGTAGTTGTGGTGTTTGTAGTAGAGTCGCATCGAACTAACCATAACTTGCGGATAAAGTCAATGAAAATTTGACAAGGATATGGTGGATACGCCGATGGTACTTCCTATATATAAGTATTCTTGTCAAATGATCGGAGGCATTATCAGGCGGTTATGAGAGGTTCCATGCATAGGCTGTTTGTGTGGTTAAGTTATTCATTTTCAGTACATACAATACGCTCGGCTCCACCCGATTGAGCCTTGAGCACACAATTTCAATTTCAGTACATTCAATACGTTCGGCTCCGTTTGATTGAGCCTTGAGCGCACATCCATTTCATTTTCAGTACATGCAATACGATCGGCTCCGTTCGATTGAGCCTTGATCGCACATATATGTTTCATTTCAGTATTTTATGTTTGTTGTATTGGTTGTAGGGTTATAGGACAAATCATAATTCACTGATAAAACCAACGAAAATTTGACAAGAATATGGTGGATACGCCGCTGGTACTTCCTATATATAAGTATTCTTGTCAAATGATCAGAGGCATTATCGGACGGTTATGAGAAGTTCTATGTAGGATTTATTAGTTTCTTGGTAACCAATCATAACTTGTGGATAAAACTAATGAAAATTTGGCAAGAATATGGTGGATACGCCGCTGGTACTTCCTATATATAAGTATTCTTGCCAAAGGATCAGAGGCATTATCAGGCGGTTATGAGAAGTTCCATGTAGGATTTAGTATTGCCTTGGTTGGAATTTGTGTTACATTTATATCATGATGTTATTTAAAGAGATTGGAATGTGTTCCATTTCTACATAAACTAACCTCTCCATCATAACAAACGAGAGAGGAACTTCCACCATTCAAACATATATGCTATCAGAATTTGAATTCAAATATTTGCTGTTGTGTTTATTCATGTTCAAATATTTGCTGTTGTGTTTATTCATGTTCGAATATGAGCTGTTTGTTTACCTATGTTCAAATATCAGCTGTTGTGTTTTTATTTATGTTCCATATAGGTTGTAGTGTTAGAAGTTTTGCCTTAGGATATAACCATACTTTCCCAAACGTATCTAAACTCTTATGCATGATATCATTTTTCGCAAATCATTTCTGCTTATCAATACTTATACAATAGGCAACAAAAAGCGATTCCTGAATAGGGTACTTAACCCTTACAAGGAACGTTACCGCCTCGAACAAAAACTTAAGCCCTTATTTTGTTAAGCATACAACTGTCAAACAAAACATCATCATTCTTTTAGTCAAATATATCACAATTTAAATTTCGGGACGAAATTTCTAAAAAGCAGGGATACTGTAACATCCGTCAAAAACGGATTTACCAAACCCGCTCCGTTTATCAACCGAACAGTCAGTCAAAAATTTCCTTGCGAATTAAATGCCCAAAATATTTTTAAACGATCCGTAATCAATTATTATACGGGAATATATATATTTTTGAAAAACTGTCAAAAATCGCAAAATAAAAATGATTTGTTTCTGCCGGGTTTCGAACCCGGGTCTGTACCGAATCAGCAAAGCGACTTATCTCACACACACAAACCACTGCGCCACTTGTTCTGTTTGGTAATTATTGAAATCATTTAATGATAAAGTGACCTTACGAATTCAAAACCGGCGCCCAAACATTTCAGTCGTCGGAATCCCGGAAATCTCGCGAGTCTTAACTACAATTTACGTTATAACGTAAACCTTTAACCAGACATCGGTTATAACCGATGATTGAAAGTCCGCGACCAAAACCATAACCGCCGGGAAATTTAAATCAGTGAATCCAGTCGGAAATCAGACCAGATTCTTCAACGATTTGCCTTATAAATTCACCCACAACCGACTTCAAACCTTTCCGCTCAAAAACACACCTCTTCTCGGCGTAATCCACTCGCGGAATTTCCCTGCTCATCGCCGGAAAACCGGTTTCTCCATCCCTGAGCCTCACTGAGCCTCTGAGCTTATACCGGAGATACGCCACACCTTTTCCAAGCTTTCCGGAGACTCACTGATGCAAGACACCTGACGCCGGAGTTGAATTCTGTCGCCGGAGTTCTGCCGGAAAACAGAGGATCCAGTCGGTATACTTCTCCGCCCAATTTCTTTTCCTTTTTCACATTTATCTCACCTTAATGAACTGTAAAACACTAATAAACCGATAAAACTTTGAACCAGTCGATTTTCCGAACTCTGGTTATATTTCAGTGAAGAAGACGATGTATTTCAGTATGTTATAAGTATAATATAAATCTGGATATTAATCGGGTTAGACACACAGTCCAGCGGTGGACTGTGTGCACAAATAAAGCAAAGGTCTCGAGTTCGATTCCCGTCTCACACACGCTGCCTTAATAAAAATCATTTTTTGTTAAACTGAACCGGAGTCGCCACAGTTATATGTTAAGTATATTAATAACCGAATAATAACCAAGTTAGACACACAGTCCAGCGGTGGACTGTGTGTTTGTTTATATCACAGGTCACGAGTTCGAGTCCGGTCTTCAGCACCGACTCGGACAATTATCTCTTCTTTTTAAATAAGGCAGAAAAGGAAATAACTAATTAGTATTTAAGTATAATAAAAATCGAATTATATAACATGTTGAACACACAGTCCAGCGGTGGACTGTGTGTTAGATTAAACCACAGGTCCCGGGTTCGAGACCTGTGGAGCGCACCGCCGAATTGATTTAAAATGTTTTTAAAATAAAATGAATTTCGGTTTAATCTAATTAATATATATATATATATAATTAAAATCAGATATATAACGGGTTAGACACGTAGCTCAGTTGGTAGAGCTGCGTGCACGCTACGGGAGGTCTCGGGTTCGAGCCTCACTCAGCGCACTTGTATTCCGAATTGTCAACGCAGTCAACGGTCAACGGCCTGGTCAACGGTCAGAAAAAAATAAATTTTTTTATTATTTTTATTTAATTATTTTAATTAAAAATCAATTAAAATACTTAAAAATAACATTTTTAAGATTAGAAAATAGCCTCAAACTCACAAAAATACACCCAACAATCCTACTAAAATAGATTAATAAAATCCGTTTACTTACAAAACCATAATGCGATTTATCTAGGTTAAATCTCACTCGTGGTTAAAACCACTTCGCGTGCATTCAACGTCATCAACCGAACGCACCCACTGTGAGTGAATCTTACAATCCCCCCTTTTAAATTACACGTTTTGGGTGTGTCATGTGTTATGAAAATAATTAATTCATTTATTTAAACTTGTGCCATACCACACCATGACCTTTAAACTTAGATTGTTTTATTGTTGTGATTATTTATATTCCTTTTGTCAAATTATATGAACTCATACATTAAGCCCATCAGTTCCTCGTGGGAGACGAGTAGAACATCGCGTGCTTCAAATTCAAATTCATTATTGTTCATGTGTGTATCATTGAGTTTATATTGTTTGTAGTTGTGTCATTCATATTATCATGTTTATGCAATTCAATTCATCAGGCCCCTCAGTTCCTCGTGAGAGACGAGTTGAGAATCGCGTGCCTTAATTGTTCCATTATTATTCATGAGTGTTTCATTCAACATCTTATGAATTTTGATTAAGTTACATCTATTTTTACTCATCTTTGGTTGTGCACATATTTCATAATCAATCTAAATAAATATGTTCAAATGTTTTCCATAGGATTCACTCGCCAACATTTGTTGATCCAAAAACCTTTTTACACATGATACAGGTGAACAGGTTGAAGCAAGGAAAACATAGGATATGCCTTAGAAGAGAACAAAGAAGCTTTAGACTGTTAGTTAGAACATGTTGTACATCATTGTAAATTTCCATTAAATTTGTATTAATGAATATGAAACCTTAATAAATGTCATGAGCTTTGATGATAACCCAATCATGCCCCGATCACCTTATCCGCTGCGGGTCGGGGTGTGACAGATTGGTATCAGAGCCATGACTATAGGGATATAGGATAGGTTATTAGACCCTTAGAGCCTATACTATAGTCTGCCTAAATTTTAAATTGATTAGGTGGTTACATACAAACTTGTGATATTTATTTGTTTCATATTTGTTTACATTTCAGTCAAACATACATGCTCATATACATATTCATTACACATATATACATATTCATTATACATATATCGATGTTCATGTATTCAATTTATTTTCATACTCTCATAATCCAAAGATTTTGTGCAATTTTCAATTCTCATCAAAGTAAGTTCTGCGACGGGCATGTAGTAACTGGAAGGGTACAAGTACCGGTAGTCGGAACGTCCTGTCTAGGCTGGCATTCGTATAAATCCAATATAACGGACCAGTTTGCCTACCTGGGGACCAACGATGAGAGTACGAAGGACCTATTAGGCCAAAGCATGCCACACCAAACGTCGTTCGAACTAAACCTACTTTGAGGTGTCACCGTGTCTACACCTGGACACATTCCGAATATCACACGTTGTATACATATTTCTCGATTTTCTCCGGGTTTTTGTGTACGCAACCAGGCAGAAACCGTGCGAACCATATGAAAAACCGGTATTCATGGGGGCCCACATGATTACACAGGTAAAGTATGGCGGCATGAAGGGCCTAACAGCGAGCAAAGCCCAAGACATCCAATGGATGTAGTAATTTATTTATCTATAATTATTTTATGAATGTTCATTCTTAATGCGACCCATGATCTCAAAAGCATCCAACTCATACTCTTGTCATGTATTCCTTGTAGATGTCTTCTAACCTCGCCCGTAGGAAGACGAGAGCAAGAAAAGCCCGCGAGCGCATGGCTGCCTTAATCGCTCAACAAATGGCTGCCGTAATACCCAATATTGTAATCCAAGTTCAACAAGCACTTACCGTTAATCCTGTCAATCAAGCGAATCAAAACATTTTCAACTCTCCCCCAAATACCACTAAATGCACCTACAAGCACTTCAAATCATGCGACCCTCGAAATACAAAGGACTGAAGGCGTCACCGCTCTCCTCCATTGGTTTGAGGAAATGGAGAACACATTTCTAAATTGCGATTGCCCTGACGATCGCAAAGTGCGATATGCTACCGGTCGATTATATGGGATAGCACTTACTTGGTGGAACACAGAGAAGGCCAAACGAGGTGTGGAAGATGCTATGACCTTAACTTGGAACGAATTGAAGGGAATCATGACCAGACGTTTTTGCCCAAGGAGCGAAATCAAGAAGTTAGAAGATGAATTTTACTCACTGAAGCAAATGGAAGGAGACCACATCACCTACAACAAAAGGTTCCTCGAATTACATCAAATGGTTCCCAACATGTTTACTCCCCTCTACCGTTTGATAGAGCACTACATTCGTGGTCTTCCGTCAAAGATTCAAGACCCTGTAATAAGTACCAAGCCTGCAACTTTGGAAGCAGCAATGGAGCTAGCAACAGAGCTCACCGAGAACCGAATCCGAAACAAAGACTTCAAGGAGGAGAAGAAGAAGGATAAAGAATCGACTGAAACCTCCGACTCCACTCAAACCGAATCCCCTTCTCAACCCAATCCTAAGAGAAGAAGAGTCGGGCGACTTTTCGCTGCTACCCAACGAAATCAACCAGTTTTACACGCCATACCCATTCGAGCTATCCCAATCACCCAAGTGGCACCCAACTCAGCTTACCCAGATAAGAAACCATATCTTGGACCTCACCTTCGATGCAACAACTGTTTTTATCACCATCCCCATACCCTACTTTGTCGTCTATGTGCAACTTGTGGACGCTATGGTCATTTGAGCAATGTTTGTCGCACCTTTCAAAACCAAACCTTTTCCCCTACTCAAAACATGGCCCAAACTTATCACCAACCCCAATACCCCATGTTCCCATATGCGCGAGCCTGTTTCAATTGTGGCGATCCTACCCACTTTAGAAACACATGCCCTCAATTGGTTAACGTTATCAACACTCAAGCCAAATCAAACCCAGTTAACCAAGTAAACCAAGAAAACCCAACCACTATGCCACCAGCAAGAGGAAGAGTCTTCAATATCAACGCCAATCCTGTCGAAGATATTAACGGTCCAAACGAAGATACTCAGCTAGTCCTCTTCGCCGAAGATCCAGATTCAACTCCTATCGTTTAGTTTTATGTGTTTCTTTATCACTTGTGTAGACTGTTAGAGTAATTATGATAATATATATATTGTTTTCAATACATGCAATACGTTCGGCTCCGTTTGATTGAGCCTTGAGCGCACATTCAATTTCATTATCAGTATCTTGTGGTTGTGGTGTTTGTAGTAGAGTCGCATCGAACTAACCATAACTTGCGGATAAAGTCAATGAAAATTTGACAAGGATATGGTGGATACGCCGATGGTACTTCCTATATATAAGTATTCTTGTCAAATGATCGGAGGCATTATCAGGCGGTTATGAGAGGTTCCATGCATAGGCTGATTGTGTGATGGTTGTTTAGATTAAGTTGTTCAATTTCAGTACATTCAATAACTCGGCTCCGTCTGATTGAGCCTTGAGCGCACATTACAATTTCATTCAATACGTTCGGCTCCGTTTGATTGAGCCTTGAGCGCACAGACAATTTCATTATCAGTATCTTGTGTTGTGGTGTTTGTAATAGAGTCGCATCGAACTAACCATAACTTGCGGATAAAGTCAATGAAAATTTGACAAGAATATGGTGGATACGCCGCTGGTACTTCCTATATATAAGTATTCTTGTCAAATGATCGGAGGCATTATCAGGCGGTTATGAGAGGTTCCGTGCATAGGCTGTTTGTGTGGTTAAGTTATTCATTTTCAGTACATGCAATACGCTCGGCTCCACCCGATTAAGCCTTGAGCACACAATTTCAATTTCAGTACATTCAATACGTTCGGCTCCGTTTGATTGAGCCTTGAGCGCACATCCATTTCATTTTCAGTACATACAATACGATCGGCTCCGTTCGATTGAGCCTTGATCGTACAGATAGTTTCATTTCAGTATTTTATGTTTGTTGTATTGGTTGTAGGGTTATAGGACAAATCATAATTCACTGATAAAACCAACGAAAATTTGACAAGAATATGGTGGATACGCCGCTGGTACTTCCTATATATAAGTATTCTTGTCAAATGATCAGAGGCATTATCGGACGGTTATGAGAAGTTCTATGTAGGATTTATTAGTTTCTTGGTAACCAATCATAACTTGTGGATAAAACTAATGAAAATTTGGCAAGAATATGGTGGATACGCCGCTGGTACTTCCTATATATAAGTATTCTTGCCAAAGGATCAGAGGCATTATCAGGCGGTTATGAGAAGTTCCATGTAGGATTTAGTATTGCCTTGGTTGGAATTTGTGTTACATTTATATCATGATGTTATTTAAAGAGATTGGAATGTGTTCCATTTCTACATAAACTAACCTCTCCATCATAACAAACGAGAGAGGAACTTCCACCATTCAAACATATATGCTATCAGAATTTGAATTCAAATATTTGCTGTTGTGTTTATTCATGTTCAAATATTTGCTGTTGTGTTTATTCATGTTCGAATATGAGCTGTTGTGTTTACCTATGTTCAAATATCAGCTGTTGTGTTTTTATTTATGTTCCATATAGGTTGTAGTGTTAGAAGTTTTGCCTTAGGATATAACCATACTTTCCCAAACGTATCTAAACTCTTATGCATGATATCATTTTTCGCAAATCATTTCTGCTTATCAATACTTATACAATAGGCAACAAAAAGCGATTCCTGAATAGGGTACTTAACCCTTACAAGGAACGTTACCGCCTCGAACAAAAACTTAAGCCCTTATTTTGTTAAGCATACAACTGTCAAACAAAACATCATCATTCTTTTAGTCAAATATATCACAATTTAAATTTCGGGACGAAATTTCTAAAAAGCAGGGGATACTGTAACATCCGTCAAAAACGGATTTACCAAACCCGCTCCGTTTATCAACCGAACAGTCAGTCAAAAATTTCCTTGCGAATTAAATGCCCAAAATATTTTTAAACGATCCGTAATCAATTATTATACGGGAATATATATATTTTTGAAAAACTGTCAAAAATCGCAAAATAAAAATGATTTGTTTCTGCCGGGTTTCGAACCCGGGTCTGTACCGAATCAGCAAAGCGACTTATCTCACACACACAAACCACTGCGCCACTTGTTCTGTTTGGTAATTATTGAAATCATTTAACTGATAAAGTGACCTTACGAATTCAAAACCGGCGCCCAAACATTTCAGTCGTCGGAATCCCGGAAATCTCGCGAGTCTTAACTACAATTTACGTTATAACGTAAACCTTTAACCAGACATCGGTTATAACCGATGATTGAAGTCCGCGACCAAAACCATAACCGCCGGGAAATTTAAATCAGTGAATCCAGTCGGAAATCAGACCAGATTCTTCAACGATTTGCCTTATAAATTCACCCACAACCGACTTCAAACCTTTTCGCTCAAAAACACACCTCTTCTCGGCGTAATTCCACTCGCCGGAATTTCCCTGCTCATCGCCGGAAAACCGGTTTCTCCATCCCTGAGCCTCACTGAGCCTCTGAGCTTATACCGGAGATACCCACACCTTTTCCAAGCTTTCCGGAGACTCATTGATGCAAGACACCTGACGCCGGAGTTGAATTCTGTCGCCGGAGTTCTGCCGGAAAACAGAGGATCCAGTCGGTATACTTCTCCGCCCAATTTCTTTTCCTTTTTCACATTTATCTCACCTTAATGAACTGTAAAACACTAATAAACCGATAAAACTTTGAACCAGTCGATTTTCCGAACTCTGGTTATATTTCAGTGAAGAAGACGATGTATTTCAGTATGTTATAAGTATAATATAAATCTGGATATTAATCGGGTTAGACACACAGTCCAGCGGTGGACTGTGTGCACAAATAAAGCAAAGGTCTCGAGTTCGATTCCCGTCTCACACACCGCTGCCTTAATAAAAATCATTTTTTGTTAAACTGAACCGGAGTCGCCACAGTTATATGTTAAGTATATTAATAACCGAATAATAACCAAGTTAGACACACAGTCCAGCGGTGGACAGTGTGTTTGTTTATATCACAGGTCACGAGTTCGAGTCCGGTCTTCAGCACCGACTCGGACAATTATCTCTTCTTTTTAAATAAGGCAGAAAAGGAAATAACTAATTAGTATTTAAGTATAATAAAAATCGAATTATATAACATGTTGAACACACAGTCCAGCGGTGGACTGTGTGTTAGATTAAACCACAGGTCCCGGGTTCGAGACCTGTGGAGCGCACCGCCGAATTGATTTAAAATGTTTTTAAAATAAAATGAATTTCGGTTTAATCTAATTAATATATATATATATATATATAATTAAAATCAGATATATAACGGGTTAGACACGTAGCTCAGTTGGTAGAGCTGCGTGCACGCATACGGGAGGTCTCGGGTTCGAGCCTCACTCAGCGCACTTGTATTCCGAATTGAACCAGTCAACGGTCAACGGGCTGGTCAACGGTCAGAAAAAAATAAATTTTTTTTATTATTTTTATTTAATTATTTTAATTAAAAATCAATTATAAATACTTAAAAATAACATTTTTAAGGTTAGAAAATAGCCTCAAACTCACAAAAATACACCCAACAATCCTACTAAAATAGATTAATAAAATCCGTTTACTTACCAAACCATAATGCGATTTATCTAGGTTAAATCTCACTCGTGGTTAAAACCACTTCGCGTGCATTCAACGTCATCAACCGAACGCACCCACTGTGAGTGAATCTTACAACTCCCCCTTTTAAATTACACGTTTTGGGGTGGTGTCATGTGTTATGAAAATAACTAATTTATTTATTTAAACTTGTGCCATACCACACCATGACCTAAACTTAGATTGTTTGTATTGTTGTGACTTATTTATTTCCTTTTGTCAAATTATATGAAACTCATACATTAAGCCCATCAGTTCCTCGTGGGAGACGAGTAGAACATCGCGTGCTTCAAATCAAATTCATTATTGTTCATGTGTGTATCCTTGAGTTTATATTGTTTGTAGTTGTGTCATTCATATTATCATGTTTATGCAATTCAATCATCAGGCCCCTCAGTTCCTCGTGAGAGACGAGTTGAGCATCGCGTGCCTCTAATTGTTCCATTATTATTCATGAGTGTATCATTCATATCTTATGATTGTTGATTAAGTTACATCTATTTTTACTCATGTTTGGTTGTGCACATGTTTCATAATCAATTTAAATAAATTTGTTCAAATGTTTTCCATAGGATTCACTCGCCAACATTTTGTTGATCCAAAAACCTTTTTACACATGATCCAGGTGAACAGGTTGAAGCAAGGAAAACATAGGATATGCCTTAGAAGAGAACAAAGAAGTTTAGATTGTTAGTTAGATCATGTTGTAGCAATCATTGTAAATTTCCATTTAATTTGTATTAATGAATATGAAACGCTTAATAAATGTCATGAGCTTTGATGATAACCCAATCATGCCCCGATCACCTTTTTCCGCTGCGGGTCGGGGTGTGACACACGACATATCTCAGTTTCATCATTTAAAGAAGTTGAGTTGTGTCTCATTTCTACATAGACTAACCTCTCCATCATATTAAACGAGAGAGGTATTGTCAAACACGGATACTATTAGAATTAAGACTCAAGCGCTGGTTGTTGTATTTGTTTATGTTGTAGAGTCGCATAGAACTAATCATAACTTGCGGATAAAGTCAATGAGAATTTGACAAGAATATGGTGGATACGCCGCTGGTACTTCCTATATATAAGTATTCTTGTCAAATGATCGGAGGCATTATCAGGCGGTTATGAGAGGTTCCATGCATAGGTTGTTTGTGTGATTAAGTTATTCATTTTCAGTACATGCAATAAGTTCGGCTCCGTTTGATTGAGCCTTGAGCACACAGACAATTTCATTTTCAGTACATTCAATACGTTCGGCTCCGTTTGATTGAGCCTTGAGCGCACAGACATTTCAATTTCAGTACATACAATACGATCGGCTCCGTTTGATTGAGCCTTGATCGCACAGATATATTTCATTTCAGTATTTTTATGTTTGATGTATTGGTTGTAGAGTTATAGGACTAATCATAATTCACTGATAAAACCAATGAAAATTTGACAAGAATATGGTGGATACGCCGCTGGTACTCCTATATATAAGTATTCTTGCCAAAGGATCAGAGGCGTTATCAGGCGGTTATGAGAAGTTCCATGTAGGATTTAGTATTGCCTTGGTTGAAATTTGTGTTACATTTATATCATCTCACTATTTAAAGAAATTGGATTGTGATCCATTTCTACATAGACTAACCTCTCCATCATAACAAACGAGAGAGGAACTGTCACCATTCAAACATATATACTATCAGAATGTGGATTCAATTATTAGTTGTTGTGGTTATTTGTGTAGATTGTAGTATTGGAAGTTTTGCCTTAGGATATAACCATACTTTTCCAAACATATCTAAACTCTTATGCATGATATCATTTTAGCGAATCATTCCTGCTTAACAATACTTATACAGTAGGCAACAAAAAGCGATTCCTGTAATAGGGTACTAGACCCTTACAAGGAACGTTACCGCCTCAAACAAAAACTTAAACCCTTATTTCTTCTAAAGCGTGTAACTGTCAAACTAAACACCATCATTTTTTAGTCAAATATATCACTATTTAAATTTCGGGACGAAATTTCTAAAAAGCAGGGGATACTGTAACATCCGTCAAAAACGGATTTACCAAACCCGCTCCGTTTATCAAACCGAACCGTCAGTTAAAATTTTCGTTGCGAATTAAATGCCCAAAATAATTTTAAACGATACATAATCAATTATTATGTGGGGATATATATTTAGTTTTTGAAAAACTGATAAAAATCGCAAAATAAAAATGATTTGCTTCTGCCGGGTTTCGAACTCGGGTCTGTAACCGGCTCAACAACAACTTATCACCCAGCCAATCAACCGCTCCGCCGTTTTGATTTTATGATAATAACAGGAAACAATTAATTCAAATATTCAAGTTCGAAAGTTAAATTCAGTAAATTGCGCCCAATTAGCAGTCGTCGGAAATCCCGACGACTTCGCCGTTAATAAACGTTTCCGCTCAAGATAACCGTAGAATTAACTCCCACAACGGTTATAACCGACGTCTGAACCCGCGACATCAGCCATAACCGCCGGAGGACGGCTGACTTCGAATTTAGACCAAATTCAGACCCCATACATCTCGATACTACCCTATAAATTCACCCACTACTCACCAGAAATCTTTCACACTCAAATCGCACCCTTTCTCGGCGAAAAATCACTCGCCGGAAATATTTGATACGTCGCCGGAAAACCGTATCATTAATCTCTGAGCTTTACTGAACCCCCTAAACTTTTACCGAAGTCACCCACACCCTTTGTAAGCTTTCGGAAGACTCTCTGCTACTCATACAAGCAAATAAGTTGGGTATTACCTCGTTAACAATGGCAATATGTGATGTTTGTTTTTTGTACTTCTTTGGGCTAATGTATTCACCATTCATGTTTACTATCTGAAATTCATATTTTTCATAAAAGGAGTTAACCTCAAAGAACTAGTTAAAACCCTCCAAACTAAAGGTTCTAAAATTGAAAATTTGAATATCTAAACTTTTAAATAACTTTTTAAAACCTAAATAGGAACCTTTTAGAAACCAATTAAATTAAAACAATTAAAAAGTTAACTATTTACTAAATTGTTCGTGTTTGGGTTAGCCCAATTTATCTAACGTTACATGTTGGAGTTGATAGACGTGTTATATTAGTTAGCCTAAAAACAATTATTTTTATGTTGTGTCGTGTTTTCAGACTGTTTCAACCGTCCCTGCTTTTGAGTGATCCCATAAATAAACATAGATTGGCTCATTTATTATTTATTTTTTATTTAAATATAACTATTTTTATTTAAATATAAGTGCGTGTGTGTATATATAATAGAAATGTATTTATTACTTATGTACAACTTGAGAAAATTCAAACAAGATGCAGCATACCACTCACTTTACTATTATTTTTTTTGTTACCATTTTGTCAACATTTGATGGCACCCAAAAACAAAATAACTTTAGGGAAATTAAAGACAGAGTATAGGATTTCATAGGAAGAATCGATTTATCCAACCCAATTTTTTTTATCGTTATTTACTTTCTGCTCATTTTTTTATATTAACTACTTAAACTTTTTATTAACGATAGAAAAATTAAACTCGTCGACAGTGACGGATCCAGCCCTGTTTTGTGGGTTCATATGAACCCACTCGGATTGGAAAAAATGTGAAAAATAGTGAGAATCTTGTATGATTTGAAAAAAGTTAGTGAGAATCTACCAAAACGAACCCACTGAAAAAAGTTTCTGGATCCACCGAGTCGTTGGATTCGTCGGTGTATTTATGTATTAAAATCAAATAACTGTATTATAACAATGTGTTATGATAACATAACAGAATGTGTAGCATATTTAATTTTGAATAACGGTGGATATTTTTGTTGTAAAGTAGATGGGCAAGAAAATGTTTCATATATACAGTTGTAATTTCTAGTAGCCTATTTTATTTTATAAAAGTGAAAGAAAAAATATTGCTTGGCACGTGTAGCACGTGGAGTGTATTTGTCTATATTATGAATCCATAGAAGTATAATAAAAGGAATAAAAGTATCATACATAGCTAAAAGTGATCAGGTAACAAACTACCACTTTGGCATTACTTATCTTATTCTAAACTTTATAATTTAACTTGTAAAATATAAGATTGGGCAAAGCAAATATAAATCGTTATATATTTAATTATTAACTCCAAAAGAAGGATAAAAAAAATGAAATTTCGACACTAAAGTGTTGTAAAAAGTTAGGTGAGAAGTTGTTCATGTATGGGTGAATTAAATTAAAGTATATACAAGTAACAGGCCAACATACTTGATAAAAATATAGATGTTTCATATCTTAACCATCCATTAAAATATGATACAAGGGTTACAAATCGACTTATTTAGTCGCTAATAATTTATCGATCATCATTTGAAGATCTCGCACTTGAGATGTCCTCGTATTCTAGATGTTTTCTGATTCGTTTAGTAGAAAGATAAAGTAATGTCATAGAAAAGTTCACATTCTTTCGTGATACTGGTACATAAGGAATTAAGCTGCGTCAAATACTATAACACGTCGTGATAGATTTAGACTAAAATTTCAGGGGTAACGTTCAAATTTGCATATCATTATCAATATTTGAACTTGGACCGATATCATCGTTTTCTTGCATATCATGAGGCTCATTAGCAATACTCGAACTTGGGCTGATATCATCCTTTTCTTATAATTTTCTTTTAAAAAGATTACTAATAACAACTTGTAATGAATGTGGTTTCATATTAAAAGTTTCAAGTACCCTGATTTATAAAAGAAACAAAATGTAAACTATAATCAATTGCATATAAAGTCACAAACCTAGTCCCTAATAAATTGCACACAATGATATGAACCTTAGAAAATCTAAAATCAATAGCATATAAACCTTAAAACCAATTACACATTGGGCTTTTAAGTTTTACCAAACTTTGTGGTCTTTTGTGTTTTAATTATGTAAGCTATTGAGTTTTAATTATAGTGGGCTTTAAACCGTTTATTATTGTAATTTTAATCATAAATTTGCGGTTAGGCTTTCAAAAAAAATGAGGGGTAGCCTAAAATAATCTTAGGGGTAACGTAAAAAAACAGGGGCAATAAAATAAAAAAAACGTAAAAAAATTCACTACGCCCTTAAAGTTGAGAGGTAGCGGGTGCCACCCCTACTAATAACATATGTCCGCTATCACGCGACACATTGGCTGCAAGTAATACAACATGTGAAGCCTCAATTATCATCATCAGCAGTAAATCTCAGCTATAACAAAGCTAAGGGTGAAAGGGGTGCACCCCTCATGAGGTAGGGGAAAATTTCCACCCACCCAATCATATGTTGTCATGTCATTTCCCCTCTCTAACTCTCCTCTTACTCAAAAAAATAAGGGGTGCGCCCCTCATCTGGGGGAAACTATTTTTTTCCTTCTTTTTAAACTACTTAAGTAATAAATGAAACATATTTTTTAAACTACGATAAATTAAAAAAAAACATTACATTAAATTAAAAATAAAATATAAAAATATTACATTAATTAAAAATACTTAAAATAAACTAGATTAAACTAACTAAAACTACTGCTATTCATCGGAGTCCACTAATAGGTGGGGAAAATCCATTCTTCCAAGATGCTCAATAAGATCATGTTTTAGTCTCCAATGCGTATCTTCATCCATAAGCTCGTTTAACACACTGTCATCGAGGGTTGGCTCGACTTGAGGATCTCGAATGTGTACTGGTGCTATCGTGTTTTCGTCATCTTTTAAAATCATGTTATGTAAAATAACACACGTATACACCACGTACCTAATTTTTTTCACACTCCTAGCACGCATTTGCTGATTCATTATACCCCATTTTGACTTCAAAACACCAAAAGTCCGTTCTACGTCTTTTCTTGCCGCCTCATGTCTTTTTGTGTACCTAATGGACCGCAAAAAGCATGCCAAACCCACGAGATGTGCCCGTGTCTTGTAGTTCGGCTTCATCGATGAGATTTTGGAAAAAAAAGCTATGCTACTTTCGGATGAATCACTGCTATCGGGTGGGAAAAACAATAGTATTTCTTCTAGCATTTTTTAATTAAAACAGGGGTAGAGATTTTTAGTTTTAGGAGAAATGAAGGAATAGGTTGGTGTGAATTTGTTTAAAAGGGGTTTTGTTTATATAGTTTTAATATAAAAACATTTTTTTAAATTAACGGCTCTATAGGCGTTGAACATCAATCGGCCCATCTCCAACGTCCATATTCCACGCGGTGAACATCCACCGAAATCAAACACCCTTACGCGGTATAAAGTGTTGGTGACGATGTGCCCCGCACCACTCCCCGCATGCGCCCCGTATACCCTAAAGTAGAGTCTGAGGAAAGTAAGATGCAGACAACCTTACCTCTACCCGTAGAAATAAAGAAGCTGCTTTTGGTGAGTCCACAGTCTCGATAGTAGTTTTGCATCAAGTTTTAGACATAACACTCAACAATTGGGACAAAGGCCGATTAGTGCATACACCATTTTGTCTTTCGGCTATTAACGCCAACATATGATGCATGATTAACCGTTCGCCGCTTTTAAATTTATTTTCACGAAATTAGCATAAAAACGGTTAAATTAGTACGATTTCACTTTTGTCACCCCAAACAGGCCCATATATATATATTTATTGAAGCCTCCATGTAAAACAAAAAAAATTGTAAGTTAGTTGTAGATACTAAATAAAACGAACAATGTTTATTAATATGAAAACCTGATGTTAAGAAATGAAATTTCAGGCTAAGTAATGTTAATAATAATAGTATATCCATTCAAATTTTTCTTATAAAATAAAATGTCACATTCTTATAATTAGATGGAAAGATTTTTCATCTTTCATTTAATCCATTGTTGACTTTCTTGCTATAACACCAATTTCATAAAGTTTTAACTTTGATTTATTTTTTTATTAACAACAAAATTTTGATTTTCTATTATAAATACCACTTAATTATCTTAACTAGTGGGATTTCTTCGAGTTTCGTGGCGAGAATTCAGCTAGTGTCACTTTGGTTTTTATAGTACCGACATTCGTTATAGTAACTAAAACGCAAAAACGTCAGTATGTACCTATGCTAATTGGCTAGAATATTTTATAAGTTAAAATAAACTACTTTTTACATATGTAATTAAAAAATAAACATTTAACTTTTTTTTCTCTAAAGGCTAATTAACAACCTATGGTTATTTTCATTTTCTCTTTATATTTAATTGAACAATCATAATCATGGTTGAATGACAATGAACTAGTAAAGCAAAAGAGTTATAACAAATATTGTAATTTAATATGTTCGATTAATACTATAGATTTAATCTTGTAACACTTCTTTGAAGCATGTGGAGCAGTTGGCGGTATATGGCCAACACTTATAACCATACAATACAAAGTATACAAGACTTACATGTGAATAATTAAATAATTAATTTCTTTCTATTAAGGTATAAAGAGAATTCAATAAAATACGAAAAAAAGGCGGTTATTACTTTATGAGTCAATTACGAGCACCTCAACGAAAATAAAAAAAACAAATATTAGCTGCTTAAAAAATATTGAGGTTTTTTAAAGATAATATTTTTATAGCACTATATATATAGTATCATACATAAAACATGTACTAGGCGTTAACTGTAGTTTACAAACTACAACTATTTTTTTATTAGTATCCAACAGGGGCGGATCTAGGTGAAGCCTAGGGCGGACGAGCGAGGGTACCCCTTGAAAAAAAAATATTTTATGTATATTTTAGACAAAAAACCTGACCACACTCTCTGAAAATATGCTTGAACCACACACCCCGAACAAATAATTTTGAATCCACACACTGGTATCCAAATCATATAAATTATGATATAGAACAACCATCCTATAGTATTTTAATATTTTTATAGAACAACCATCCTGTAGTATTTTAATATTTTATAGAACAAGCATCATGTAATATTTTTTTTATAATAATAAACTTAACCTTGTGAATGTCTTAAGTAATTTAAATTGCTTGTTTATGTGATTGCGTAAGATAATAATGTATAAAATATATATCGACTTAGTTCATAAGTTAGCTTGTTAACCAACCTAACCTGGAGTGTAAAGATTCCCTATTTCTATTTATCATTCATGCTTTTTTAATTTTACTAATTCTCATACTCTCTAAAGTCTAAACCTACATCTTAGATCTATAACTTTTTGATATTTAAAATCTCACCACTTAAATATATTTTTCCAACACCTTGATGCCGCTAGGAAAAAGTCTTTTTACTTATAAATAACAACCAAAGGATAGGCGGAACTTAAACATTTGGGAGGCGAAGATATTACGCATAAAAAAACCAAACTTCTTTCAACAAATAAAGACCATAAAAAAACAGTTCTTACACATAAATGACAAAGAAAGCAACATATCATCTAAACCTACGAGTTTTTGAATTTAAGATGGTGTATCATGTATGCGTATGTCGTATATATGCGAGAAACAAATGGTTGTTGTGGATTCTAGCCCTCTTCTCTACTCTAGATCTCTTTTAGTTTTTTTTAGGATTTAAAAACCATATTTTAATTTGGGATTTTAGATTAGGAGAGGCCCGACCACATAGAACTAGTATTATCTAAACATAAGGGCTAATATTAACACTTCTTTACAAAAAAAATATATATAAGTTGGGGTTTGGGCCCTCTCTGACTCCTTATATGTTCTGCCCATGGATCAAAGGGCTTGTAGCATAGTGGTATTAAGGAATGTAGTAAGGTGATGCCTCCAAGCGACGAGGGTTCTAATTTTATGGTGAACATTTATGTAACATTTATAAGTAAATTTAATGAGTGTATAAGTTTGCCATTCTGACTTTTTTATAAAAATATACATATATTTTTTTTATATGAGAGCCTATTTATGTAATAGGTTATGTAATCTTATTCTTTAAGTTAAATAATAAATTATTGTTAGACACAAAAAGGTATAATCTTGTATTGGTTGCTACCCAAAATGTAGGATGTCTAGTTTATAATTTTGAAAAGTATATATTTTATGTTATAATCAAACATAAGTATATATAACAACGTGGATGCAAATGTATCCACTAGTTGCATAATCTAATAGATTTATAATTTGCATATTGTGTGTAATCAGATATTGTAAAGAGCAGACAGAGTGGCCACATGATGAGGTAGGCTCAGGGGTGTTCACTGATCAATAGTCTGAAACTCAAGTGAAAGGGTGTGATAAAGGAAGTTGGTGTGAATCACGGGGTGATTAGAACTATGGCTCCACGTTTTTTACTAATTAAACATTTTTTCTACCCTAACTTTCATGAGATAATCATTTTATAAAATAATTTGTAACCATAAATATAATACACACACACAATATATAATAACATAAATATTATTATTTGTGTCCAAAACTTAATAAGAAACTTATCTTTTTACTAAAATTTCCAACAAGAGTTGGGGGACTTTCGTAATAAACCATATAGGGGAGAGTTAAAACTTTTGCATGGGACATTCGTCTAGAGCAACTAGGGGTGTAAATTTCTAACACGACCTGAAAATACGACATGAATTTTATATGAAATTTGTGGTTTGGGGTTTAGTCTGAACAGGATCAAGTCAATTTCATGTGAACTTGTTTAGTTGAACATGAAATTTGTGGTTTTCGGTTTAGTCTGAACAAGTTTGAGTTAACCCGTTTGAGAAATTGACATAAGGTTTTATAAATTTAATGTAATTGTATAATATACATTTGTGTTTTTGTAATAAATTTTAAAAATTAATATATTAATTTGGTAAAAAAAATCAGATTGAACGGGTCGTGTTCAATCAACCTCCGAATATTCGGGCCGTGTTTGGCTTCGTCTAAAACTTTTAGGTGCGAGTCGGGTTGGACCCACCAACCTACTAACACGACCAGTTTAGCACCCCTAGGCAACATTCGCATAACAAAACTTCGCCTAGAACTTTCATGCGAGAGTTTCGTGCATCATACCTTTTTAAAGAACCCCTAGCACTTCAATAGCGATGTTCGTTTTACGTCAAGATCCAAGTTCATGGGTTGAAACACGTTAAAACCTTCATATAACAAAATTCCAAACACAACCCATCATTATCATGCGAGATTCAATGTAAAGCTCCCACCTTTTCCTTGTTGAACCGAAACCGAGCTTAGCCATCTTCGAAAACCTTTCTTTTCTACCGAGAAACGGGGAACCAACATACACCTTCGACCCCTCAATGACAATCCCAACAAAACTGTATCCCTTCCTTCAAAATCGCAATGCAAAAAGTTATTTATTCTCTAAAACCACTATCTCACTTCTCTTAAACGAAGAATAAGAATAAAATTAAAATGCTTATGTCCAAAAAAACTCACCCCGACATCCGGCGTTATTGATATTCACACTTCTCAAAATACCCTTTTTGTACTCAAACTCCCTTCACATCACCACCCTCCAAAGTTGATAAACTCACAAAACTTCAAATAAAATAAAAAATCGAACATCACAAATTAGAACTTAAATAACCTATTAACATCCAACCAAAACCGGAATCTTTAATTAGTTGTATAATACTGATAAACGGGACCCCACACAATAATAGTAAAATAGTGGGAAAATGTCACAAATAATAACGAAGTTTCAAAAGTGTTCTAATTAGGCACTCGTATGTTTTTGTCCAATTTTAGATAACTTCATATCCAATGAGTATGCTTTTCAGTCAAGAGAAAAATAGAGCATAAGATGCTAGGGTCAGATTATATTAATATATGAAATTTTATTTATTAAAAATAAAAACACTTTAATTACATAAAAAATTAAAAAAACAAGTTAAAATCCACGTCATCACTGGACGTTAGCATCAAATGAAAGGGAAAAAAGAAACAAAAATTGACATCACCAAGGTTACCTATGAAATGGATGAAAAAACCCTTAATTTTAATAAAAAATGAACGTTGAGTGACCCGATTGGAAACTTTTGAAATTAGTGATTAATTGAAACACTTTTAATGGTTGACTATTATACAAAGTTATCTCAAAAATAGTACATAACAATGGCAAAAATAGTAAATAACCTCAACAAAGGGCAAAGCCTCAAACAGATCCATTGTCAGCAAGTTCTCGTGATTGCTATATATATGTATCATTAGCATGTAACGCCTACTCACCCCCTCACAACTTTCCAACAAAAGATTCTCCCAAAATCAAAATCATCGATTGCTTGTAATCGTTGAGATCCACCGTTCGTTCGATCTGTTGAGTATTTTGCTGTGGCTAATTTCTTGTAACGTGATTGTTGTTACTGAAGAACAGTTATGGCTCCACAAAACGTTGGAATTCTCGCCATGGAGATTTACTTTCCTCCTGCTTGTATTCAACAGGTATTGATTGATGTTGTTTTTCTTTTGTGTTTTGATGATTTAAGCATTTGTTGATTATCTCGTGCGGATTGAATTTGTGTTGGTTTTAGGTCTAAATGAGGTTTCCGTTGGTACGGAAAACGGAATGATGATGAAATTTGTTTTGTTGTTGGAGAATTTGTTGTTTGTGTTTGGATTTTAGGTTCAACAGTGGAACTGATACAGTTTGGGGTAGAATTTCTGGTTAGCAAAAAAAAAAAAGAATGAAAATGAGTGAAGTTTATGGTTAATTGAACATGCATCATAGATTAAACATAGGCTGTAGCATTTTGAATTGGAGTAATTATTATTAAGGTATAGTTTGACTTAGAGTAATAATAAATTAATAATAATTAATTTAATTATTTGTATGTTTAGTAGGTTAATTCGATTTGTACCGGATCCTACCTATACACACACCATTGTGTGAGATAAATGGCTGTTACACTAGCCAAGTTTGACTTTTAGTATATTTGGCTCTAATAAGTTTGATGTATTTGGATCCTGGAATATACATACATGATACATCTACAAATTAAGAGTTATTGATCATCACAAGTTAGGGCTGTTGAGTTGAGTGAGTGTTGTAAGGAAATACTAGTTAGCTATAAACATTATGTGCACCACTGCATGTATCAAAAAGGTTCCGGAAAAAAAACACTTAACGATCCTAGAGGCTGAGCGCTATCGAAGTTGACTTTATTATATTTGACCTCTAGTAAGTTTGTGTATGTGTACAAGAATATAAATCCATAATTTGAGTATCACAAATTAGGTTTGCTGAGTTGAGTGAGCCTAAGGAAATACTAGTTAGCTATAAACATTATGTGCAAGACCACTGCAATAATGTCCTAGAAAAGAACATTAAATCGTGAGCACTGTGGCGTCTACTAGAATGTTTTGGTCATTCCTTATAGAATGTTTTCGTGCCTATGACACATATTTGGAGTCAAAGAGCATGATACATGACTCTAGAGTGTTGTTTCCATTCATGAAGTGATGCATCATTCCAATATAGGATGGCCCGATAATGTAACCTGTGCTCATTTTTTGCATCATGAACTTTGTTTTAAAGATGTCTTTTTTTATGACTTGAGTATTTTTCAAGGACAACTGTAGTTAAATTGCTAAGCGGATGTAGTAGTGCGTGTTAATAAGCTTATCTTATATTGTTAACTAGTTTGGGACAGAGTTGGTTGCTTTATTCTCTCGTTGTGCAACTAAAGTTCACGACTTTTGTGCATTGTGTTTGTGTTTGCCTCTTATATGGGATTTGGTTGTTAGTAAATCTACTGATCTACATGCTATGCTCTGTTACTGAAAATGTGTTCTTAATTGTTATATGGTGATAATTTTTCAGGATATCCTAGAAAATTTTGATGGGGCAAGCAAAGGAAAGTACACCATCGGTCTCGGACAGGATTGCATGGCATTTTGTTCAGAGGTTGAAGATGTAATCTCTATGGGGTTCGTACGCTTTTCCTAAGGACTTGTGTTTTTTTGCATACGTATATGGTTTTATCATGATTATTGGCAACAGTTTTTATTAATTAATGTTAGTAACAACTAACATGACATTATATATCATAAAATGTTTGTATGAATGAGTTTTACTAAGTACATTGAAGTGCTCTAATGTCACAACTACTCATGCACTGAGGGCTCTTTTGTTATATGGCTGCAACCATTTATGATTACTGTACTCCCCTTGTTTGATATCTTGGAAAACCATTTTGTAATATTATCAGCAAAAGTATCATCTTCTTTCTCGATTGGTAGCTCAATATAATAAATAACCTTATCATACAGATCATCCTTCAATTTTACTTGCAGTAAATCTGTTTGCTGTTAAGTATTGTTCCACACATACTTAGAAGAAACGTATGCAATCCCTTTATTATATATTTTTTTAGTAAATAAAAAATCACGCTCAGATTCTAACATGCTTGTTTAGTAATCCGGCATATAAGAGAGAATGGAGTCTTGACTAAGTGATTTTCGTATTACAATAACAAAGCACATATTAAGACATAAGTTACTTATGCATACATACCATCATCGCATGATCTTTTTAATTTTCAGATTGACAGCTGTCACTTCACTACTTGAGAAGTACAAGATTGATCCAAAACAAATCGGACGCATGGAAGTCGGCAGTGAAACCGTGATCGACAAGAGCAAATCCATCAAGACTTTCCTAATGAAAATCTTCGAGGATTGTGGAAATACCGACATTGAAGGTGTTGACTCAACCAACGCATGCTATGGTGGAACCGCAGCATTATTTAACTGTGTGAATTGGGTAGAAAGTAGCTCATGGGATGGACGATACGGGTTGGTTGTCTCCACCGACAGTGCGGTATATAGTTTGATATTTGTAAAATGCATCTTGGGTAAATGGTCAACTGCTAACTGGAAATCACTTTGACCAGGTTTACGCTGAGGGACCCGCTCGACCAACGGGGGGTGCAGGTGCGGTTGCTATGCTCATTGGCCCTGATGCTCCTATTGCGTTTGAAAGCAAATTTAGGGCAAGCCACATGTCTCATGCTTATGACTTCTACAAACCCGATCTTGCAAGTGAATATCCGGTATTCCTCTGTTCCTCTAACCGTTAGAAATAAAGTATAAACCGACTTGACCCGTTTAGAAATAGGATTAATTTCATATATACCCTTACAAACTTCAAAAATTTCGTATATACCCAACCAAAACTAAAAATATCATATTTGCCCTTACAAAGTAGTTAAAATATCAAATATACCTAATTATTAAAAATAATTTAATAAATAATCATGTTACACTTATTTTTTTTAACTTCAAGTTTTCATAATGCTCATCTTTTAACTTCATATTTTTATATTACACATTTTTAGCTTAATTTTATATTTTACCCCTTTTTATTTTTATTTTTATCCATAAACAATAGTGTACTCCATATATAATGTTTAAGCTAAATTAATTAAGCTAGAAATGAGTAAAATGTAATATTTGAAGTTAAAGGTCATATATGAGATTTCTAAGTTTTTGAAAAATAAGGGTAAAATTGTCATTTATTAATTTGTTTTTAATGAATTGGGTATATATGATATTCCAACTACTTTGTAAGGGTATATATGACATTTATAATTTTGCATGGGTGCATATGATATTTTGCAAGTTTGTAGGGGTATAAATGAAATTGCCCCTTATAAATATGGTTGGATATGGCAACTTGTAGCTCTAACCAATGACGTTTTTTCTGTTAGGTTGTTGATGGAAAACTGTCTCAAACATGTTATCTCATGGCACTGACTCTTGCTACACAAGATACTGTCAAAAGTAAGGTTTCTCTCAATATACAGAATGTATACATGTGTACATACACACACAATGTATATTACAAGATGTCCGACCAAAATTTTTCCGATTATAGGTATGAGAAATTGCAAGGCAAGCAGTTCTCAATGGCTGATGCTGACTATTTTGTATTCCACAGTCCATATAACAAGGTTATCTATTTTAACAGTATTCTTTGCCATCTAGATACTATGAATTTACAAAAAAGAAAAGTAGTGACACTTAACTTTTATTTGAATTTATGCAGCTTGTACAGAAGAGCTTTGCTCGCTTGGTGTTCGATGACGTTGCTAGAAATGCCAGGTGATGACCAGATTTGGGATATTATTATTATTTTTCATCGTAGTTTCCTTTTACATTGTTACTCATTTGTCAAACAAACGGTTTCTTGTTATCTTCAGCTCCGTTGATGAATCTGCCAAAGAGAAGCTTGGACCATTTACGTCTCTCAAAGGTGACGAGAGCTACCAAAGCCGTGATCTTGAAAAGGTACCTTTATTATTGTTATTTTTTATATCATTTAGTAAAATGAAATTGATAAATTTATTGAATCACTAATCAGCTAGTTTTGCCTTAATCTGCAGGCATCACAGCAAGTGGCAAAACCCGATTACGACAAAAAGGTTCAGCCGGGAACTTTGGTTCCGAAACAACTGGGAAACATGTACACTGCATCTTTATATGCTGCATTTGCTTCCCTCATTTACAATAAGACTAGCTCTCTGGTATGTTTCACTTTTGACACATTTGCCCTTACTAAACATATCTATTTACGGACTCTGACCTGTTCGCGTTATTGTCTCCATTCTTTTAGGATGGGAGACGTGTCATGATGTTCTCATACGGGAGTGGATTAACTGCCACGATGTTTTCACTTCATCTTACTGAGGGAAAAGCGCCTTTTAGTTTGTCGAACATGCAAAGGTCATGAATATTGAACATAAGTTGAAGTCAAGGACCGAGGTATATTAAAAAAACGCCACTTTGTTGTTTGATAGTTGTCGTATTTGATACATTAATTATAACAATATATTTGCAGTTTGAACCTGAAAAATTTGTGGAGCTGATGCACGTGATGGAGCACCGATATGGTGGCAAAGACTACGAGACGAGCAAGGATACTAGTCATCTCGCTCCAGGCACCTACTATCTCACTCATGTTGACTCAAAGTACAGGAGATATTATGCCAAGAAGGACACTGCGATGGCCAACGGTCACTGAAGCTAGTGAGTCAACTCGACGTTATCAAGTTACAAGTATGGTATGGTTTTGGTTAGAGGTGATTTGATTGTTGTAAGAGAGGATAGTAATTTTGTTTCTATTTATGTTTCTGTCAATTTGTTTTTTTTATCTATTTATTAATAAACTTTTGTTATCCATCTTCATTGATGTTTGATTGAAGGCAAGTTAAACGGGTTTGCTAGTTAAACCTTATAAAAAAGATGCAAGCAAACACACATTGTAAATTATCGCTGAGCGATTAGTAAGGTCTTGGAGAGGGTGGGAAAGTAGATGTGTGCCTTTTTTTACATGTAAGATATATGATATACTAATACTGACCTATGTAGTTAATATCTCGATATGTCAGTGATATATCAGTTATTGGCCCCTTACCGGTTATTAGAATATTGGTACCGATAATATTGTCGATATCGACCGATATTTGACCAATATATCACCGATTTTCCTCATGATATTAGTACCTATCTTCTTATTTTTACCATTCATCTTTCTTATTACTGCTATAAGTGATTTAAGTTTTAATTGTTAGTTGTTACACTTAAATGTTAGTGTTTTAAGTTTTAAGTTAGTTCTTCTTGCTACAATTATTAGTGTTTTGCAAGTTGCAAAAGGTTAATTTGTTAATAGTAAAAGAGTATACTGACTTGCTAGTGTTAAATTGCTATATATATAAATTTAGTATGATATTAAAATTACCGATATCCCACTGAGATAACTGATATCTCAAATATCGGTCCTTGACCGATGTCTGATATTTTACTGCATTAACTACTTAGATACCGGCAAGATAAAGTGTGGCTAAGAGAATCGAATCACAAATATACAAAAACTACTAATAACGATGATAGTCATCTACTGCTAGCATATAATAGTAAACACAACAGACGAAAGAGTAAAAAGTAGCACTATGCACTTTGTATGTATATTGCTATATAAAACATTTTTATATACAAAATGGTAAATTCTTATCAAATTTTAAGATAGCATATGAAGGGTCAAGTTAAAATGCAACTTTTTGTCATTTTCGTCTATTTATACCCCTATTCCATTGATCAATGACATTTATGTTTAATAAATCTATACTGTATATTAGATTATTTATAAATAATAAAAAATAACCTTACGTCCTTATGGATAAAAAACTCATCACATTCATCAAGAACATATATTAAAAAATTATTATATTGTACTTGTGTGTTTGGACTAAAGGACTAATAAGTAACCAAAATTAAAATGTGTTTTGTAATTTTAGAGAAGTTAGTTAAAAATTTTAGATGTGAATTGTCGACTCCGCCGCAATACGGGTTCTCACTAGATAAAGAAAATGTTGCAGTATACTATATAATGTTTATCATAAGGGTTTCCTTGTTTATCATAAGGGTTTTCCTGTGCGTTGCAGCCGCGACGCGCGATTGCTTTTATATTTACACACACTAAACATATATATGACTTTTTACCGTTTTTAGGTTTGAATTATATTCTCGGTCCATATTGTAGACTCCGCTACAACGTGCGGCTCCACCAGTAAAAATTTTAAAAGGCAAGACAAATCTATACACTTACACTTGCCACTAACCCTAAAAGCTAGCCTCAAGACAGGTAATTACGTAGTTCAATAAAAAAAAAGCAATTTATGTTGTAACGGCTATATTATCAACCATTTAATATATCAAACAAATATAGACAACAAAATTAGGTCGAGTAGTTTATAACCAACTAAGGAAAAGTATAGTTATATATGTTTGATTCTTAAACTGTTTAATTAAAAAAGTTTGGTTATTTTAAATGGTTGGAATCAATTAGTTTCAATGAAGTTACAAAAAATAGATAACAAAAGCAACAGTTTTTTAAGTTACTACTAAAAAAGGATAAGAATTAAAGAAGGTATTAAATTTGAAGATACGAACCAGCAAGATTGGATCTAGAAAAGCTTTAACATACTTTTTATGTTCGTAGATCTGCCATAGTGCCATGTGCTCCAGTGCCGGATCTAGAAAATTTTCGTAGGGGTAACGTTTTATAGAAAAGGGGTAACGAAATCGAAAAAACCGTTAAATTCCAAAATTTACACTACCGCCGGGGCGCCAAGGAGTAGCGGAGGCTACCCCTTCCCCTAAGGTAGGTCCGCCCCTGATGTGCTCTGTAGAAACCAAACGTTTTTTTTCACTTAAATTATGAAAAATGCCTTTAATACAAAAAGTAGGTTTTTTTTCCGTTTTGATGAATAAAGATACATATGTCTAACACATAAATGTTCTTGTTTTTTTTTACTTTAAGCTTGTGAAACGTTACAATCTTTTTATTTTGGACATTATAAATGTAATCATCATTTTATTCTGGTTGGATTTTTTTAGCTATTTTTTATTGCTACTTCGATTGTTTTCATAGAGCCGAGAGGGTACGGTTTGTCCCCATAACACCCTTCTCAATCCCTACTAACAGCTATGCTATGAGTGAGATTATATTGGGTATGTTATGTTTGGTTAGTCATCATTTTTGACAATAACCTAAGATGACTCACAATAAAACCTCCATGGACGCCCACGAACATAAATTCATTGCCACACTTCATACTTCCCCTTTCTTGGCTTCTTTGTCCATGTAGATGGATAGAGTTCATTGCCACACTTCATACTTCCCCTTTCTTGGCTTCTTTGTCCATGTAGATGGATAGACACGCACGATAATTGTCCCCACCACTGGTGGAAATTCTCTCGTGTAATACAACGGGAAACATGTATGCATTACAAAATAATAAAAAAAAGTTTATATACAATAGTATTAGATTTAACTACACAAAAGTTCCCTCATGTTACAAAAAAATAAAGTTATGCCATGCTCAAAAGGACATCGACATGCGTTTAACGTCATTGGTAAATATGTAAATTAATTGACCTGGTTAGTAGAAGCTTTGTTAACATAATAATAATAATAATAATAACAACAACAATGTATAATAATAATAATAATAATAATAATAATAATAGTAATAGTAACAGTTTTAACAATAACAACAATAATAATAACAAGAAGAATAGGAGAATAAAAATAGCAAAATCACAAATAATAAAAAAGAACCCTTATAAAACAGCTCTAAAACAACCTTGGACCAGGTTGAACATACTGTGGAGGTAGTACATGTGGTGCAAAAATACCGAACCGGCTCATATCAAAGGTAGAAACCATAAAAAAGAATATGGCTCAGTAGGTACCGAACTCGGTATAGTTTATGATATCAAAAAAATACTTTATTTAGTTTGTGATACCAAAAAATACTTTATTTTGAAAACAACTTTGTTTTTAACAAAATTCATATCGGACTGCTGAAAAGAAAGATTAAACATAAATGTATATTTAGAAATTTATAAATAACACATATCACATGGTGTATAGCCTATAAACATACCTTATAAAATATAGAATATAAGATTTATAAAAAAAAGCGAATCCACATCACATAATGCCATCTTTTAATCCAGTAAATATATCAAGAAACATAATCCAACACTGTCAACAACAGCTGATGATCATAATCATAAAAAATAGCAAACATGATCTTTTGCATAGAGTACTCATGAATAACATATAATGATAAAACATAAAAATGTGAGTTTTTTTCAAGTTCAAAATCAGATGGTAAGGTTTTCTTGAATGGCAGTAAAAGTGCCCACAATGGTGCCACCCAAATCTGGAAAGTTTGGACAGCCAGGAAGAGGCTTCACCTGACCGGTTCGATCAACTTCAACCGGATACTTAAGAAGGTGAGCCTTCATGTCGGTCACTTCATCGGCTGCATACTGGTTCCAGTTTGCTTCACTCAGTGATCTGACCCGTCTCACACACTCGAGGCTCTCGGGTACCTCAAAACTGCTTTCAAGTCCTCCAATATGCTCAGCCCATAGAGACATCCTGTACCCGAATACCTGCACAAAATCATTTCACAAATTATATCCTTCTTAAGCTATGTTTTTATGTGCATGAAAATTAATGGCGATGGTATCCACCCGTTTACTGATGAATGAAAAAGAAAGTTGAATACTTTAGTGGCCTCCACATACATTATCCTTAATAATATAAGTATATAACTAGTGGGTTACCACCCGCGATCCGCAGCGGGTTCGAAACATAGTTAAAAATAAGCAAATCGCAAGAGTTAAAGTTGTTTGATGTTTTACTTAGGGGGCTAAACATATCACTATTAAAGTTGAGGGGCTAAACATGCCTTTATCAAAGTTAAGGGGCTAAAGTTGTTTAGTTAAGAGGCTAAACATGTCATTATTGAAGTTGAGGGGCTAAACATGTCATTGATAAAGTTGAGGGGATAAAGTTGTTTTTAGTTAAGGGGATAAACATTTTATTACCAAAGTAAAGGAGCTAAACATGTCATGAAAGTCGAGGGGCTAAAGTTGGTTAATGCCAAAGTTGGCTGATGTGACAAAATAACATATTTGTATTATATATCATTTCTCTGACCACAGTCACACTAATTATTATACTTATATTCTTGAGTCAACCCAACATAACCTGTTTTGAACTATTATCCAACCCGCCCAACTGGACACCTCTAATTAAAAGTAGAGAAACACTACCTGCCCGTGTGGGCTATAACGTTTGTGAGCCCATGTATGATACGGCTGGTATGCACCCATTGCGATTTCAGTGTCTCTAGAACCTTCTAATGAACGTTGGTTGATGTTTGCGGATCCCATTATCACAAGCTCATCATCCACAATCATTCCTTTCGAGTGTACATATATCATAAAACGTCGATTCTTCTTGCTAAGCAACTTTGTGAAAGAATAAAAGAACGTGTTAGTTATAATAAATCAAGAAAACAGTGATATATATGGAACATATGGTGAGAAAGATAAGATATGTTACATGGGGAGTGTTTGCGCCATTAGATCCTTTTTCATCGGAAGTCGGTTCGGCACCATGAGATGATTCTCGAGTGCCAAGACAGAAAAAATTTAAATAATCTTGCGGCTCATAAACATTTTCAAGCCCGACCTCTTGTAACGCCTTGTATATCACTTCATACATCATTTGCATTGTCTTGTTCTGTAAAAAGTTGTTGTAATTAGCATTTTCTTTATTGTTGAAGTTACATTTTGATACATATGAGTTTCAAAATGACAGTTAATCAGTTAGAGCTACAAACGAACCGAACGAACACGCACAAGACCTTGTTCATGTTCGTTTGTTAAGGATATATATGAGTTCACGAATTGTTCATGAATACTTACCGAACCGAGATATTTTGCTCGTGTTCATTCGTTAAGGAAATGAACGTGTTCGTTTGTTAATTTTTAGGTAAAAACACGCAAACGAACATTCATGGACACAAACAAGTGTTCATAAACAGAATATATAATACACTGCTGCTTATTAAATATTTTATTTGTCAGAATTTTGAAGTAATTAAATAAAATATAAGAAAATTGAAAACACTAATGAGATATCGAACACAAACAAAAATAAACAAACACATTACCGAACGTTCACAAACATAAATGAACGAACACGGCCCTGTTCATGTCCGTTCATTTATTTAACGGACGAACTTCCTGCCGAATGGTTCATGACTGTTCGCTGAACGTCCAGTTCATTTGCAGCCCTATAATCAGTTACATAACTTACCTGCCAGAACAGAATCCTTTGAGTTGCAGTACTTGTAGGACTACCCTCTGGCCACATAGGAATCACAATATATGCAGCAAACCGCTCTTTGGCTCTGATTTTATTCGCAATCTTTAAAGCAATTTCCATTGGTATTAAATTGTTCGCACCTGCAAAAACACAAGTATAGTTTAAGTATGTTTAATAATGATATTACCCTCTATAGATCGGTCTACGAGGTTAATATTTCTTACCCAAAGTTTTGTGGTTACTCCAGTTAAATGAAGAACCAAGAAAGTATTGATTTTCGATATATATAAAATGCTGAGCCGCACGAATCGCTTTCACGTATGCCGTATGTATACTCATGTCTATCAGCACATTCTTCCCGCATACCAAGTTCTGTCGCGGTGTATAAAAATATTAAGTATGGTTCCCGCAATTAAAAAAACTAAAGGTGGTAAATTTGACCTATTTACTTTAAATAGGGTTATGTTTTACCTATAGTCCCCAACTTTCTAAAATTACATGTATGTTCCCTGTGGTTTGATCGTTTGTTGCTCCGATAGTCCTCTGAGTGGATGACCGTTAGTTTGCTCAGTTAAGTTGTTGTGAAATTACTAAATATAATGGTGGGGTCCACTTGAAATTTTAATCATTAATCAGATTTTATTATTATTAGAAGTAAGGGCAATTTAGTAATTTCACACCAACTTAATTAAGTAAACTAACGGTCATCCATTCATGGGACCATCCAAGTAACAAACGGTCAAACCATAGGAAACGTACATGTAATTTTAGAAACTTGGGGACTATAGGTGAAAAAATGGCAAACCATAGGGACCATCCAGGCAATTTACTCTTAAAAGAAAAAGGCCAAAAGGGTTAAAAGTCAGCCAAAGTGTACTTTTAATGCATAATTCATAGATCATTTTATTAATATAAAAAACTAGTTTATTACTGAGTTAATGTTGGAATATTAATAATCAAGAAACTAAGTGTAATTTAGAAAGTAAAACATAATAGTCAAATAGAAAGTCAAACCGGTAAACTTAGCGGTTAAGATTAGGTTGCGTCGGTTGATTAGTTAGTTAAAAAACGGTTATCTAACCGTCATATTGTAAGGGTATAAATACCCTCATACTGTACGGCATTTGTGATACATATTAAGTGTGTGCTTTGTGTGTGTACATTGTGTGTGTCGTCTCTGTGTTTCCTATTCTGAATCCCTGCACATCAATTGTGCATATTTATCTATCATATAATTGTTCATTCAGTGATCTTAAACGTCAACCGATTACCGATCCAACGGTTAATATACTTTGTTATCATATTTGGCATACTAAATGTTTATAAAAATGTGAGTGAATTACAAGTTTTGTCCTTTATCTTTATAGTGATTTTCAGGCGCTGTCCTTTTGTATTAAAATTGGCAGCTTTTCTAATTGATGTTTCAAAATCTTACACGTTAACGTCCTTTGGTCCTAACTCTGTTAATTTTAACTGTCAAGTGAAGGGTAAATTGGACGTTCAATTGCCATACCTTGCTTGTTGCCTCCTTGGGGTCTTTGGGAAAACCTTTAACAGAGTTGGAGTCAATCGAACGGAACACCTGCACATTGTTGAAGCAAAAACAAAATCAGAAAAATTATGGCACCATATAACTTTAAAAGTTGCTCAAAAACAAACATACCTGAACATGCCAACCCTCGGGATCGTGTTCATTGGTACAATGAGCCTCATCTATTCTTAAAATGTCAGGAATCCTTTCTAATTTAAGCAATGAATCATCTTCAGATTTCTTCATTTTACGAATCCCTTGTGGCTTTGAAGCCCTCAACCATCTTTCCTCAAAGTTTTTAAGCACATCATATGCAGCCGGACCTTCGATTCGACTATGCAGATCATGCCACGGTTCTCTAGGACAACCTGTAGTGGGTCCCTATAACCGAGCACAACGTGATTCGAAGTGAAATTAATTACACATTAATTAGTTTATTATTATTAATAAACATATATTTGCAACTTTGGTGAATAGTGACTTTACATTTTTTATTATTTACTTTTTTAAGTTTAAATATCACCATTATACTACAAATAATATACGTCTTTAACCTGATGGTTTTATTTTTTCCTTTTATAACTTTCTTTTGTTACTTTCTTTTATAAAAACTAAACACGCGGTTGCGTTTAATTTTCTTTCTCGACATTCGGATATAAGTTTTATTGAAAACGGAGATGTATTTGAGATAGCGCGCTACATTGACGAACAGAGCTGGTACCGACCGAACAGCATCGGATTACCAGAACCGGTATCGGTATTCGTTTTTCTGATTTCCGATCGATGTAAACAACATGACTTTATTTTTTGAGTTACATAATAAGACTTTTGTGTGATAAAACCATAATTGTAAATATTTTTTTTGTAGTCCTTGAAACCTACGCTTACGTACTTTAACATCCCCGTCGCAACGCTGGGTTTCATCATCTAGTTACCAACATATGGTAACAGAGTGAAGTGCTTACTGTGTAATTAGGTTGGTGATAATCATCTTTATGCAAAGTTTGTAATGTGCGGAAAATGGGATGTGACGGAGTATCGTAACGGCCTATGCATAAATCAAGACCTCCAACAAATGCCATTATCCGTCTTCTGTAATTACCGGCATTGGCATCCACTATAACCGTTTTCTGATGATGGGTGTAGATTGTTTCAACCTCCTGTAACCCAAAAAAATGATTTAAATACAAAAATTAATGACAATGGGTTTATATTCGATAATCTTAGACAAATTAATGACGTTGAACCTGTTTCTTGGCCCAACTATGCCCCTTTCCAGCGGAACGAGGGCAAAGTAGTACTTTCACAGACGAATGCTTGAAAAACCGACGTGTCTCTTCATCGTTCGTTTGCATGACTCCTTGCTGCATTAGTTCAACAAATCATGCAGCTTAATAGATGGAATGCAAATATGACCATATAAGCAAATATGAATTTTTTTATATATCCTTTTAAATTTCGTTATATCATTTGTACATTTACATAACACTAAGAATGTCATATTTATCCATTTTATAATACATAAAATTAGGAAATTTGATTTTAATAATCCCAACTTTGACATATTGGCCGGGATTAATCCCAACTCAGAAAATGTTTAACAACACCCCAACTTTGAACATATTTTCCTTCATCGATCCCCGATCCCATACCAATTGAAAGTTGACCCAGTTAGTTTTTGCTGACGTGGATAAACGATTAGGAAAACAATTTTGTTAACATAGTTGTTAATGGTGAATAGCGACAAATAGCGATAAGGTGCCTATATGCTACATAGTGAATAGCGATAAGTAGCGGGTGGTACACTAGAAAAAAATTTTATATGTATATTCTATCAAAATATCCTAGCATGTATGCTATTTTACATGTATATTTAACAAAATCCTACAATCCAGCTATTTTATAGCTATATTTATTATTTAAAAAAAAACTGAAATCCCGCTACTTAGCGCTACATACCCTGTAGCGACCTTCGACCTATACGCTACACTATTCGCTATTGACAACTATGGTTATTACTACAAATCATCTCAACGCACAGTATTTTCTTTATATATTCAGTAAAAAAGAGTGTTAGAAGCATCTAATATATTTGTGTTATGAAAAAATATATATGGAATGTTGAATATTATCAGACTAAATATAAAATTGCCATATAACTATACGACACTTACCGTCTTTATTCCCAAAATGCTTCTCGAAGTAGGATCATCCCATACAAGAAGAAGCACTCTCACACCTTCTGAAGATTTGGCTTTCAAAAGATCCCCCAAATAACTATCTTTCGCACCATCACCATTGCGAACAAGCTGAACGCTATGAAAGACAGACCAACCCGTGATGTAGATCAAACGTCTCGCCTGCTTTATCGCCTCACAAATATCGTGCCAACAATCACCATTCTGATACTTCAAACCACCATCAAGATGCATATTCGGAAGGTACCCATCATCAACATGAGCATCTTGATAAAGCGTAACCTTGCCCCCTATCCTAAGCGGAAAATAGGTACCCGCAACACCGTTAAAGTTAAGATCAAGCGGCACTTTCATCATGGGAATGTACTGAATCGATAGGGTTAACACAGCACCGCGTTTACACGGTTTGCCGCTTTCGTTTAAAACCGGGAAAGTCCCTTCAACAAGCGAACCGGAAACCAACTGCTCGACCGGCACACCAACCGCGCCCATGATTTGAGAACCAACAACATCGCTGTCTTTAACGACAAACTGTACTTCAGCAGAATAATGTGCAACAGGAACATGAAAATGCTGCATCCAAACAGGGTTTTCGCTGTTACTTATAACATAGGTTCTTGCGATCACAGCGTTAGCGATCGAAACCGTCACATAGGGGTCGCTTGTAACCTTTTCAGGCTTACCATCCTCTGTCTTGTTCTTCCCTCCACTAAAAGTAGGCAATCTACCAAACATCTGCCCTAACTTGTTATGAAACTGATCCATGTTTGGTAGGTTTTTGGCTTCCTTGACCCATATATCCAAATTCCCATGTAGCAACAGAACTTTGAGAGAAGCATTAGAGGTCTTGAATGGAATAACTTGCACACTTTGCCCATGCTGTGATCCATCATATCCCACTTCAGCCATATCACAAAAACAAGACCAAATAATCAAATAACTCAGATTCAATAAATTCAATGTTTTTATATCACAATCGAATCTGAATTACAAGATCAAATCACCCTGATCAATACCCACTTCAAAAGATTGCTGAAAATCAAGTTTTTCAAAACTTTTACTTCACAGAGGCATTTGATCAAACACCTGGTGGGTCACGTTTAAAGAATGAATCAAACGCTACCCAGATGAGAGAAAAGCGATATGTATAAAGTTATAATGGGTAGTCGAATTGAAAGAGTGGGTCTTTGCGTGTCTGCTGGTATACCCAGATATTTTAAGCACGTAGACCAAAGTTGAATTTGGGGGAACAATGGTGGTGAAGAAAGATGTTTGTGGTGCCAATGTGCCATTTAATACTTATAGAAGAAGACGAAGCAGAAGACTTGAAAGTCTTGTCCAAGAGGTCTGCCGAATTTAATAACAATAATAATAAAAAAAAAGTTTTCCAATAATGCAGGCGGGACTGGTTACAACAGGAGAAGAAGTTGATGATTGGGGAAAGATTCAAGAGATGCAACGGCAGCCTATTGGAAGTTTCTTTCTTTGGTTGTTCGTTCAAATTAATAAAAATGTAATCTTTCTTCTTGTCATGAGAATCGAGATTCCGGCGTAAATAAGTTTACGAGAACATCGTCGATGAATATGGATCAAATCGTTGGTTGGAAGCATGATACAGAATCTTGTAATAATAAATGTATATATGTATGTATGTATGTATGTATGTATGATGTGTGTGATTTGTTTTTATTAAAATAATTTGTTTTTATTGTAATAAATCGGGGAATGATGGTTATTAAAATGTATTTACGTCTACCTTATGAATTATGATACTCGAATCATATATTTTTGTATCTACTTTTTTGTATTTATGTGTTTTTAAAAATGTGTTTTCATCTCACCATGACTCGTGATAGGTGAACAAGAATCATGTTCTAGTACTTAAAATAACTTATTTTTAAAATCATATTTGATTTAAATAACACAACTTTCATCAATTGTCTCATAACATTTTTAATTTTCGATTTGTACATCACTCCCAACTTTCAACTAACTGAACCTTAACCCAATTAGTTTTGCGCTGATGTGACACTTGTGTGTTGACATGGCATCTGATGTGGCATATGGCTTGACTTTTTTGATGACGTGGCACCTAATGTGGCATTGGTTTGGTGACGTGACAGCTGATGTTAGCAACTGGGTTAGTTTGGAAGTGTTATCGGCTAATAAGTCGAATGTTAAGAATGATGTGTTACAAATCGAAAGTTGAGAGTGTTATCGAACAATTGGTGAAAGTTAAGATTATTTAAATCCAATGTCACATTTTAACACTTCATTAAAAAAAAACTGAAAAAGTGTAGTAAGAAAAATTGTTAAAAAAAAGAAAAAACAAAATTAATATTCACACACCTCTCTTCTATTTCTCTCTATATATACATCGATTATATACATATATAGAAAGAGATAGAGTGAAAAGCGATAGGGGTGAGCATTTTAAACTAACCTATCCGACCTGACCCGACCTGACCCGAGAACCGAAAACATTGAACTATAATACCCGATTAAATACCCAAAACTTTGAGTCGGTTCCGGTTATTTTTGAATCCGAGTATCTTGGTCCGTAACTGAATACCCGACCCGACATTGTAACACCATTTCCCTCTTTAGTTGAAGCCACTATACACACATAACCAACATGAAGTTCCTGAATGATGAAAGATTCAGTTCAAGCTTTGAAGTATGGTGTATGGCATTAACAAATCAAGCAATCTTCCCATGTTTTATTTGATAAACAGTCCCTATTTTATTTTGGGTTTTATTAGGTTTTTGGACCGAACCGACCCGAACCCGATCTTATAACAATTATAGGAACCGACCTTTGTATCTACATTATTAGGTTCGGTTCGGTTCTCGGGTTTTATCGGCCCGGGCCTAAACATAACTCACCCTAGATGTGAAAATAAGATTTAGAAACGTGAAAATAGTGAGAATCTAAAAGAAATTATGAAAAAAGAATAAACTGGTGACAAAAAGACAAAGCCAAGAAATAAAAGAAAACCAAAAAAAATAAAAAACATGGATCATTGCGCTTTTTAGATTTATTTTTATCAGAAAATGAAGCAAAAAATATAATTAAATAATTTTAATATGTTTTTTTTAAATAATAATCCAAAAATTGATTTAATTAATGCCTCATGTACGTACATCTTTTCCTTATGTGTTTGGACTTTTTTTTAAAGTAAGACACTTTTGAAAACACATGGATTGAAGTAAATTTACTTGAGTTTTATTATTTTCTTCATTAATAATAAACATTTATCCTTAATAATAAACATTTCTCGCTTCTAGAAGATCGATTAAACAACGTACTACTTATATTTAATACGATATTATGAAAAAGGTTATTCTGGTAATTTTGATTTTGTTTACAATGAGATGATTTTCATGATTTGCTTTCATGACTTATTCAAAGATATTTGCTTTTGTGTTATGTTTTACTATTTTTTATGAAAGCAATCATATCATATCATATGTATATAACATTTCAAGATTTCTATGTATAAATCATCAATTTGGTACATAATTATCATTTTTATGTCTCTATTTTGTTGTGTTTTTTCTTAAACTTATTTAGATTTAATTAAAACATGATATCAGCATCATGAATCCTAATCACCACTAACCACCTTATTTGTTTGTACCTTAAAATTTCAAACCCACAGTACACATGAGGTATACATCAAGAATATAAAGAAATACATGAGTGTACTATAATTTCAATTAGATAAATAGGTCCTTATGTTTGGATAAATATTATAAAGAGGCTATGTTCGGCTCGTTGTTTTTTTGAAGCTCGAGTTCAGCTCGGTTCGAGCCTACTTATTTGAGCTTGAGCTCGCGAGTAAAACCCAAAGCTCAGCTCGAGCTATTTTGAGAACAACCTCAAACGAGCTAAAAGCTCAGTTCAATATCGCTTAAACGAGCCAAAGCTCGGCTCGCAAATGTACTTTGATGAATCAATTGATATAACCAACATATATATGTAGAGTGCTTGTAACTTGCAAGTATGTATTCAAGGTGTGCTTGTATGAATTTGGCCTATGAAGTATTTAATAATTTGTAACTTCCCAATTAGTAGCATAGTCTACTTGCTGATACTGCATAAATGCACTTTGATGAATTAAACTAAACATGTAAGCATCATAACTTCCATTTATTGTTACAGAATGCAATTGATATAACCAACATACAACTAAAAAACACACATAATAACCCTTCTCTCACAGCAATCAGCTTCATATAGTGAGGTTCTCTTGAACAGACACAAACGAACCCACGATACTCCCACCCACATCTGGAAAATTTTGACACCCAGACAGCGGTTTGACCTGTCCCTTCCGGTCAACCTCTACCGGATACTTGAGCAAATGAGCTGTCATATCCGTTACTTTATCAGATGCATACAGTTCCCAGTTCTGATCACCCAAAAACCGAACCCTTCTCACACATTCGAGTGTCTGCGGTTGCTCGAAACAGCTCTCGAGCTTTCCAATATGCTCGGCCCAAAGTGACATCCGATATCCAAATACCTACAACAAAATATAATCATTAGGTATTAATTATCAAGAGACTTTTTAAGGTCAAAATATACTTGTTTCCACAGAGTTAACATGAAATTCAACCTGTAAACGAACCAAACGAACACGAACGGTGGTATGTTCGACTGTTCGTGTTCATTCGTTTAACTTTAATCGAACAAACTTTTTTGTTCATGTTCGTTCGTTAAGAAAATGGACAGTTCGTGTTCGTTCATTTAAAATCTAAATGAATAGTTCACGAAAGTAAAAGTCGTTAAACTAACATAAAAAACAAAGTTAAACAAAAACAAATGAACATAACTGAACAAACCATAAATGAACACAAATGAACATACTAACAGATTGTATATAAATTAATCAATTACGATAAGTTCCACTGGAAAACCTGCTTTTATTAGTAAAAGATCAAAATACTGATTAGTTATATTTATGTAAGTAGTTAGAAGGCCCCTTTTATGTTTATATCTAGATAAATATAACTACTTACGCATTTATATAACTTAAACCAACATAAATGAATGACGCTCATGAACAAACAAAACGTGTTCATGTTCCTTCGTTTAATTAATGAACAAAAAATTTTGTTCAAGTTCGTTCGTTTATTAGATAAATGAGCTTCCCGCCGAACAAGTGCATGAACGTTCAGTTCATTTACAAGCCTTGCGCAGAGGGACAAGTTACCTGTCCAGCTGGACTAGAACCTTTGTGGGCCCACGTATGATGAGGCTGATATGCACCCATTGCAATTTCAGTGTCCGAGTACCTTCCAATGAACGTTGGTTGATGTTTGCAGAACCCAAATCACATACTCGTCATCAACTATCATTCCTTTTGAATTTACATGGATCATAAATCGCCGGCTTGTTATACTAAGTGCCTAAATAATAAATATAAAAAATGTTACGTGTAGTAAAATCAAGAAAATCACAATGTAGTAGAGGAGGCCAAATTCTTGTTTGAGTAAAGTACACGGATGGTCCCTGTGGTTTACCTTTTGGATTTGCTCCCTAGCTTTCCAAAAGTACAAAGATGGTCCCGATTATTTGCACTTTGTAAGCATTTAATCCCCAACTTTGCCAAAAGTCACACAGAGTGTCCCTGTGCTTTGCACTTTGTAACGTGTTTAGGGACCATTCGTGTACTTTTGGATAGCTAGGGACCAAATCTAAAATTTTGGAAAACCACAGGAGCATCCGTGTCACTTTAGTCTTTCTAGAATCAAGGGAATAAGGAAGTACTTGAGGCGTATTCGGGGCGAACGAGATTTTCCCGTTTGAATTTGGCGGTACACCTTGAGATGACTCACGAGTGCCGAGACAAAAAAAGTTCAAGTAGTCTTGCGGCTCGTAATCATTTTCGAGCCCCGTTTCTTGTAAAGCCTTGTAAATAACTTCATACATCATTTTCATTGTGTTATGCTGCGCGAATAAAGATGTTTCAGCGACACATTATTTATAATTCTAATGATTGTATACGTCTCAAGATGATAGCAATATGAACCAACCTGCCATAAGAGAATCCGTTGAGTAGCCGAATTAGTAGGAATGCCCTCGGGCCACATTGGAATCACAATATATGCAGCAAACCTCTCGTTGGCTCGGATTTTATTAGCAATTTTAAGAGCGATTTCCATTGGTATTAAATTGTTTGCACCTGCAAAACACATAAAAGTCAATTTGAATCATGTGTTTGGTTTGAATTACAAAAAGAACTTTATGATATAATTGATTTACAGTAAAATGCCTTATCGTCCCTGAGGTTTGGCCAGTTTTGCGACTTTCATCCAAAGGTTTGTTTTTCCGCATCTGGATCCAAAAGGTTTATAATCTTGTCATTTTCTCCGGCTCGTTAACTCCATCCATTTTTCTCCGTTAAGTCAGGGGCATTTTCGTCTTTTTTATTTAGTAAGGGTATTTTAAATACTTGTACATTATGCTAAATGCTTGTACATAAAGTGAAAACTTCGAATTGCCTTTAAGTTAACAAAAAAGACGAAAATACCCCTGACTTAACGGAAATAAATGGATGGAGTTAACGAGCCGGATGGAAATGGCAAGATTTCAAACCATTTGGACCAGATGCGGAAAAGCAAACCTTTGGACTAAAGCCGCAAAGCTGGCCAAACCTCAGGGACGAAAATGGCATTTTACTCTTTGATTTACTATAAAAAAAGTTGGTTTCCTCACCTAAGCTTTTGTGGGTAGACCAGTTATATGAAGATCCAAGAAAGTACTGATTTTCAATATATATATAATGCTGAGCTGTACGAATCGCCTTCACATACGCCGTATGTATACTCATGTCTATCAGCACGTGTTTTCCACATATCAGGTTCTGTACAAGGTAACAATGAATGCTAACAAGTTATAACCTCTTATACATCCATTACTTATAAAAGTATTTTTACCTTGTTCTTAGCATCTTTTGGGTCTTTAGGGAAGCCTAAACCTTTAACGGAGTTCGAATCGATTGAACGGAACACCTGGACGTGCCAACCTTCTGGATCTTTTACACTTGTGTAATGAGCATCGGTGATACCTAAAATTTCTGGAATTCTATCTAGTTTAAGTAAAACATCAGAAAGTTTGGTTATTTTCGAAAGGCCACGCGGCTTTGACGCCCTCAACCACCTCTCCTCGAAGTTATGGAGCACGTCGTATGCTGCGGGACCCTCGATTCGGCAATGCAAATCATGCCATGGTTCTCTTGGACAGCCAGCTGTAGACCCCTGATGAGAAAATGAAAAAAAAAAAAGAAGATACCGATCACTATTTATTATGAAATAGAGGATATATAGAAGGAAAATTGGATTTTAATAATCCCAACTTTGACATATTGGCCGGTAACAGTCACAACTTTTAACCTATTTTCCATTGGTGAACCCATACTAACTAAAAGTTAACCCAGTTAGTTAGTTTTTCTGATGTAGACTGCTTATGTGGCAAAAAAGTCAAAGTTTTGCTGACATGGACTGCTTATGTGGCAAAATAATTCAAAGTTTTGATGGCGTGGACTGCTTATGTGGCAAATAAGTCAAAGTTTTGATGATGTCGACTGCTTATGTGGCAAGAAGTCAAAGTTTTGCTGACATGGACTGCTTAATGTGGCAAATAAGTCAAAGTTTTAAAGACGTGGACTGCTTATGTGGCAAAAAAGTCAAAGTTTTGCGGACGTGGACTGCTTATGTTGCAAATAAGTCAAAGTTTTGATGAAGGGGACTGCTTATGTGGCAAAGTTTTGATGATGTGGACTGCTTATGTGGCAGTCCACGTAAGCAAAAACTAACTAGGTTAACTTTTAGTTAGCATGGGATCGTTCAGGGAAAATAGATTAAAAGTTGGGAGAGTCACAAAACATTTCCTTAGTTGGGATTGTTGCCAACCAATATGTCAAAGTTGGGATATTCAATCCAATATTAGTATACAGAAAGCTTACAGTATAGTTAGGATTATGATAATCATCTTTGTGCAAAGTGTTTAATGTGCTAAAGAGAGAATGTTCCGGAGTATCGTAACGCCCCTCACACAGATCAAGACCTCCTACAAACGCCATAATTCTTCTTTTGATACCGGCATCAGCATCCACTATAACGGTTTTCTGATTATGGGAATAGATAGTTTCCGCATCCTGCAAACCAAAAGTAAACATATCATTATATAAAGAAGAAATACGTTTGAAGATCGTCAACCGAGAGTAACGAAACACAACCTTCTTGGTCCAGCTGCTCTTCGGTATAGAACGAGGACAAAGTAATACTTGCACTGACGAATTCTTGAAAAAGGCCCGAGTTTCTTCGTCATGAGTTTGCATAACCCCTTCCTACATGTTACCGAAAGAAACTGTTATTTTCAAATACTAACATGATATAGCCTGTAACAAACCAAACATTCATGAACTTGTTAGGTGGGAAGTTCGTTTATGCTCGTTTATTTAATAAACGAACGACATGAACACAATTTTTTGATCATTTAATTAAACGAACGAACATGAACACACGTTTGTTCGTTCATTCATGTTACTGAACGTCCGTTTATGTTCGTTCATTTATGGTCATTTATATTTGTTTCAATTTTAATACATAAGAATTATATTTATATAAACATTAAACATAAAAGGAACTTTCTAATAATAAAAATGGGTTTCCCAATGTAATTTATCGTAATTAATCACAAATTTATATAAATAATTACTTCATGTTCATTTATGTTTAGTCAGTTTTGTTCATTTGTGTTTGTTCAATTATGTTTATTTGTGTTGTGCATTGTTTGTTAAATTATGTCCGTTTAAGTTTGTTGGTTTATGTTCGTTTACGTTCATTAACTGTTCGTTTATGTTTTAAACGAACGAACATAAACGAATACAAACATGCCCATTTCTTAATAAATGAACATGAACAAAAATATGTGTTCAGTTATCTATTCCTGTTCGTGTTCGGTTATAGTTATATGAACGAACACAAACATGCCTCTAGCTCTGTTCGTGTTCGTTCGGTTCATTTAGAGGCCTACTCCTATCAATAATCAGCAGGCAAAATCAAGATTAAAAAACAAGATCAATCAATGTCACCCACCGTTTTATACCCGAAAATGCTCTTTGAAGTAGGATCATCCCATACAAGAAGAAGCACTCGCACACCTTCATCCGACTTGCTTTTAAGAAGATCTCCCAAAACGCTATCTCTTGCCTTCGCACCATACCGGACGAGCTGAACTTTGTGGAAAATAGACCACCCCGTGATATAAATCAATCTTCGCGCTTGTCTAATAGCGTCACAAATATCCCGCCAGCAATCTCCTTGTACATATTTCAACCTGCGATCAAGTTTCAAACTTGGTAGAGTACAGTCAACATGAGCATCTTGATAAAGCGTAACTTTCCCGCCTCTTCTAAGCGGAAAATAGGTGTTCGGGACCCCTTTAAACTCTGGGTCGGACCCCACACCGTCGCGATAAATGCCCATTTGATCCACTGGTGTGTACTTGATCGATAGAGTTAATACGGCACCAAGTTTACACGGTTGTCGACTTGCATTCAAAACAGGGAAAGTACCCTTTATTGCTAAATCATTAACTAACTTTTCGGCTGGAATCCCAACCGCGCCTATAAGCTGAGACCCCACGACATCGCTGTCTTTAACGACGAATAACACTTCGGTTGTATAGTGTGCTACAGGAACGTAAAAATGCTGCTCCCAAACGGGGTTTTCACTGTTGTTTATAACAAACGTTCGAGCAATCACCGCATTGGCTACAGATACCGTCACATAAGGATCACTTGTACCCGATAGAGGGGTGAACTTTCTATTAAATGCATCCATGTTAGGCAGTTTATTCGCCTCTTTCACGCATATCTCCAAGTTTCCGTGTAGCAACACAGCTTTTAACGGGGCGCCAGACGTACTAAACGGGACAACCTCGACCCCTTGTGGATGCCTTGATCCTTCATCAGCTGAAGCAGCCATCTTTAACCCAAACAATATTCAACTTTGGAACACAATCGCTTCTGTTTTAAAGATCAAATTTTTATAAGCACTCAGTCAGGCAATTTATCAAACAGTTGGTGGGCGCTTTCAACTCCAGCAAAAAGATTTGAAATTGAGACAATGGGTGGTAAAATTAATGTGTTTAAATAGTATAAACGACTAAATAAAACAAATGGGTAATCAGAAAAGGTTGTATTACGTTGTTTGCGATGCATGTTGGGTACAAAACAATCAAATTCGTAATGTTTTGGAGGCAAAAAAGAATAAAAATAAGGGGAATTGATTCTATCTACAATGAAGAAGTAATAATTGAGATGAATGTGACACGAATTGGAATATTTTGTTTGGGAAATTGGATCGAATTTGAAGTATTCATTCTTGATATTATCACGTGAACAAGGTTTTTTATTAGGAAATGGCGCCGATGGAAAGGATGAAAATAAGAACTTCTTCAAGGAACGTCAACTGTCATTTCACTTTCAATCTTAAGCATAAATTTGATTTTAGTGAAAATTCTACATTTTTTATACATAAAAAAATATTCAAACTCGTAATCAAAGTCTTCTTTCATTTTTATAAAATTTACTAGTCAATAAGTAAATATTTAGAAAACAAATAAAGTATAAACGACCATAAAATATGAATTCAAATACTTCAAGTTGTGTGTATCTATTTGGAGTACATCTCAAACTAATACTTTTAACTAATGGGCGAGTTCCATTAATACCGATGATTATTCTGCATACCCACTAGAGTGGCTTTACATTGGAGAAGGATCCTAGTTGGCCTGTGACCTTTTTTTTGTGGTGAAGGTGATAAAATGATGGATCATGTGTTTACCTTTTGTTTCGTAACTACGGTGATGTGGCAAGGTGTTTCAACATGCTCCGTTTTTTCTTTCTCGTTTAAAGATTTGCTAGATATTCAAGTTGAACCCATCAGAACTCGAATGGTTAAATCGGTTATCTGGATAACCTATTGGATGACATGGTAGGTGCAAAATAATTTGGTTTTCATTAGTAATCCAATATCGGCTATGAAGGTGTTCGAGAAAATCAAACTTGATGAATATCTTTAGATTAAGAACGAGCCCCAGCTTAATTTAGGTGATGGGGTGGTCAATTGGTACTCATGTATAATACTCATGGTAAGCTTTTAGTGTTTGTTTAGGTCTAGCTCTTGACTAGCTTATATATATTTTTTTGTGTACTCTAATAAATCTTCGTATTTAAAAAAATCACATCTTTTGCAAAAATATTTAAACAATTAATTAAAAGTTACTTTATTATATTAAGAATATACTTTTTTTTTGTAAAGTTTATGCATAAGTTTGATAAACCAACTTTTATAGTTTTAAGTTTCAGCATTAACTTTAATGAAATTTGTTGAATTTATATGTTAATATAGTATATGATTTGACACTCTACTTGTTGGCTTAGTTATGAATCTTAATAGTTTATATACTAATAATTAAAGTACATACATACTTATACATACTTAAAGTTTAAATCAAACAAAAGTTAATTGTTATTATTATTATATAGTTATGTTTCAATTGATTATTAAAATATATATAAGATTAAGATCAACCTATTTGTCACGTTAGTCATCGTGCCCATGTCGTCACTACACATAGCACATTTAGAATTTCCATCAACAAGTAGACTATTTTTTTTCCTACTAAAGTGTTATACATGTTGGATAAATTCACCTATTTGTGCTATGTACAACTATAAGCATGTTATCAGTCTGTTTAAACATAATGGAAAACATGAATGAAATACCTGTGACAACAGACAGACTAGCAGAGAATCCAGTCAGAGACGCAACCATGGAGTTCGATATCTTTGTTAGTATGATCTGGTTCCTCCTTAGGGTGTGATTATGATGGTGATAACTGAACTAGAGTTGAATTCGGTTTAGGTTATGGAGAGAGGGGTGGGGCGATAATGATTATGATGTTATGAATAAAAGTGTTTAACCATAAACCTATCTAATCATCTCCTTATATATACACCCAGAAGGAAAACCTAATAGTTAATAAGGGTAATAGGGTCCATCAACAATTACCAACTAATATATAATAGGATTAATATTATTTTGATCTAATATAATATAAATGATTATAATGACTACATGATTAAATATTATAAACATAATATATTTAATTTTACAAAGCATACATATACATGCATGCATGTGTATTGTACCGTAAGTCAATTCAACGAACAGAATCGAACCAACAAAAACCAAACAAACACGCATTCTTATAAAAATAACAACTCAATTATTCATCACGATATTAAACGAAGATGTGTTAGATAAATCAATCATATAAGCATTCGTTACGACTTGTTTTGCCCCCCATTGTTTTTGGTCACGATATCCTCCATAATAAACCTACTATTATATATCTGTATCAACATATACTTATATATATTCATATACGAAATCATTTTCGGATTTCATAAACTTCTTCTACCGCTTACGCTTGGACTTGAGAGCTGTCATTGAATTGGAGTTGCTATGCCAGTTTCTCTTCCTTTGATTGATAAACCAGTTGTTAATCTGCTTCAGTTGTAGCCCCGTCTCTTCCACCAGTTTCGCCTTATCGTCTTCCTGTTTAAACAATATCATTATACAAACAAATATCACTCAGTTGTATATAAAATTTGTATGTAAAATGGAAGTGTACTTACAGTTGGGTAAGGCCATTTTTTATGTTGTTGCCACCAATCTTTCAGAACCGAAGTAGTGTCGCCGGGTAATTTTCCAGCGCGTCTCTTTCGCAGTATTTCCTCTCTTACATCCTCAATTTTTGACCTGAATCCCTGATAAATTAAGGTATTCTTTAAACGGTTGCGTACGTAATCAACTATATATAAGGATACAATGACGATAATAAGAAACCTAGTCAAATAATATTTTTCTAGTTGTATCTAATATATTTATTGCTAACAGTGGCGGAGCTTGAAAAATACTGAGTGGGGTCTGGACTCTTAAAACTTGAATATTTTAAACTGAAAAAATAAAAAAAAATTTAGATAAAATTAACAGTATGAACGAACAATCGGTTTCGCCACTAATTGCATAGTTAATGGTAGGTGTGACAATTTCAATTTCTTTTATATATGAACATGTTGATTTACGTGTTATATGTGACGGTCAAACAAGTAAAAAAACCATCTAGTTGCATGGTAAAAGAAATTAACTAGGGTTTAATAAAAACCTGTTTAAGTTCAATTTTCAGTTCTTGACGGACTCTTTCCATAAGAGACCGTTCGGATTCCGTAGGAAGAAGAGGACCAAAGCCCATCATGTCGTGGCCACCGTCAAAGCCACCAGGTTGATCCAACGAGAAATCCATCGGCATCTCGTCCTCGTCATCAGACATTGTTGCTCCTGACCCTTCTCCAAGTGTTGCTCCTTCAAATGAGTAAAAGAAAAACATGTAAATAAATATACAAAAAAAAGGAAATAATATTTTATTTTTTTAAAGTAAATCTTATCAAAATAATATCATTTGTACGAGTCGAGTCAGTGATGAGCAGGGACAGCGAGTAATGAAAAGGAAATTTGTTGTTCATATTGAACACATCTGACTACTTTTAGTACTTAAAAATCAAAAGATAATCTTTTTTATTTTATGAGAAATTATTATCATCCTTTTGGTATGAATAAAAACGTACAATTTTGGGAAGCCTAAAAGAACGACTGCATGCAGTCTCCATTTGTACTTCACCAAATAATTTATTTGTTTTATCCATTTCTTATCAGTAAATATAAATCTTTAATTTCCTAATTTTATTGTAGTAAATTATATATAAATTAAGTATTATGTATGAAATGAAGGCTAAAAATCAATAACATGTCAAACTATAAAGATCTGCATAAACTTTTACATTTTTTAGGTTTTTTTTTCTCTATTAAACCTCGTTGTATCTTATATTACACGGAAATATACATAAACATAACTTGAGAAATAATGCCAATCAATTAGGTCAATTAAATTGCTAAATATGTTCATTTGTAATTATGAATGAATGAAAGAAAATTAATTTACAAATTGAAATTTCTCTTTGGATAAAAGCAATGTTTTAAAATTCGTTTTTCATACTGTACCCAATTAACTTAGAAACGATTTAACCGGTGTAATGCTAGACGGTTTAACCGGTTTTAAAACATGGAATAAAAGTACAATCTTTTATTACCATGGAACTATAGGAATCCTTTTGGTTATTTGTATTTGGATCATTTAATTTTCAAAAGTCAAAACCGGATTCTTATCCTTAAAACTAAAAATGTTGTCAACTTCAAAAGTTATGAAAACATAAATAATGTTTTATTCATGAAAGGTGTAAACATGTTCTCCTTTGGCGACAAATAAATATTCCTATGACTAAGCCCTATCATCACAAAGCAACACCCAACAACCATTAAATATTAAAACTTAATCCATTTTCAATTATTATTTTTGCTTAAAAATAATTTAAAAAATATCGGTGGTTTGGTGCTGTTGGTTTTGTTGTCACTCTTTGTTCCAATGTTTCCTTCCTTCATCAACCCAACTAACTCAACCTTCCTTCTACTCCTAACTATGTATTAAATTAAAAAAGATACAAAAATCAATCAATATTTCAATTTTTGTTATTATAACAAAAATAATAAATTCAATAGCCATCCCCACATTGCACCCACCTTAATATCCCCTATTTCATTTTCTTCCTTCGTATTTATATTTTTTAAACCAATATTTTATATGTATCAAATAAATAATATTGAAATTCAATTTCTATTTTCTTCATCAAAGTTGGTTTTCACAAGAAAAGGTGTACATCCCAGAACCCAAATCAAAACAGACATCATATATAGACACATATATTAATGCATACATTGTTTTTATGTATATATATGTATATATGTGTGTGGATATATATTAGAGAGAGAGAAGGGGGGTACCAGTGAGGGCTTGTAAATTGTGTTCGATTTCACGGCAGGCCATGACAGCTTCAACAGCATGAACTCTGACATGTTGCTGCAGTTGTTCTTTAAACGAACATAAAACTACCAAATACTGTGCCTATTCATTCATTAAAAAAATAATCATAAAAAAAGAAAGATTAAATCTTTTTACTTAAATTGTTATGTGTTATCTATCAAGAACAAACCCATGTCAACAATAAAAAAAGATGAAATATTGAACAATAAAGAAACCAAGAACAAAAAAGATAAAATCTTGAGTAATCAAGATTCATACCCAGAACCAAAAAATAAAATCTTGAACCATAAGGAAACATACCCAGAACTAAAAAATAAAATCTTGAACCATAAGGAAACATACCCAAAACTAAAAAAATAAAAATCTTGAACAATAAAGAAACATACCCAGAACTAAAAAATGAAATTTTGAATTATAAACATATCAAAAAACTAAAAAGATGAAATCTTGAACAATAAAGAACCATACCAAAACCTAAATATGAAATCTTAAACTATAAAAGATTAAATTTTGAATAATAAAGAAACATACCCAAACTAAAAAGATTAAATTTTGAATAATAAAGAAACATACCCAGAACTAAAAAAAGATTAAATATAAAAATAATAATAAGAAACTAAAGATAATAACATACCATTAATAGAACTAAAAAGTGTAATCTGAATATAAGAAACATAACATACCAACAAACTAAAAAGGTGAAACCTTGAATAACAATAAAAATAATAAAGAAACATACCAAAAAATGGTCAAGTTCTTGGCGATCATGTGGTGAAAGTGGCTGATTATGGTGGTCGGAGATGTATGACCGGAGGATGTTATGTGACTGAGACAGTTGTGCATCGATGAGTGGCAGCTGGTCAATAGGAGTGGCCACACGGAGGCATGCTACATGAGCTGAAAGCAGCTGTTCATACAGTGGATGGTTAGCTATCTCCGCCTTGATGTGGCGATTCTTATCACCGGAAAGTGAGACTGACATGTCAGCAAAACCACCACCACCACCCATCATCCCTAACCCTTGTGGTTCTTGCATTGCTTTGTTAAAAAAAATAAAAAAATAAAAAGATGAAGCAAGTAAAAAAGATGAAGAAAACTTGTTGTCTCTCTAAACTTTCTCTCACAAGAATCAAGAAAGTGAAATGTGTATGAGGGATGGGATTGAGATCATGTGAAGAAAAGGGTTTGCTAACAAAGCAAAAACAAGAGGTGGGGTTAGGGAAAGAGGACCACTTGTACTTTGGAGAGGGCTAGCTGCTGGCTGGCTATCTATGGCAGTTCTTACTCTCTCTCTAAACAAGTTTTTTAGAGAGAGAGAGGGAAAAGGAGGGTATGATTACAGATCTTTTGTAGGAGAGAGATGGCCTTATTGGGATCAGAGACAAGAAAACTTTCTGGACCAGTTCTGTGACTTCACAGATTTAAGCATAAAAAGAATCATTTTTCTCTTACAAAAAATTTTCAAGGTTAGATGGTGAGGGTAATGAATCACAAAAACAACTTTAACCAAAGAGATAATTAAAATTAAAATAATCTTATTTTTATTATTTTTTATTATTTCTTAAAATTTAAATTTTAGCATTATCATTTTCTTTCATGAACTTATGTGATTTGATCAAGAAAGAGAAAGATGATATTTGTCAAAGAGAAGGATAATTGCTACATAAATAATAATTAAGAGATGTGTATGTGGGCCCAGAAATTTGTTGTTAAATGTTAATCACGAGTTTATAATTTAATCTAATTTATTTATATCATCGACTCATGGTTTTTTGAATGAGTGTGTGTATTTTATTAAGTAAAAGTTAGTGTATGCCTATAATAGGTTTAATAGTAATATTAGTACTTGTTACATGTGATAGTTTTAACTATCAATCAACTGAACTATTCAGGTTGTATTTATTTTAGCGCCGTAAACGAACCAAAATGTTTAGCGAACAGTTTGTGAACCGTTTGAAGAAAAGTTCGTTTACGTTTGCTCGTTTAATTAATGAACGAACATGAACAAGAAATTTTGTTCAATTAGTTAAATGAACGAACACGAACAGATGTCCCGTTCGTTCATTTATGTTCGTGAACGTTCGGCAATGTATTCATGAACATACGTTCATGTTCGTTTGTTCATTAAATAATTTTTTGGCATTTATTTATTTTATCTAAACTTTTTTATTTTCTTTAATTCTTATTATTATCCAAACAAATAAAATAGAAACTCTATCTCCATCTTATTTATGCACCGCTCCACTTTACTTCTCATTATCTACATCCAAAATTACTACCGACCTTCATTCAACCATTAGGGCTTCAAGGTCTAGCACCGCTCTCTCTCACCATCCCCTTCTAGCCAGTGTCGTCTTCTTTGATCTTATTTAGTATTCTTTTGTGTTCGTGAACCATTCACGAATACGTTTATTTCCTTAATGAACGAACACGAACAAAAAATCTTGTTGGATAAGTGTTCACGGACGTTCATGAACCGTTCGTGAACACATTATATCCTTAACGAACGAACACGAACAAAGTAGCTGAACTTTATTTATTTTAAGCGTTGTATTATTCTTATTATTATTATTATTATATTACTGTTTAGGTTTTAACAGTGATAAGTTTTTTTTAATAAGAAAGTGAAATGAATGCGTTGTAATTATAAATATATTTGTTTTGCTAATTGATAATTGAAAATGAAATATAATTCTAGAGAGAGATAAGATATAGATGTGAGGGAAAGAGGGGCCGTAATATCAATAGGTTTTAATAGGTTTATCATCCATCATCAAATCAAACATCAATAGCTTTCAATGCTAATACTTTTAACCAAAACCCATATATTAAAACCCAATAGCACTCTAATCTTTATATTAAGAGATGAAAAAGAACCAGGATGAAAGAAAAAGGAACCGGAATTAAAGAAAAAAAGAATCTGAAAACATTTAGATGAGTAATTGTGAGAACATGCTTGTATCGTAGGATACGAGGATAGTTTTTAAAAATTCATAACTTTTGATAGATGTTTTATGTGATTATCTATTACCTGAATCAAAGCAAAAAATATGTAAGACCCTATTTTACTTTACTGAATTTTCATTAAAAATTTCAATTTTAAACATATAATTTCGAATACGCGTAACTTAAATTTTCAAGTTTATTAAAAATTTTTTCGCATATTAAAACATTTTAACATGTTATCATTGATTTGTTTCGAAACAATAAAACCAGTTGCGGAAGCTTCGTCTTTGATCGTGTCGGTTCTTCGTAATGCTTGGTCCTCCTCCGGTGCTCATCTTCATCGCCTATATTTCATAATTTATGAAAAATGTTAGTTATAAATAAATTATAATACGATCGATTAAACCCAAGGGCTTAAAACAATAAAAACAAGATCTTGATTTCTGACCTCACCGTAAGCTACGGCTGGCCACCGTAGCTTACGGTCCAGCCTTACGGCCCAGACCTTCTGTCTTACGGTCCCAACCTTCTGAACCATTACAGCAGCTGCCTATCGTAAGCTACGGTAGACCACCGTAGCTTACGGTGGCTTGCTGCAGATTCTCTCTTGTTTGCCGTTTAGTTACCAAAACTTCCGTAACTCATTCAATATTAATCCGTTTTACTTGAAACCTTTTTCTAATTGCCCGTAAATTGTCTTCTTACATATTTAACCCGAAATCTTTTACCCGGATACATGACTTAAGCATTTATTTACGGTTTATATTCTTATTTTCCCATTTTTGCCCAATTTGCCCTTTAACCCCTTTTTTAAAGAAACTATACATTTACGCATCCTTTTCGGTATGCAATAACATTTTATTTTTACCCGTATAGTTTCCTTAATCAACTAAACCTTTATTTATATATTATTTGACCCGTTTGATTGTTTTAGCGTAATCCAACGCTTATTGTCAACCAAACCTTATCTATCTTATTGTTTTCACACTAAAATATCTATCTACTTCCAATTGCCCGAAATTTGTTTATCTACGTGTTTAATCTGAAATCCTTATCTTGGATTCTTAATTCTTATGGACTACGCATTCATTCATGGTTTATGTGTATATTCATTTTGACCCGTTAAGAGATTTAAGCGTATAGACTTAAATCTCATTTCCTCTTGCTTGTTTCTGTGTTTTATACAAAATATTTATTTACATTCCACCACAACTATAAATTGTGGTGGATTGGGTATATAATGTTATATTTTCAATTCTAACCTTCGATTTGACATTTTTACGAAAAGATCTAATATGAGACATTAAGCCGAAACGGCTTATGCTTTTCACTTTTACATTACCAAAGAGGTCTATTGTATTATAAAACTCATTTTCAAACTAATATTAGAGTCATTTACTTAATTCATCATTCGAGGGCATTTTGGTCAACTTAGTCTCTTCTTTTATGATGAAGGACTTACCGTAACATGTTTTGACCAAAATAAACATCTAACCATAATTTATGTAAAATCATTATGTTCTTAAGATTTTACAGAATAGATTATTGGATTTACCTTACCTTAGGTAATCCATTATTCATATATGACTCATTTAACTCTCATCGGACCTTTAAGTCCTTGTTGAGAGTTTTAACCCGTTACACATACCTGGTTCAACTCATACATTGATTCGTTCAAATGTCATGCTCTGTTCTTTCTAATAACACAAAAATTCAACAAGCGATATTAGTCATCATCGTCAAATGGTGATACCATCACCATTTGACCCGTTTGGTCTAAATAACCACTTGTCATTATGAGTTGGCACTTAATTGCCATTTCATCTATTTAACCCATTTTGTTTTACACTATATGATCATATTACTTAAGAGTTATCTCTTAATTCGCTTGACCCATTATGGCTTATGCCTTATGGTATCCTTTTCAAAACTTCTTATTTAGTCGTCATCACAAAACTAATTTACCGTTTTACCCTTTTTACTATAAATCATGGTTTAATACCATTTTCATTAATTCCAACCATATATGTCCGTATTGGAACTTTTATATTTCGGAATCTTGTTCCGAATACCCAAAACGCTTATTCCAATTACATAAGTAATTATACTATTTTAAAGTTGTAAGCTTTACTTACCTTGAATTCCTATTTATGCCTTCTTCCGCGTACTTGTTCCGTTTGACCCGCTTCTTCCCAAGCCTCCACCTAGCCTGTCAAGCGTCAAAATATCTGTAACATCCGTAAAAAACCGGGTTATCCAAACCCGCTTCGTTATTAATCGAATACCCAGTTATAATTTTTCGTTGTATATTTATCGCCCAAATTAATTCTAAACGATACATAATTAATAAATATATTAGAATTTAAAATTTCTAAGAAATACTGAATAAAGAAAATAAATGGGATAGCCGGGTTTCGAACCCGGGTCTCCATCGAACCCACACGCAACACACACCACTGCGCTACACACACATTTGGTAATAACCATAAAGCAATTTAGTTTTATATAGAAACAAACATAAAAAAAACCTGCAAGTTCAAATTCGCAAAAATACCAGTAACTGACGAAAACTAACTTTTGCAATCAACCCAAATTGACGTTTTCCTTATGATTAAACGAGTGTAACTGATTTCCAACATCAGTTATAACTGAAAACCAGAATCAATTGAATTGAAAACCGAGAGAAATCAGCGGCCTTTAAAAATTGAAACCGAAAATCCTTGTCGAACATAACACTATAAATACAAACCCATTCGCTTCCCAGTCTGAACGCACACACCCACTCGATCAGCTCTCGGAAGTTTCTGTTAAAGTTTGGCCATCAGTTTTGTTCCGAGTCGTCGGAACCTCGCCGGAAAACCGAATCTATTCCATTATTGCCTTACTCTAAAAATAGGACTGTTAGAGCTTCGACAGAAGTCACCCACACTCACCTCAAACTCCCTGTAAAGCCTCTGTCGCAAGTCAACATAACGGACCAGTTTTCCTACCTGGGGACTAACGATGAGAGTACGAAGGACCTATTAGGCCAAAGCATGCCACACCAAACGTCGTTCGAACTAACCCCACTTTGAGTTGTCACCGTGTCCACACCTGGATGCACTCCGAATCTCATACATTACATACATATTTCTCGATTTTCTCCGGGTTTTAGTGTACGTTACCAGGCTAAACCATGCGAACCATATGAAAGACCCGGTAATCATGGGGGCCCACATGATTACGAAGGTGAAGTACGGCGGCATGCTAGGCCCAATTACGAGCAAAGCCCAAGACATCCTATGGATGTAGTAGATTTATTATTCTATATTTATTTTAAGAATGTTCATTCCTAAATACGACACATGACCCCTAAAACGTCCAACTCATACTCTTGATACGTATTCCTTGTAGATGTCTTCTAGTCTCGCTCGTAGGAAAATGAGAGCAGGAAAATCTGGTGAGCGCATGGCTGCCCAAATCGCTCAACAAATGGCGGCCGTAATACCCAACATCGTAGTTCAAGTTCAACAAGCCCTTACCGCTAATCCCATCAATCAAGAAGATCAAAATGTTGTCAACCCTCCCCCAAATACCACTAAATGTACCTTCAAGCATTTCAAATCCTGCGACCCTCCAAAATACGAAGGGACTGAAGGTGTCACCGCTCTCCTCCATTGGGTTGAAGAAATGGAAAACACTTTTCTAAATTGCGATTGCCCCGATGATCGCAAGGTGCGATATGCTACCGGTCGTTTGCTTGCAATAGCACTTACATGGTGGAATACAGAGAAGGCCAAACGAGGTGCTGAGAATGTTATGACTTTGACTTGGGAAGAGCTGAAAGAGATCATGACAAGACGTTTCTGTCCAAGAAGCGAAATCAAGAAATTAGAGGATGAGTTCTATTCTTTGAAACAGAAAGAGGGCGACCACACCACATACAACAAGAGATTTCTCGAGTTGAATCATGGTCCCCAACTTGTTCACTCATCTCTACCGTTTGATCGAGCACTACATTCAAGGTCTTCCTTCAAAAATTCAAGACCCTATAATAAGTACCACACCTGCAACTTTGGAAGCAGCAATGGAGTTAGCTACAGAGCTCACCAAGAACCGCATACGGAATAAAGACTTCAAGGAGGAGAAGAAGAAGGATAAAGCATCAACTGAAACCTCAAACTCCACCCAAACCGAATCCCCTTCTCAACCCATTGCTAAGAGAAAACGAGATGGGCAAATTTTCGCTGTCACCCAACGCAATCAACCAGCTTCACAAGTTGTACCCCTCCAAGCTATCCCAATCACTCAAGTAGCACCCAACTCAACTTACCCAAATAAGAAACCTTACATTGGACCTCACCCTCAATGCCACACCTGTTTTTATCACCATCCATCTACCTTACCTTGTCGACTATGTGCGAATTGTGGACGCTATGGTCATTTGAGCAAGGTTTGCCGCACCTCTCAAAACCAAACTTCACCCCCTACTCAATTCATTATTGTCCATGTGTGTATCATTGAGTTTATATTGTTTGTAGTTGTGTCATTTATATTATCATGTTCATGCAATTTATTCATTAGGCCCCTCAGTTCCTCGTGAGAGACGAGTTGAGCATCGCGTGCCTCTAAATGTTCCATTATTGTTCATGTGTGTTTCATTTAATATCTTATGATTGTTGTTTAAGTTTACATCTATTTTTACTCATGTTTGGTTGTGCACATATTTCATAATCAATTTAAATAAATTTGTTTAAATGTTTTCCATAGGATTCACTCGCCAACATTATGTTGATCCAAAAACCCTTTTACACATGATACAGGTGAACAGGTTGAAGCAAGGAAAACATAGGATATGCCTTAGAAGAGAACAAAGAAGTTCAGATTGTTAGTTAGAACATGTTGTAACATTTATTGTAGATTTCCATTTAATTTGTAATAATGAATATGAGACACATAATAAATGTCATGAGCTTTGATGATAACCTAATCATGCCCCGATCACCTTTTCCGCTGCGGGTCGGGGTGTGACACCAAGCATATCAACAACCCTAATACCCCATATTTCCATATGTTCGAGCTTGTTTTAATTGTGGTGACCCTACCCACTTTAGAAACACGTGCCCTCTATTGGTTAACATCATAAACACCCAAGCTCAAGCAAACCCAGTTAACCAAGCAAATCAAGAAAACCTAACCACTAGGCCACCAGCAAGAGGAAGAGTTTACAACATCAACGCCAATCCTGTTGAAGATAATAACGGCCCAAACAAACCACCCAACTAGTTTTCTTCACCAAAAAATCAAGAATTCAACTCCAACCGCTTAGTTTTTATGTTTTCTTTACGTTATCTCAATCTTTACGTATCTCAATTATAAATTGAAAATTTATCCAAGAATCTTAATGCAAATTACTATTTCAGTTTTGTTTTATACTCATTTATTTAACATTCATATCATCATACATCTCAACGTATTTCAATCTCATCATTCAAAGAAGTTGGGTTGTGTCTCACTTCTACATAGACTAACCTCTTCATCATAACAAACGAGAGAGGTACTGTCATCATTCAAACATGTATACTATCAGAATTAAGACTCAAGTTTTGGTTGTTGTGTTTTTTATGTTTTAGAGTCACATAGAACTAATCATAACTTACTGATAAAGCCAATGAAAATTTGACAAGAATATGGTGGATACGCCGCTGGTACTTCCTATATATAAGTGTTCTTGCCAAATGATCAGAGGCATTGTCAGGCGGTTATGAGAAGTTCCATGTAGGCTTTAGTAATGTCATGGTTGAAGTTTGTTTTATACTCACTGATTTAGCATTCATATCATCATACATCTCAACGTATTTCAATCTCATCATTAAAAGAAGGTGGGTTGTGTCTCACTTCTACATAGACTAACCTCTTCATCATAACAAACGAGAGGGGTACTGTCATCATTCAAACATGCATACTATCAGAATTAAGACTCAAGCTTTGGTTGTTGTGTTTATTTATGTTCTAGAGTCACATAGAACTAATCATAACTTACTGATAAAGCCAATGGAAATTTGACAAGAATATGGTGGATACGCCGCTGGTACTTCCTATATATAAGTATTCTTGCCAAAGGATCAGAGGCATTGTCAGGCGGTTATGAGAGGTTCCATGTAGGTTTTAGTGGTAGAAGTTTTATTTTAGGGTATAACCTTATCTTTCCAAACGTATCAAAACTCATGTTCATGAAATCATACTTAGTGAATCAACTCTGTTTATCAATATTCTTTATCGTAGGCATCAAAAAGCGATTCCTGTAGCAGGGTATTCAACCCTTACAAGGAACGTTACCGCTCAAGTAAAAATTTAAACTCTTACCCCCTTCTAAGTATGTAATTGCCAAAACCACCCTCCTTTTGAGTCAAACATACCACTACTTAAATTTCGGGACGAAATTTCTAAAAGTAGGGGATACTGTAACATCCGTAAAAAACCGGGTTATCCAAACCCGCTTCGTTATTAATCGAATACCCAGTTATAATTTTTCGTTGTATATTTATCGCCCAAATTAATTCTAAACGATACATAATTAATAAATATATTAGAATTTAAAATTTCTAAGAAATACTGAATAAAGAAAATAAATGGGATAGCCGGGTTTCGAACCCGGGTCTCCATCGAACCCACACGCAACACACACCACTGCGCTACACACACATTTGGTAATAACCAGAAAGTAATTTAGTTTTATATAGAAACAAACATAAACAAAAACCTGCAAGTTCAAATTCGCAAAAATACCAGTAACTGACGAAAACTAAACTTTTGCAATCAACCCAAATTGACGTTTTCCTTATGATTAAACGAGTGTAACTGATTTCCAACATCAGTTATAAGTGAAAACCAGAATCAATTGAATTGAAAACCGAGAGAAATCAGCGGCCTTTAAAAATTGAAACCGAAAATCCTTGTCGGACATAACACTATAAATACAAACCCATTCGCTTCCCAGTCTGAACGCACACACCCACTCGATCAGCTCTCGGAAGTTTCTGTTAAAGTTTGGCCATCAGTTTTGTTCCGAGTCGTCGGAACCTCGCCGGAAAACCGAATCTATTCAATTATTTCCTTACTCTAAAAATAGGACTGTTAGAGCTTCGACAGAAGTCACCCACACTCACCTCAAACTCCCTGTAAAGCCTCTGTCGCAAGTCAAGCTTCGCCGGAAAAAATTGGAACTCGCCGGAGTTGGTCACTGGAATCATCAAAGTGCTGTTCTCCAGAGGGTATGAACCTTTAAAACCTTTTTACGTTCATATTTAATTCCGTTAATTCGTAAACCAGTAATCAGAATCGATTAGATAAAGATAACAGTCAGATTTTTGGTTTCTGGGTAATGTTTAGGAAGAAGATGAAGTTTTGCCTAGAAAATAAGTATATTTAAACATGATGTTTTAACCAGGTTAGACACACAGTCCAGCGGTGGACTGTGTGCGATTATAAAGCATACGTCCCGGGTTCGAGTTCTGTTTGTGTTCCGATCCACTGAAATAATATACCCTTTTTATATAAAAGCCAAATCCTGAAACATGTAATAAGTGTATAAGTATAATAAAAACCGGAATAATAACCAGGTTAGACACACAGTCCAGTGGTGGACTGTGTGCAAAAACATTAAGCACGTCGCGGGTTCGAGTCCAGGCTCCCGCACCGGTTCGACAGTTTAAATCCTTTTTAAATTTAATAATTTCTGAATAATCTAAATAGTATATAAATATAATTAAAATCAGAAATATTTCGGGTTAGACACGTAGCTAAGTTGGTAGAGCTGCGTGCACGCGTACGGGAGGTCACGAGTTCGAACCTCACTCAGCTCACATAATAAACACAATCAGACCGGTCAACGGTCAAAGTCAACGGTCAACATTTTTTTATTTATTTATTTAATCAGAAAATTATTTCAAAATACTTAAAATTAATTTTTAAAGTTAGAAAATGGCCTTAAACTCACAAAAATAAATCTTGAAATCCTATTAAGGTTATGAATTAAAATTATTAATCTCAAATAAAATCCATTTATTTACCGAACCACTATGTTATTATTTAGGTTAGTTTCTCTCGTGGTTGAATCCAAATTCGTGCGCATTCATCATCAATCCAAGAAACGCAACCACTGTGAGTGAATTCTTACAAATTCCCCTTTTTATTCATGTTTTTGGGTGTATCATGTGTCGCTTAAATAAATTCGCTTATTCAAACTCGTGCTATACCATTATATGATCTAAACTTAGAATGTAAATATTGGTTGTTGTGATGTATTACATATTGTCAAGTTGTATGCAAATTATTTATTAGGCCCATCAGTTCCTCGTGGGAGACGAGTTGAACAACGCGTGCCTTAAACACATTCATTAGGCCCATCAGTTCGTAGAACAACGCGTTCCTCAAAACTCATTCATTAGGCCCATCAGTTCCTCGTGGGAGACGAGTTGAACAACGCGTGCCTCAAAACAATCATTTGTTGTATGTGTGTGCAATATTTAATATTATGTGTTTTGTGAATAAATTTACATCTACATTTACTCATATGTGGTTATGCACTTATTTTATATTCAATACAATAAACACGTTTAAATGTTTTCATAGGATTCATTCGCCAACTTTTTGTTGAGCCAAAAACCATTTTTACACATGATACAGGTGAACAGGATGAAGCAAGGAACACATAGGAAATTGCCTTAGAAGAAAAATAATGAAGTCTAGAAAGATGTATAGAACATGTTGTACTTGTATGATTTGATTGTATGATCTCCTTTAAAATTGTAATAATAAATATGAAACATTATAATAAATGTCATGAGCTTTGATGAAAACCCAATCATGCCCCGATCACCTTTTTTCGCTGCGGGTCGGGGTGTGACACTATCATTTATCATTCGGGTCACACCCCGACCCGCAGCGGAAAAAGAGTCAGGGCATAATTGGGTTATCACCAAAGCTCATGACATTTACTAATATGTTTCATATTTAATAAAGTCAAAGTTACATTTCCAAACATCCAAACATGTTCATACAATACAAAGAAAATAAAACCAAACATAACAATCCCAACTCTAAATCATTTTATTCTTCTAGTCCAATCCTATGTGTTCCTAGCTGCTGCTGGTTCACCTGTGTCATGTGTAAAAATGGGGGTTTTTGGGTCAACATAAGTTGGCGAGTGAACCTTATTAGATAAACATTTATTACTGAATTACTTGTTAGTTTATCAATGAAAAATTGTGCATAATCATAGATGAGTAAATGTAAATAATCAAGCAGTGGCAAATAGCAGTCACAACTATAACATACAATAACATATGACAGCATACATGAACATACCAACATCATACGATAAATAACATAAATGAAATTGTGTGATCAAGGCTCAATCAAACGGAGCCGATCGTATTGCATGTACTGAAAATGAAAATGTCTGTGCGATCAAGGCTTAATCAAACGGAGCCGATCGTATGTGGGCACGCCAGGTTCAACCTCATAATGAAATGGGGAACATGCTCAACGCTCATAATGTAATGGGGAGCGGCGGCCTATGAAATTGCATGTACTGAAAATAATAAATTGCATCCAACAATAACTACACAACAGAAACAAACTGAATACACAAGTTCATGATATGATGTATGTACAATGGTTTAATTATAATATATATGACAAGACACATGATACACCCCAAAACGTGATTAAAACGGGGAATTTGTAAAGATTCACTCACATTGGGTGCGTTGGATTGGAGATGGTGAGATGCGCACGAATTAGATGAGCGGAACAACGAGAAATACTAACCTAAATAATAACAGAAAAATATATTAAATGAGTGGATTTTAATGAAAATTTTAGATATATTTTTGTGAGTTTAAGGCTATTTTCTATCTTTAAAAATGTTATTTTTAAGTATTTTTAATTGATTTTTAAATTAAATTAAATAAATAAAAATATAAAAAAATTGTTTATTTTGCGTTGACCGTTGACCGTTGACCTGTTGACTTGTTGACCGGTTCGGTCAGTGACATAGTTTGCGCCGGGTGAGGCTCGAACCCGAGACCTCCCGTACGCGTGCACGCAGCTCTACCAACTGAGCTACGTGTCTAACCCGAAATAATCTTGTTTTTAATTATATTTATATATTAATTCGGTTTAACCAAAATTCTTTTAATTTCAAAATCATTTTAATTCAACGAACCGGTGCCAGTGACGGGTTTCGAACGCGCGACGTGTGACTTAATGTTGCACACAGTCCACCGCTGGACTGTGTGTCTAACCTGGTTATTATCTCGGTTTTTATTATACTTAACAACTAACTGAGTTAACCCGGTTTAGTTTTTAAACAAAAAGGCATTTTATTACATAAGGAGTGCGTGTGGCAGGGATCGAACTCGGGACTTGCGTGTGTATTTTGCACACAGTCCACCGCGACTGTGTGTCTAACCCGTTTAAACTACCAATTTTAATTATACTTATAGTATTGTCAAAGTTCATCTTCTTCACTGGATTTTTACCGACAGCAGTTTACATCATTAAAACTTGTTAATTCGATTGCTAAGCATTACACAAACTGATAAGAGATAGCAGGGATGACAATTAGAGGAAAAACATACCAGTGAACGATTGGTTACAGAGTTCCGGCAGGCGTCGGTCTCTGTTTTTGTGCACCTCAACTGAACAGACGATTAGCCGTTTTTTATTAGTCAATTGTGGAATTGAAGTGATAAACAAACGTTAACGATGTGTTTGAAGGTCCTTACCGTTTCGTAGACGAAGATAACGATTTCCAGAAACTTTCCGGCGAACTGGAATTATCTGGTATCGGTGTCTGAATTCAATTTCAATTGGAAGGTTTAAGTTAGAAATAGCTTAATAATCGTTGAACTACAACGATATTGAAAAATTTACCGTTTGAGGATGAATACGGTTTTCCGGCGAAATTTGCAGAAAATTCCGGCGAGCTGATTTAAGCGTTCTGATGGTCTGAAAATGTGATGAAAGTGAAATGGGATGCTGGTATGATATTTATGAGTCGCGATAGTGGTCTTGAGTTGAAGTTGTAACGCCTCGTATCTTCGTATTTCTATTTTAAAAAAATGTTCGTATTCGTATTCTAATTTTAGAAACCTTACATTCGTATTTTAATTTCAATCTCACAATTCGAGGCGTTAATCATAATAAAATTCATATTTTATATTTTTTTATTTTATTCACACAACCGATCATTTAAAATACGTATTTATACGCAAACCGACACTTTTATACGCATAAATACTTACACGCACATCCTCAATACTTGAATTATACTTTTATACTTTTTATATACTCAATTACATAATATATACTTAAGAAATACCAAGAAATATACCAATTATATTTCCACCTCATCAATCCTCTTTCACCTTCTTTAACCAATCATATTTCACCCTTTTCCACCTCCTTTCTCCACCAATCACCTTCTCAATCCTCTTCCACCTTCTTTAACCAATCATATTTCATCCTTTTCCACCTCCTTTCTCCACCAATCACCTTCTCAATCCTCTTCCACCTTCTTTAACCAATCATATTTCACCCTTTTCCACATTTTCAACTTATAAATACCAACCCCTTCTACCATTTTCTTCACACCATTATTCTCTCCATCTCTCTAGTTCTCTCAATCTCTCTAAATCAAGAATTCTAAAAGGACACTAAGTGTTCCACCCATTCTTCTCTCAACTTCTATACTTCTCTCAAATCTTCCAAACAAGGAAGAGAGCTCTAAGAGTTCTAAAAGAAAACATTAAGTGTTTTAAAAGAAGCTTTGAAGCTCCAACCTCCAACTCTTCACGGAATCACCAATCGGAAAACATATGCAATATTGTGAGTACACTCGACCCACTTTTGTTTATATCACTTTTTGGGTGTAACATGTTTCCATATACAAAAATCACAAACACTTAAACTTTATGAAACGCACAAACAATCCTATACACATGACTACTTGAATTGTATACTTGTTGCTTGTCTGGGGATAAACGTTGTGCTATGCCTTAGTCATTAACTATTTTTAGCCTTTGTTTGACATGCTTAGCGCTATAGGAATTCACGCATCCACCTCCATCGTGTTATTCGTGAGGTCATGTTAAAACATCGTGATTGCGTTACGGGTTTGATTATTAGCATTGCATGCCTTGATATTGCTCTTGTATAGATTTGGTTGCCATGAGGATTGTTAAAACTTTATTCGTATACGTATGCTATGCTTAAACTTGTGTACTCGCCTTTGCTTTTGCATTGACTTTATTTTAAAACATGTTACAGGTTGAAGGAGATGACGCTATGAAAACAATATAGCAAGGACTAGATACACACAAATTAGACGTTAGGTTTAATGTCGACGTATCAATTTTGTTATGACTTTGCAAATGTTAGATTGTTCTTTGTTTTGTTACATTGATGTATTTGACAATTCTTATGAAATGAAATATGGTTTAATTAATTATTGTCACTTAATAATGTTGTGAGCAATGAACAATCTCGTTTTCGTCTCATCCCGATGTTTCCGCCATCGGTTGGGGTGTTACAGAAGTAATCTGAACTTGATTACTTTTCGGTTATAAAAACCGATAATGATGAGACTTGATGCTTAATCAATTCCGACTTGATTAAAAATCGTCGGTGCATCGGTTATAAACTGAATGTGCGAGTAAATAAGCGATTTGACGATTGATTTGCTGATTTCCGTTTCTCAGTTGGCGCAACCGGTTTAACCGAGTTTGTGTATAAATCTCATTTGTTTCCTAGAGATAACAGAAAACACAAAGTGGCGGAGTGGTGATGCAAGTGTGTGTTAAGTCGTTGGAGTTGTTCTTGGCTGACCCGGGTTCGAGTCCCGGTAGCAACATATTTTTTTTTATTTATTTTGTTTTAACTTTTTATCAAATATAATTTTTATAGTTTAGTTTATTTATTAATTATGTATCGTTTTAAATCAAAATAATCATAAATATTCAACGTGACTTTTATAACTTGATATTCGATTACAAAACGGAGTGGGTTTTGAAAACCCGATTTTTACAAATGTTACAATTCACAAGATGGTTAGGTTAGTCATAATCTAACACGACTATTCCACCTTAAGGATTTTATATCAAATTTATCAATCTTATACAAGAACTTGGGATTGTTTCATCACTATGAAACAACCCATTACATCATATATATGGGATTTACCCAAACATTAAACTTAGCCAAATACTTTAAACATTCACATTCACATGATGATTTAAGCATCTATTAACATGTGTTTAACATAAATCTCATCTTATCATCAAAACCCATTTCAAGTCATGTATGAACATCTATTCGAACCTATAATTTGTTCGAGTATCTTATACATACATACAAGTATGATGATCCTAAACACTTATATATCATCAATTTCATCATATAATCAAAACCTACTTTATAATCTACTTGTTAATCACTAACAACTAATCTTACATCAACTAGTGCATAATTTCTTTATGTCTAACGAAATCAAGCATACACATACACTCAATTTCATCTTTGGATCATCATCCAACAATTTATTTGCAAGTAATCCACTTGTCTAAATTTATAACTTTCATCAATCCAAGTTTTTAGACATACCTCATGATCCCCCAATCAAGGTGATCGATAATACGCGTTCATGCCGACTTGGTGTCCAATTCCCCTTTCAATTTGGTGATTCTTTGAAGAAACTAGGGTTTCCTCTTGTTTCTTCTCCATCGACATATACACACACTAAGTGTGTGTATTATGTGTTAATTTTTGTTTTAGTAAAACAAGTTTCCTTTCTTGGCAGCTTTGGTCACTCAAGTTTAGTTTTAATTATAAATGAGACTACAACTCATTGTTCGGTTACTTGTATACATGTTTTTAACTAGATTTATTTGTTCTAGTTATTTTGTTCATAGTTTAACTTTCACCGCTAGCGGTCTTTTACCCGTTCTTTAATACTAACGTGGTTTGATTACCAAACCTGTTTTTGGGGGTTACAAAATACTTTTAATATTATATAATTATGTTGAATTTTTAAGAAAATAAATTATAAACTGCTAAAATTTAGTTTAGTATTTGACTTTTAAGCCGATTTCTATAAGTTAAAGATAAGGTCTCTTTTATGACATTCTCATTCTCAGTTAGTAATATATAAAAAAGATATTATAGTAAGATGATATCTAAAACCCGTGACTTTTAAGCCGATTTCTATAGAAACAATTTTCCGATGTAACTCTCAAAGAAAACAAAACCCTATTTTTCACCGCAATTGTCGCTAATTTGTCGGAAGTTTTGTCAAAAAATCATCAGAAACGATATCTCCCACTAAGTTTTTTCCGATAACATACATTTGTCGGAAATTGTCGCTATGTCCATTTTCCAACCATTTCACACGAAAAAACATCAAAAATGTGTTTTCTTCTAGTGATATTAGCTTACCATAATAAGAATAATAACCTCGAATCCTCGATCTTATAAGTATTTTGATGGATAAAGAACATATCTCCTTGCATGGTTGATTTTTTTTTATCGTTTGGGAAAACCAGGTTTTATCGTATGTAATAACTGACTGATTTAATATGCTTACATTAATTTATATATAGTAAACAAGAAATTTATGAAATTGCCATACTTTTAACTTTTTAAACAGTAGTTAGATTTGAGCTTATTCTTTTTGGAATAATTACTTTCCTTTGATAAAGGTTCCATATTATACTTCCACGTTTTAATGGTGCAAAATGGACCACTTTTGTTATTATTTCGATATACGCGTTTCATTTTCAATCTTAAACATTTTACTTCCTTTATTTATTAATAATTAATAACATTTTCTGATTTTAAATCAGACAAATTTATCGGATGATTTCATCGATAAAAGTTTATTTTATAGTAGCGTTTTTACGCTTAATATTTTATATTGTAAAGGATATGAAATGGAAGTAGTTAATGAACATAGGTTGAGATTTCATTTTCCATCAAACTTGGTTTTTATTACCATTTAAAAATTTAAAGTTGTTTATTTTTCCTTTTCTTTTATCTACCGAAATAGAAATTAAGTATCCAAACTTCTCATTGTTTCAATTTCTTATGTGATTTCCTACGGACAATATGAGGTCATGAATCATGATGACTTTCAATTAATAGAGTAAACTTTGTAAATGTTTTTTTATATAAAATATTATAATTATAATTTAAACCAAACCACCAATATACGATATATCAAATTTACTTTAAAAAAATATGAAATTGATTGGTGGCCGTATAATTAAATAAAAAGTTGGCGGAGGGTTGAGCTGTCACATTGCGCCTCCTTGGTTGGTGCTTCTTATTCCACACAATTTTTCCTACCTTTTTTTCATTTCTACGTCATTCAACAACTCTTTTAAATTAATTTTAAACACCAAACTACTATAATATAATAATTAAAACTCATAGTGTTAGGGTGGTGGTATGTACAAGGGACGAAACGTCAAAGGAGATAAATTTCGCATTGCACTGTGTTAGGATCTGAGTTTGATTTGTTGTGAAAGTTAAGATGAAATAACGAAAGAAGATAAACAAAAATGAAATAGTGTAGCGGAATGATAAGCTTTTAAATCACAACAAGTGAGATATTGCTTTTATCAACATGCTTTTGTAATGATTCAGTGTGCATGAGATTTCCAATTCCCGCTCAGCCTGATCACTTCTAATTTGTTCGTACAAAATGTCAAGAAGGAAAGTGATGAATAGAACAGTACATCTACTTTTTTATTTATAGTACAAAGCAAACATCTGAAGCTTCTAGACTGACGTCACCTTGACAGTGACATTCGATGACCTAACAAACTATATCATTTGCTAGAACTAAACACTGCTACATTGAATTACAAACAAACTCTGTTGATATCATAGTTGAGCATTAATCTCTGTTGAGCTTTATCCTCTGTTGGTATTCAGCAGAGCTTTGCCTCAACAGTCTATAGTCTTTATCAAAGGTTCTCTTTAGCAGACCTTTGGCTTTAAGCAAAGTTTATCTTCAACAGTTCTTTGTAAACAGGCTTTAGCTTTAACAGACTTTAGAGCAGCAGATATTGAGTCTTCGCCATTAGGAACAGCAGATCTTCAAAGCATTATTTATTTATGACCAATAGTTATATATTATTTTAGTTTTCCAATCATCTGTTCTTTGGTGAAGTCCACTAGAACCAACACTCTATATCGAAAAGGATGGAAGGGGGGGGGTGTTTATGCTCGTTTGAAACTACGACTTCCGTCGTCCATCTTGAGCCCTTCATCCTTTCATGTTTCTTTTCCCCTCTCGCACCACCTACCTTGCACCTCAGCCCGGCCCATCTCATCCTCACCATCCTGCTCCTACGAGTCAGTTCCCATCATCCTTGTAATTTAGAGAATAACTGAGGGTATTTCAAAAAGAATGTAATAATAGCGTCATGAATAAAAATCATTTATTTTTACCTTTATTTGTAATTTTGTTATATATAATTGTTTTTTTTTGAATGGCATATATAATTGTTAAAAAAACTTTTGCCCTTACATAAAAGTGTGGACTTCAATATTGATTCTTTTGAACATCTAGCACATACGTGTGTGTATGCACACACCCTATACAACATAAAACAGTAAAGTGCATATACGTTACACTAAGTTTAAAATAATATACATGTTTATCTAGTTCAAATAAGAGGTAAAAGTTACTTGCCTACGTGTCGATTTAGAAGAAGGTAATATAGGTGATATGACATTTTCATTTATTGTTGTCGTGGTCATCTATTTTAAAACTAAAAAACAATTTCAAATAAAAACTTAAAAATTATAAGTTTTAGCCAATCATTGCGTGTTCTTTATTTGGTTTTACACCATCAAGCCTAAAACCAAACTGAAATGAATCATAACCGGTTTGGTTTTCCGTTTCAAAAATCAAAATTCAGTTGAAACTGAATATCAAATAATGGTTATTTAAATTTTGTTATTTAGCTCAATTCAATTATAATTTTAGCTCGTTGTTAATTAGCTCAACTAAATAAGAAAATTTAAAAAATTGGTTTATTCAGTCAAAAACTAAACTGAATTTGAATTCGGTTTTGAATACCAGCCTGAGTTCGCTCCAGTTTGGTTTTTGGTTAATCTATGTGAGAAGATTATTTCAGAACACTAAATTATTGCTAGATAAAGTAAAGCTTAATTAATTATTCTTTTCTATATTTTTAAAATTGTATATATATATATATATATATATATATACACACACACAAATGCATAGATTATATATAAAAAAACCATAAAACTTATTTTATATATATATATATATATATATTTTAACTTTAACTATACATCTGTAACTTATATACATTAACTAATAGTCAAACTAATTTTTCATATTTTTAAAAAAAATCACGGTAGATAGAAAAAACAATAACCATTTTATTTTGTTAATTTCTTCTACTTTTATGTTTATAAGTTATTAATTGTTAAAACCTTTGTACACTCGTCAAATATACATAAAAATACTTAGCCATGCATGTATAACCTATACACATTAAGTCATTAACTGATAGTCAAAACTGCTTAAAAAATACAAGAAATATTGGATTTAAATAACTCAATTTTCATTAATTGGTCTATACCACTCTCAACTTTCGATTGTATCACACCACTCTCAATTTCAACTTATTTTCCTCTGACACTTACAGACTAACTGAACCCTAATGTAGTCAGTTTTTTGCATATGTGGCATTTTGTTTAGTAACATGGTATCAAATGTGGCTATTTTTTGCTGACGTAACATCTGATTTGATACTTATTTACTGACGGGCAGCTGATATGGTATTTTTTGATGACGTGGCATATGACATGACACTTGTTTACTGACGTGACAATGATATGGTATTTTTTGATGACGTGACATATGACATGACACTTGTTTAGAGACGTGTCATCTGAAGTCAATTAACTGGGTTATGGTTCGGTTAGTTTGAAAGTGTCAAAGAAAAATAAGTTGAAAGTTGAGAGTGTTACCGTCCAATTAGTAAAACTTAAGATTATTTAAATATGATATCCCAAAAAAAATAAACATCTAATTTGTTAACTTTGTGTTTTTATATCTATAAAAAAACAGTAGTTAAACTTTTATATGCTTGTCAAATATAATATAAAATACTATTTCTAAAACACAATGTTTCTAAACCTAGCGCCATAACATTTTTAGTGACGAACCAGTGACCAAATTTCATTACGAATCGGATAACTAAATACTTGAATAACACAATCATCTCAAACAAACTAACCAATCGGATCTATGTCAAAACCGACGTCAAACACGCCACATTGATTAGAAGCATCACCAAACGACGAAGTTAAAAACATAAAATTAGTTTATATCTTCGTGAATGTCTTATACATATATTATTATAATTATAATAATTATTAATATATTATGGTTTGGTAACGTTGCGTTAGGTGCAAGGAAAAGCATATTTCTGGCAGGGATGTTGTTGGTGGCATCAAATAAACACTTTCTTTTTCTTATTAGTTGTAACTTAAACTAAATTACTTAATTAGTTACCTTAAACTAATTACTTAAAGGTGGGTATTATAATTCCTCGGGATTCTTCTTTTTGATTTCGAAATAGATAAAATGATCGCTAGTTTTAAAGGGTATCATTGCATTACGTTCGATTTGGTATAAACACTCGGTTGTTAATATATGGCCGTCGACATTTATCATTAACGGATTCTCTGACACCACTGACATTTTTACGGGTCGCATAGAGTTATACTACTTGTATTGAACATTAATGGTGTCATTTGTCCGATGATAAAATTATACGAGTCATATAGCCTTATATGAGTTGTATGTATTTTTTTCTATGAAAACACATTTTTATAAATATATAACACTTTATAATATATCAGAACAAATTATAATATTTCTTTTTTGTAAAAGTAAGCAACTATAACACTTTGTAACAAAACTATATTTTATTAATGGAACTAAATAGCCCTATGATTTTTCTTTGTGAAATAATAGCTTTTTAATAAAAGTAAACAACTAAAACACTTTGTAACAAAACTAACAAGTTATGATATATATATAGTTTTTTTTTAACAAAAATATAACTTTCCCTAAGGGAACTAAACAATCGTTTGATATGTCTTTGTATAGTAATAAATTCTTTTTATGAGTTAAATTAAACAACCATATGCTAAATTAATGATACAAAAAAAGTAAACGGCATTAAAAATAATAGAAAAGCTATACGACTCATACAGGCTTATACCAGTTTTGAGTTCGATATAACCAACCATGCGCTCTTCAATATATTGCGACATGACTACTACTCAGTAAACAAACAAATCTTTTTTCTCAAAGTCCAAGTGTGTCCATGAAGTTTTAAACGTATTATTTATAACTTTTGTGGCACCTTATATCATGAACGGTAACTATATAAACTAACTTCCTTGATTCCTTTTGTCTTAATAAATTAGATGTTGATGGGGAGGGTATTGCACACTGAACTTCTTCTAACTATTATGTTTTTACGGAAGATAAGTTGTTATCTTGGTCAGGGGCGGACCTACCTTAGAGGAAGAGGTAGTCTCCGCTACCCCTTGACGCTCCGGTGGTAGTGTAATTTTAGAAAAAAATTGACCTTTTTTTGATGTTTTGACGATTTCGTTACCTTTTTTTATAAAACGTTACCCTTACGAAGGTTTTCTAGATCCGCCACTGATCTTGGTTATTAGAAGGTATACGTATGCCCACTTATAACTATGTTGAGAAAAGTATTTTGACAGTAAAAAAATGTGATCTTACATCATTAAAAGCAATTTTTGTATAAGAATATAAGATCAGCTGATAATCCAGCTTACTCAAAGTGCAAGAATAGGCTCTTAAATCCTCTCCCAAGTTTGAATTTTATACAAGAAATATACGTTGAATATAAGGATTTTATTTTCATGCCACTTGTATCTAATATTGTTTCTATAAAATAAAATTGTATGATCAAAATTTTCATTGGGCACAAAATACCTCTAAAAGGAAAAACAAAAAACATATAGGTACAGAAAGTCTCATTGTAACATAAGGGCTACATATGCAAATGCTACAAATTAAATGGGGTGATTAAAAAGTCGTCATTGTTTTTTTTTCTCTCGGATTTTAGTTGAGGACCATGCTTACACCTCTCATTATCTTAGGAATTGGGAATATAACAACCCTACACAGCTATATTTTATTTCATAAATGAAAATGGTTATCGAGTCACTAAGATGGCTATTGTAAAAAAAAAGTTGTTATCTAAAAAAGCTGTGAAAGATCTTTAGTAAAACGAAGGGTAGAATTTTGATCGAGACAATTATATATTTTGTTTTTATATGTATTGAAAAGTTGCATTTTTTTAATTAAATAACTACACCTGTCATGTTAAATGTTTGTTATCGATTTCGTTTTTTCTATAGACGAACGTTAAAGGGAGACGTTAGTGCACCAATGTACAAGACATATGAGTGTAATTTGGTCAAATTTTTTTTTAACTTTTCTTTAGAAAAACCAAAGTTCTTTCTTTTACTTGTTGACCCCTCCTTGCTTTTAACTTGTGTCCTTTCTTGCTTCTCTATGTTCATCTCGGTTCTCTTATCACCACTCGTCCCCCACTTCTTTCGCAATTTCTTGATAGCGGATGAGTGTGTTGATTTTTTGCTGAAATCTGTAAACCCAAAAGACTTCAAATCCACCTCCACGAATGGTTGTTGCTCAATGTTTTTAAGAGGATGATGCGTTGTTAATTTCAACAACGTACTTGCCCAACCATCTAGAATGGTTCATAAAAACTGAGATCAATAAGGATGCACACCCCCCCTCCCCCTTTGTCGATCATTGTGATGATCCTACTAGATGATTAGCTGGCATGGTTAAGGGCACTCATAATATAAAAAAAGTTGCAACACACAAACTGGTAACGATGTGTCAAAAGTGTTTGACGTCGCACCCAAACTTTAGAGATTCGATACGCTCTTGTAATGTAGTGTGCAAAACTCATTTAACGGGAAATTTGCAAGTTGAATGACAATTAGTCATTTACTTACCATGTAATGGTACATCTATCTTATTATAAACTTGTGTTTCCACATCTTATCTTTGATTCAAATGTTATTCGATAAGTTGCTTTAGATGGATCAGGGAACTGATTTGGCAAATGCGAAGAAAGAAGCAAGAGATGACGGCACATGGAGATTGGGGGAGATGAACGTGACGCGTAAACTGATTAAAAGAAAAATAATTAATTAAAATAAATTACTGTAGCATAGAAGGTGTATTATCTGTATATAAAAGTGATGTGTATAAAATTGATGTAAAAGTGGTAAAATATAAAATAAAACTTCTGTCTAACATCTTTCAATTCACATATTAATATTAGTTTCTCATTGACAAATCAAGGAATAAAAATTGATGTGTATAAAATTGATGTAAAAGTGGTAAAATATAAAATAAAACTTCAGTCTAACATCTTTCAATTCACATATTAATATTAGTTTCTCATTGACAAATCAATTCACAAAACTTTAAATCTTAAATAAGCTTTAGTGACTACTCAACACTCACGTAAAGGTGAAAACATGATATAATTGATTTAAAGTAATCCTTTATCATCATATCATAAGGTTAGAGGGTATAGTTGGAGTCTAGTAGTGACTTCATTGTGACTGATATGTAGGTGTCACGTAAGATAAGGTACTCTATTGTCTTTTACGAATAAAGCCCACAGTATATGTTAAAGTCCCCAATGGTACCCCCTCCCTCTCGCCCTATTTTTTGTGGTTTTAAGGTTTAATATATGAAGCGGGGCCCACAAGTCCATCCTTTATTGCTCGTTATTGTAATCACTTGCTTTTAATAGCGCCCCATGGATGGCCCCCATAGAATGTAAGAGGAGGAGGGGGGGGGGGGTGGGTGAACGATGATGGAGATGATGATGAGATGGTATAACGATGATGATGATCTACGATGGTAAGTCGCCGGAAATGATGATGAATGTGATGACGGCGTGTACGGTGGTGACGGAGGGTGGTTATCGACGGAGATGAAGACCGAAGGGTGATGAAAGACGATGATGTGCAGCGGTGGATGTTGCAGGTTTACGGTGTCCGTTCGAGAGGATGATCGGAATACGCATCAGAGAACAATGATCGGTGAACGGAGAAGATGACCAGAGGAAATGATGACCGGAGAAGATGAAGGTGTTGATTATCGACGGACGATGAACAATAGTAGGTGGGCAATGGAGAAGGTGGTTGGAGACGATGCTACTGTTGTCGGAGATGAGGATGTAAGTGATGAAGTAGTATGGGTGTGGTTTGCAGGTGTTAGCGGTGGTCCAGTGAGATGGTTAGTGATCGGAGAATGGAGATGGTGAAAGGTGATTCGCAGGTTAGAGAGATGGCGAGCAAGGCGGTTCAAGGTTGAAGATGATCGGCTTAGCGGTGGTTAATGGCGGTTGCAGATTGGTGGCATTTGACGAAGGTTAACGTAGAAGGTGAAGAATGGTGGACTGGGTTGAACCTGCATGATAACTAACGAAAAAAAAAACCGATTTTACCCTCACATGCTATGCATGTGAAGGCATTTAACCATGATAACTAACGAGGTTAGTGGTAAAGGATTGAACCTGCAACAAAAATAAACGTAAAGGCTGTTTTCAGCAAGTTTTAAACATTAAGGCTGGAACCTGCAAGTTTGAAGAAACATAAAGGATGTTTTGTGCAATTTACTCAAAATTTAAAGATTCATAAAACAAAAAACAATAATATCTAATCTAATCCAACTATCTAATCTAAATAATAATTATTAATAAAAGCTTCTATCTTTTTTTTGAATGGTTAAAGTTATACACCTTCTATCTAACCCTATATTCTAACCACATGATCAAACATGTTATCTTCCCTCAAAACCAAAGGTGTTATTACTGGGCTATGCCCAGAAACTACAATAAATGATTTTAATTTATGTCACATGGTAATTTCTTCTTTTAATCTTATAATTTTACTTTTATTTTATTTAAAAACATTTTTGTTATTTTTGTTATTATTATTATTATTAATTATTAGTTATTAATTCATAACATTTCAATGAATAGTGTCTTTTTTGTCTTTTATTACCTTTTTTTTGTTTTGTAATTTTGGTTTTTTTTTTGTTTTGTTATTTTTACTTTAACTTTTAACATAGACATTTATAGCCTCTTAACATTTCAAAAACTTTCTAAAATGTCATTTTTACTCCCTAGAGTTTTACATTCTTTCTTTTATGTACGCGTCAGTATAATACAAATTGGTTTACGTTTCAATGTAGTTTTAAACCGAGTTCTGCCGGGTCAAATATAATATGTTTTCATCCTTATTTTTATGTATATCTTCAGTTGATCGCTTGGTGTTATAAATTTGTGTATTTGTTTTATTTTTTTCTCCGGTTTTGGTCGTCATTCGGTTATCACGGTTTTACGACCCTACCGCACAACGCGGGGCTTAAGACTAGAATAAAATAAATAAATTAAAATTATTCACATAAATACGTTGTTATATCAAATCATACGAATTTTCTCATGATTGTAAGAAAACAAATTATTGACTTGACACTAACACATTGCAAATCATGTCAATCACATCATGATAATGACCTTCATAAAACAAAAACAAAAATAAGAATAGATATGTGATGCCGACACAATATTAAACTGATCACATCTTAAACTTCTAGTTTCATGTTCATCGAATATCTTTAAATTCCACTTGATAACATTAGTGTAACACCAAACATGAATTTCTTCGAAAAGAGAGTTCAAACCCTCAAAAACAACATATGACATGTGCTAATGGCTAGAAATATTAACAAAACTAAATATTGATATTTTGAACGCATATATTATGATTATTAGGTTGCAAACTATTAATATGATACATATATATGTATGAACAAATAATAAAATTGTATATTTTTTAGTACAAGTATGACTTGTGAGTAGACTTAATTAAAGTCTGAACGGAACGAATAATTTCTTTTTAATTGGGCCTAAATTCAAATGATATTAATAATCTTTCATTATAGTGATTTAGGGATCCCCACATCTATATGTATATTTCGGGATGGATCAAAGACTTTCTTATACCAGTATCATTCTTCATATATCTGTCATGAATCGGAGTCATTCTCCGTATGATACGCATAAAGACGAGAATCAGTACTAAAATAACACTTGAATAAAACATTCGGGGGTTACTTGACCTTGATACCGAACACCTGAATCCGTCCCTATATATGTGTGTAAGTAATGATACAAGGATACGCTACAAAATAATTTTGGTAAGGAGATGACACGTGGGAAGATGAGGGAAAACTAAAATGGATGGATGAAAAGGAATGATAAATATCCCCATCTTTGGTCCGAGCTTGACGATTAAACGAACTCCATTATGTATTTATAAAGTGGACCCAACACCCATAATTGTTCTTTCATGGGTGACAATTGGACAGCTAAATGCTAAATCAAACTTTAAGGGGTGAATCGAGATTTTCACCTAAAAATAACACGAATTTTTTTAGAAGGTCTAGCCAAACTTTTAAAAGTGAAGTCCAACTAAGGTACGAGTATTATATCAACTAGAGATGGGCATAAAAACCGGTTCCGAACCCGAACCGGTAGAACCGAACTGGAACCGGGTCCAGTTCCTACCCGACATTAAGTAGAACCGGTTCCGGGTTCAAAATACCCGTTGGTTCCAACCCGGTTCCACAATTTTACCATTTGAATCGGGTCGTACCCGGTTCCTACCCGTACCCGGTTCCTACCAGTACCCGGAAATTCAGTTCTAGAAGGAACCGGTTATACCCGTTAAAATGTTACCGTTGGAACCGGTTATACCCGTTATAATTTTACCGTTGGAACCGGTTATAGCCGTCAAAATGTTACCGTTGGAACCGGTTCCTGACCGTTGGAACCGATTCTATATATATTGTTTAGAAATCTATTGTTTAGCACACAATTTCTCATATCTATTCTTCTTGTTACATTTCTTTCTTGTTCTTTTTCACATTTTAATCAACAAATGGCCTCAAAGAGTTCCGAAAACGCAAATTCCCAATCCGTTAACAATGTTCCTCAAGATCAATCGGTTCCATATGTGGTTGGAACATTGTCTCATAATCGCAGTAAGGAAGTTTGGAGCAATTGGGAGTTGGTCGAGATGAGTGACGGCTCGCAAAAAGCTCAATGTAAACATTGTGGATCGTTATTAGCCAAGGAATCAAACTCAACGTTAACGAAGCATATTAATATATTGCAAAGCTTTAAAGGAAATGACATCCGGTCAAGTTCCACTATCCAAAGATGGTACCATTTTTCGTTATGAGCAAAAATTAGCTCGCGATCGGATGGCGAAGTTGGTGATACAAAAAGCGTTACCGTTTGGACACTTCGACGACCCCGATCTTACAAATCTTATTCGGGAGACGCTACAACCTCGCTATAAACATTTAAGTCGTCGCACTTTCACACACGATTTGTTGCACATATTATTAACTTAGTAGTGCAAACTGGTTTAAAAGATCAATTTGTATCGGATTTTATTATAGCATTTAGAGTTATGCTCAAAGATGTTTTCAAAAGTGGAAAAGAAAGATATCAAGAATATAAAAAACTTTGTAAAGATGTCAACTAAAAAATTATTGGACCGAATTGGGATATACCGACTCGTTGGAATTCAACTTGTCATATGTTTGAAATGGCTATAAAGCAAATGGGCACTTTAAAATCTTTTCATACAACTTTAAGTGATGAGTACCTTGTCGTCCCCTTTCCCGACGGCTTGGGAAAATATTAATAACCTAAGTACTTTTTTACAAGTTTTTAAAACTACAACGACTTTGATTTCCGGTGTTTATTATCCTACTAGTTCTAAAGTTGTGGACCAATTGTATTTGATAACAACTAATTTTAAAAAGTTTGAAAATTCTAGTGACATGTTAAGGAATATGACGAGACCAATGATTCAAAAATTTTAAAAATATTTTTTAGAATTATCACCCGTTTTTCTATGTGCCGCTACTTTAAATCCAGCTTTAAACGTACCGGGTGTTGAAGCTTTAATTGATGAAATTTATGACAAGTTGGATATGCATGAGGAGGATCCAATTTTAAAAGCAAAAACAAAAAAAATATTCAATGAGTGTATGGCCAAACTTTATGATCATTATTTTAAAAAATATGGTGAAAAAAATCATACAAATTTGTTTGAGTCTCGGTCCACGGCCTCTAACGATGAAACAAGCGGGGATCCATTTATAACCATGTTGAATGTCGTTAGAGACGAGACCGCTAGACAACAAAGGGGTAGTGAACCAACAAGTGAACTTGGGAGATATAAAAAAAATCAGTATTCGCTTACTATGACCACCGAGGAGTATAGGAAATTTGATGTTTTTGCATGGTGGAAATCGAAAGAATCCGAATACCCGATTCTAGCCACCATGGCTCGTGATATACTAACGGTCTAAGCTTCCACGGTAGTTTCGGAAAGTGTGTTTTCTCTTAGTGGCAGGGTTTTGTCAATTAGAAGAACAAGACTAACTCCGGAATCGTTAGAGATGGCAATATGCTTAAAGGACCATTTGATGCCGTTGATCGTGTTCAACATAAAACTAGTCTGGAAGATGAAGTTGAGTTAGAGCATAAAATTGTTGACGAAGAGGAGGACGAAGAAGTGGAGACTAATGATTCGGACGACGATTGTACCGAGGTACCCGCACCTAAGAGAAACTCATCGGAAAGTGTTGCACCTGCCGCTAGTAAACGATCAAAGAAATAAAATCTTACTGGAACCGGTTCTGAGTAATTTTTTATTTTTTTTGTAACCGGTTAATTTTTTTTATATATTGTAACGGATTAATTTGTTTTTAATTTTAACCGATTATTATTACTATTTTTATTTATCAATGTAACTAATAATAAAAATCAAACATAACAAACACAATAGTAAGAAACATTACACAAACTTTATTAAAACACCAACGGTAACATTTATCAGAAACCGATAAGTAGGAAGGGGTTTATATAAAAAAAACGATTTTTTAATCAGGAACAACCGGTTAATTTTTTTTATATATTGTAACCGATTAATTTGTTTTTAATTTTAACCATTATTATTACTATTTTTATTTATCAATGTAACTAATAATAAAAATCAAACATAACAAATACAATAGAAAGAAACATTACACAAACTTTATTAAAACACCAACGGTAACATTTATCAGGAACCGGTAAGTAGGAAGGGGTTTATATAAAAAAAAAACGATTTTTTAATCAGGAACCGGTTTCCAAAGGTAATATGTATCAGGAACCGGTTCCAACGGTAACATTTTATCAGGAACCGGTTTTGAACAGTAAAAGGCAGGTTTTGACTGTCAGGAACCGGTTCTGAACAGTAAATGGCTGTCAGGAACCGGTTCTGAACAGTGAATGGCATGTTTGACTGTCAGAAACCGGTTCCCAACACTATCAGAAACCGGTTCCGCACTATACCCGGTTCCACACCATACCCGGTTCCATAATACCCGTACCCGGTTCTACACGGTTCCATATTCTTGGGCGTGAACCCGGGTAGGAACTGGACCCGGTTCCACACCATACCCGGTTCCAATGACTTCCAAGCAGAACCGGTCCGGGTTAGAACCGATTCCGGGTAATAATAAAACCCGATTATGCCCATATCTAATATCAACTAGCTTACTTCACTATTCGATCAAATTACATGAGCCCAATATAAGCCCAAGCGTGGGTTTGAATTTCACAAGAAGCAGATATAAATCTAGAAAGAAATGGGCTAAAAGCCTAACGTAAGCCCAACGAAAAATGAAGCCCAATACATTGATGGAAAAAAGATTGATCCAGTATTTAGAAAAGTTATGTTCTTATACATTTACTCGTATTGAGTTTTATATTATTTTATTTTTTGTTAACAATTAAAAACTTGATAAACAACAGAAGTCTCCAATCAGGGTTTTTTGTTGTTTTTAGATGATGTTTTGTAATCATTTGCTTAATAGTGATTTAAATTGTTATTTTTCTAATAATAACTTGTGTTCTTTAATTTTTTTTATATCTCGAACACATTAACGTTTAATTTTTTTGTCAACATTCTGATACCATTTTACATTGAAAACGGAGTTCTATCCAAATTAAAGTATGTTTTGGTATCATAATCTATATCTAGTACCGATACCATACCAGATCGATATGGTCGAAACATCACTACTAGTAGTCTAGTACTGGTATTTACTTTTATGGTTTTTTGTTTTGATATGAGTTGGTTTTGATATTTTTTTCACTGCCGACACATAATCGATACTACCTCCACAGTGGAGGTCGTGTGTTCGGCTCGGTTCCAAGCTGTTTAGAAGGTTTATATCTATATCTATATAATTATTTTTTGTCCACATCGATATTAAGACTATTGCTTCTGCTGTTATTGCTGCCGTTGCCATGCTTGTCGCGGCCACCATCACCGCCGCTACCACAACTACTATTCCAATAATGAAAACACCTACTACCTCTTAGGTCAATAATGTACATATTTGCATCATGAGGGTGTATTTTTGCTAGTTTCTAATAACTTACAAATTTTAGATACTTTAACTATTTATAAATACGATTGTTTATTTAAAATTACTCTTTTTTATAAAGAATGAAAAAATTGATAACTTTATTTCTCACTATACGTATAGAAAACCATCCAAAACACCACAAGCCGTAGAGCGGACGCATATATAACCATAAATAAGTGGACGTAAGAAAAGTGGTTATCACGACAGAAAATCATCGGTTACCATCAACGGATCTTTACATGATAACACATACCATGACAACAACTAGATTTAATAGTCTCAATTCAATGAATGATTATATATGACCGAACAAGAAAACGAAACTTTGATAACTTCAATCAAATGGAAAAGAGAAGATCCTAGAATCGACTATAAGATTGTGGGGTTATGAGGTACATCCTCAAAACAAACTCTTAAGTTTAGGTAAGATTGCTATCTTGAATGTCTAACTATAAATAACAAGAAGTTATGAGAATGAGAAAAACACAACAATAGGTGTCATAGTGAAAAGGTTGTATGTTTATGTACTAGTTAGGTAGAGGTGATATGTATGTATGCATTTCCTTTTGTTGTTTTCAAATAATTTCCCTCAATTATATGACTAAGAACAGTGGCGGACCTACCTTAGGGGAAGGGGTAGCCTCCACTACCCTTTGTCGCTCCGGCGGTAGCGTAAATTTTGGAAAAATTTGACCTTTTTTGACTTTTTTTTGATTTCGTTACCATTTTTTTATAAAACGTTACCACTACGAAGATTTTTTAGATCCTCCACTAAATAAGAACTTGCATCTTAGAAAGAATCAACGTCAACCACTCATATATTGTGTGATTGATGGATGAAAAATTATGTCAATTTTTCGAAGAGTAAATTGCACAAAACATCCTTTATGTTTCCTCAAACTTGCAGGTTCCAGCCTTAATGTTTAAAAGTTGCTAAAAACAGCCTTTAAGTTTATTTTTGTTGCGGGTTCAATCCTTTACAGCTAACCACGTTATTTTCTTCAGTTAAGTTCCCTCACATGCATAACATGTGAGGGTATATTCGTCATTTTGGTTGATCATGTGAGGGAACTTAACTGAAGAAAATAACGTGGTTAGCTGTAAAGGATTGAACCCGCAACAAAAATAAACTTAAAGGTTGTTTTTAGCAACTTTTAAACATTAAGGCTGGAACCTGCAAGTTTAAGGAAACATAAAGGATGTTTTGTGCAATTTACTCTTTTTCGAATGATTACATTTATCATGACTATATTTTAGTCTCAAAATTCAACATTTAAAATCACGTTGAAAGCAATCTTACTTACACAATGAAATTCCAATAAGTCTTTACTTGCTAACTTTTTATTATACGGTTAGAAATTATATAAACCTGTCGAAGTATAATATTTGATTCTTTATTATCACTAACAAAATACACCAAATTTTGCTTTCCAAAATCAACCTAAACGTTTAAAGTTTTCATGCACAATCATCAACGATATAATTTATAGTGACTCTAGTCAAAGAACACTAGTAACTCACTCAAATGTAAACATGGGTATGTTGTTTAAATAGCGTGTGGCAGAGATGGGATTGGTATAGTATTGTACCTGTACCAATATCGATAAATACCGTTGTCGAATTTGAACAAATCTGGGTATCAAATATCCTACCGAATATATTGGTATGGGTATTTCGGTACGGTATACGCTTTGGTATCATTTGTTTTTTTTTAGTTTTAAGCACTCGTACAAGTACTATATAGGTAAAACTAGCACGAATACCAATATGGTAGAAGTACCTAATAGGTAAAATTGGTACGAGTGTCAGTACGAAAAGAGTACCAAATAGTAAAAGCAATACAGTGCCATAAATACCATCATCTCAAAAAAAGTTTTAAAGTTCTAACTAAAATAAGGTAGCAGTACTCTTTTTTATCAGTACCCGTAGCAATAGCGAAAGAACAAAATATTAAAATAAAAAACTGGGTACCAATACATGTATCGAGTACCTAAAATCACTATGGATGCGGGTATAGGTACGGGTATTTAGGGAAAAAAAAATGTCCATCCCTAGTGTGTGGTCTGAAACTCACTCAAGATAAGTCTTTGTGACTTTTGAGCCGAGCCTTGATTGAACGACTCATCTAACAATGTGTCTCTAACACGCCCTATGCATTTGTGTTACAATATCGTATTGATAAAAATATCATTGGTGAAAACATAATACAAATTCAACAACAAAACGGCCTTGTTAGAAACTATATACCATTTTTTTTTTCTAACTTCGTCATAATAAGATACCCCAAACGAACTGGAACTTCACGGAGGAAAACAAGGTTTCTTTTTAGTGCATGATCATACGTTACATGGAAGAGCACCGTTTCAAATTGTGGGATATGTTATCCCCTATACGAACTTCTTCACATCTTTGTTTAGCATTGTAGGACTAGTAAATATAGAAAAGTATGTATCTACACCTCCTAACTTGTACTAATATATATTGATTTTCATTTGGTCTTTTAAATAAATCCAGATTACCTAAAATAATTTGATGACACTAAAATTAGCAACAGATTCTACGTTTGGTTGTCAAAGTATACCCTTGTAATGTAACCTTCTTTAATGTTTATGTGACAAACATTTTATGATGTGAGAATGAAAACATGTTAAAAGGTTATACATACTCTAATTACTCTTACACTACTAATTTAGTAAGGGGCTGTTTAGCAACTTTTGAATGGTTTAGTGCTAAACCAGTAAGAGGTCTGAACCATTAAGTGCTGAACAAATAAGAGGTCTGAACCATTAAGATCCCGTATAATGCTTAACCGCTCAGATGAAAATGTCTAACTAATTCAAATTAGAGATCTTAACCATTCAGACTCTATATAACGTTTAATAGAGGCAAATGTCTGAATCATTCAGACATCTGCTCGCAAAGCAACAGTCTGAACCATTAAGTGCTGAACTAGTAAGAGGTCTGAACTATTAAAAACCCATTAAAAATAAACAAAACAACCCCTAACTTGTAATCTTGATTAAATAAGCAACAATACTACCCAACATAATCACAAGTGATAGGAACACATTTGTGAGTGATTATGTAATCAACAAAAAAGTTATAAACCGACAATAAAATAAAATTATAAAATGGACCCACTATGGTATAATTAGTCGACCCCTAAATTATAGAGAAATTATATTGTCTGTAAAAGTAAAAAAATAAAATATTATGTTATGCATATACCTAAACCTAGCCACAATCGTCTTCTAGATTTTTAGTTGGCTAAGCCCAATATTGTCTATTAGTATAGTATGTTGTGTAAGATAAATATATGGTGTTGATGCAATCGCATGTGGTTCAATACTTCAACGTGTACAAAAATACAATAATAAATGAATTAACATGTTATACTTTATGTTTTGTATTTATTTAGAAAAGAATATTGAATTTTGATAATCTAACTATTTCGTTGTTAGTCGTCAATAGTTTTAATTTTAAAAATAATTATTAGCAGTCTCAACTATTAATATATTGGCTTACAATAGGCCTTAACTAACAGAACCCTAACGTTGTTAGTCTCCGATCACCGGAAAAACGTTTTTGGCCAGAAAACTCAACCTTTTGTCTCAACATATTGTAACCTTATTACGGACCTTTAGAACATTTTCTAGTAAAACCAATTATTGAGGTCGCTGGTAAACTCTTTTTTTTTTGCTCAAAAACTTCTTTTTGTCAGGAAAACTCAACTTTTTGGTGGGAAAACTCAATATTTTCGTTCCAAACCTCTTTGTAATCTTACCTTTAGGAACCTTTTTATGGCCAAAAACGTTTTTTCAGGGACCAGAGACTAACGACATTAGGATTCTGTCAGTCAGGGTCAATTGGAGACCAATATATTAACAGTTGGGACTGCTAGTGGTTATTTTTGAAGTTAAAATTGTCGGGCGGCCAACGAAAAATAATTGGATTGTTAAATTCCAATACTCCTTTAAAAAAGTATATAAAACTTAAAAAATGTGTATTTTATTAAATTCGTATAAAAAAAACCTTTTTTACTTTCTTTAGAAATAATATACTTATGTATTTTAAAACTGAATAATTTATATACATGTAACTAGACATGCTTGTGTGTGAAATTAACAAAATGTAAAATATGATAATAATATGAAAAGGTAAACCTGTTTGTTGGACGAATAGACTGTTTGAAAAAAACTTACAGGTTTTGCTAATATTTGATGTAATTAGATATGTTTTTTGTGTATAAAACGATGAAACTGTTCTGATTGTACTTGTGTCTTTGAGATAAGATCAAAACTTAAACATTCACTTTGATAAAAGAAAATAAAGAAAACAAAGTAAAATTCCATGTCACTTTATCTTTCTCATTATAGTATTTTATTATTATTATTTCAAAATCCGTAGCTAACACAATCTTTAACAATTAAAAAATACTCTTAATCTACATTTTGTCTACCACGAGACTTACCTTCAACAACTGCAGAGAAACCCAAACACCTTTTCCAACATTCTGGTACCGTTAGACAAAAGCGTTTCGCTAAAAATTAACATTAAGTAGTAACTAAATTTTAATTGCCCATAACATTATAGCCTAGTGGTATTTTGAGGTGAGATAAGGCTTAGGGGTTGAGGTCCTAGGTTCGATTCTCAGATGGAGGTTTTTCCCAGATTGGGTTTCCTCTCTACTAGTAAGTGTTGTAGGAATCGTTAGGCGTTAGTCGGTAATAATTAGATGGGGATTTTTATATGTAATTTTTAGTTATACACACACACATTTTTATATGTAGTTTATTAAAGGTAGCATATTTTAACCTTTCATTGACCCATTTTTTTAAGTAATTGGCGAGAATATATACGGTTTGGTCGAAATTTGGCTGGAATCTGGCCAGTATAGGACCGCCATTGACCGTCTAGCGATTAATCGGTGAACCACCGATTAGTATTTAATCAGTGACTTATCGAAGAATAGTCAGTATTATTACAACCATTCCACTAGTCCGTCAATGATTCAAATTTACCGTAAAAAAAAACTACACTTTAGTTAGATTCTAAGCTGTCAACTATTATTAGACCTCAGAACATGGTTAGGCTGGGCCATGAATAATCTTCACCGAACATTCAGGCAAACTTCCTTTAAACTCCACAATTCATCTCCCTTCACGCATCTTCTTAGTTATTATGTCAGTCTTCACTGTGTGTTCTTGGTGTTGTGTGTGCAAAACAGAAGCCAAAACTTCCCATTGTTAAACACAAATGGCTTCTTTAATCCTCCATAACCAAACCCCACCATCATCATCTTCATTTCTTCATCAAAACACCATCATCTTTCTCACCAAAAGTGAAAGAAAGTTCAAGAAGTTTCAAACCATAGTTCCTGTAATTAAAGATCATATCTTTTTGCTTTTTTTTTGAATCTTTTTTATATGGGTATTTTTTATTTGTGTTTCTTTGAGATAATATTAATGGTTTTTTTTTTAGGTTGCAAGATTGTTTGGGCCTTCAATATTTGAAGCTCCAAAGTTGAAGGTTTTGTTTATAGGTGTTGATGACAAGAAGCATCCTGGGAATCTTCCAAGAACATACACACTTACACATAGTGATGTAACTTCTAATTTGACTCTTGCAATATCTCAAAGTATCAATAATAATCAGGTAATATGATTGTTTTTTTTTTCTTTTTTGTTTCATACTCTAGATGAATTATTGAACTCCTTTTGTTGATTGGTTGTTTCAAATAGAGTACTAATGTACTTCATTTATTTTAATACATCCTAACCATATAATCTATTATACAAGGATAGATATAATTGCTATATAAATTACTATTCATTTATTTGTCTTCTATACTACTATATATATATATATATATATATATATATATATATATATATATATATATATATATTATATATATGTATGTATGTATGTGTATATGTATGTATGTATGGGTATGTATATAAAAGTTCTCTATTTTCTAAACATGTGTTATTTGTTTAGGATTAATAATGTCACCAAAACTCATATTAGGTATAAAAGATATGGAACCATAAATTCTTTAATGGAACTTAAAGAGGATAAGTAAAATATCACATTTTGTTTTGTTTGTTTTATGATTTAAAAGATGTCTAATTTTAATGAAGGATAAGTAAAATATCACATTTTGTTTTGCTTGTTTTATGATTTATAAGATGTCTAATTTTAATGAAGGATAAGTAAAATATCACATTTTGTTTTGTTTGTTTTTTGATTTAAAAGATGTCTAATTTTTAGAATCTCCAAATCTTTAGTATATCCAATCAAAGATTTCACATCAAGATTCATGGCAAGATTTTTTTATAGCAAATAAAGAGGCATGTAAAGTAAGTAAATAGCTAATAATAATTGGTAAATATGTTGGCATTTGGTAAAATAACATCGGTTGTTAATAAGTTATATTTGGTTACAGTTGCAGGGTTGGTATAATAAATTATATAGAGATGAAGTTATAGCAGAATGGAGGAAAGTGAAAGGGCATATGTCTCTTCATGTTCATTGTCACATAAGTGGTGGCCACTTTTTTCTTGACTTGTGTGCTCACCTCAGGTTCTACATCTTCACCAAAGAACTCCCTCTGGTAACTATTTAACATGTTTTTTATAATCATTAATGCATAGAATACAACTCTTGAAAGCAAACACTCTTCCAATCATTAGGTGTTGAAGGCATTTGCTTATGGAGATGGGAATTTGTTAAAGAACTACCCCGAGCTGTACGAAGCTTTGGTTTGGGTTTACTTTCACTCAAACGTTAAAGAATTCAATAGGGTTGAATGTTGGGGTCCACTTATGAAAGCACTGTCGTCGTCTTCGCCATCGTCCTCGTCGTCATTTGGTTCCACCATTGTTGAAGGGGAATCAAGCAATTGGGAGGTGCCAAAGGCTTGCCTAGAAGAGTGTTCATGTTGTTTCCCATCAATGAGTTCAATCCCTTGGTCTCATGATCTTGTGAAGACTCAACATGATGATGATGATGATGATACAAACCAATGGTTGCAACAAAAATCCTGATCAAGATTCTCTGGTGGGGTTTATTTAATATGATGAAAAATCAAATCACAAAAATGGTTCTAAAAAATGCGTAGTTAGGCATTAATTAATAAGACTGCGGCATGAATTTTGTCAGTATCGATTTGGTTTGTTATGGACAACACCGTTGTAACAATTAAAAATAAAAATAAATATGTTGCAACGGTATTATTCAAAGGTTTATAAAGCAATGTATATTGTTATTATTGAATAATGAAAAAGGGTAAGTGGAGTCACCTTATTAAGGTACACGGGGCGCCCTCCTGAAACCCATATCACGATCATGATCATCGTTAAGGTGGAAAGCGTGATGACCATCGCGACGTGAAAAGATGGAAAGTGTGTGGAGTTGACCGTTTCACATCGGTCATATTATCGTTCAAATTGAAAAAAAAAAACAATTTTAACCTCTAAGCGAATACGCAAGACTTTACACGAAGAAAGGGTTTCTTCAATTGGCATCGTAGGAGATCGTGAGGACTCATTCCAAATGGATACCTATTCCATTCATCGATCTTGATGGCTTGGCTTAACAGTTACTCATGGCCATTCTAAAAAAACGGTAAAAAACATCCTAGTCTGGAAATTTCACAGACTTAACAGATGGGTTATCAAGCAACATTCTCGACATTAATTTAAATGACGACCAACCGAGGACAAAACTCCAACAAGGCCGCAATGGAAGAAAAGTATTGAGTCGTCAAAAATGAAGGGATAGAAGGTTGGGTGGATGCCATGACCGAATTCAAGTAGGCAAAAATGTTGGATTTAGAGGAGAATAGAGAACCACGCGAGATGTTGGCGGAATCAAAACTAAAAGGAGACGATCAATACATGAAACACTTGAGGGAAATAGAGAAGAATAACGATTTGAAAGTTATGAGTTAACCACATGAAAACGACCATGACAAGGTATATCCCGAACCATACAAGTCGATTCTCACAGAACGCAAAATGGAAATTTGTGCGAAGTCAAATTAGACCGATAACTTTTAGTTTGTTTTTTTCTGAAATTTAATCAATTTTTATTTGCAACATTTAGGTTTTTGTTTTTATTTTTATTAGTACTTTTTTAAGTTTAGGTTTTTAGGTTTTGGGTGGTGGTGTAGTTGGTTTATTTTATTGTGTTCACATTGGTTCTCGCGGTTCTCGCAATAAAGGTGGTTCTTACATGAATCCTACCATATATATATAATACATATATATGTCACACCCCAACCGATGGCGGAAACATCGGGATGAACGAAAACTAGATTGCAAGAGGCTTCATAACGCTAATTGTGTCAAGTGTTTAATAATTACCTTTTTTCATAGTTTAAATCAAATAATACAAAATTTAGATCCCGACACGTAACAAATATAACTTCATTTCATTGATAACGATTTAATACAAGATATTGAAACGAAATACATGTTTGAACAAATACAATACAATAAGTATTTAAAGTTTAAATGCGTTTCTAGGCAATCCTACTAGATTCCACGTGTCATCAAAATTCCTGCAACATGTATTAAAACATAGATCAATACAAAAGTATTGGCGAGCATACAAGTTTGAAATTAATTATAAGTATAAAAGTTTGTTTTGATTGTGACAAGTATATATTCTAGTCGAATCGCACGAATATGTAGACCACTTTCGCATAACAATAGCATATAATCGAATTCCTTAACTAGCATGCATAGTATTCTAAGCATAACGATATCATGAGAATACAAGTTAAAACTAATAAGCATAAACAAACTCAAGCATAACAAGTAGCATGTATAGACGAGTTTAAACTAACACATATAACTCACATAAGCGTAACTGATGGCACATTTGGTATTGTGAACACATTTAATTTTGTTTAAAATAAATTTTGTAATTTATACATGTTGCACCATAAAATGCATTAAAGTGTAAAAAGGGGGTCGAGTACGCTCACGGTTTTGCAAAGCTTCATTTGGTGATTCCGTGAAGAGTTGGAGGTTGGAGCTTCAAGCTTCCTTTAAAACACTTATTGTTTTCTTTTAGAACTCTTAGAGTTCTCTTCCTTGCTTGGAAGATTTGAGAGAAGTAGAGAGGTTGAGAGAATAATGGTTGGAACACTTAGTGTCCTTTTATAATTCTGGATTTAGAGAGATTGAGCGAATTAGAGAGATGGAGAGAAGAATGGTGTAAAGAAAATGGTAGAAGGAGGTTGGTATTTATAGGTAGAGAAGGTGAAAAATGGTGAAATATGATTGGTTAAAAAAGGTGGAAGAGGATTGAAAAGATGATTGGTGGAGAAAGGAGATGGAAAAGGGTGAAATATGATAGGTTAAAAAAGGTGGAAGATGATTGAAAAGATGATTAGTGGAGAAATGATGTGGAAAATGGTGAAATATGATTGGTTAAAGAAGGTGAACGTGGATTGATGAGGTGAAAAAGATGATTGGTATATTTCTTGGTATTTCTTGAGTATATATTATGAAATTGAGTATATAAAAAGTATAAAAGTATAATTCAAGTATTGAGGATGTGCGTATAAGTATTTATACGTATAATTGTGTCGGTTTGCGTATAAATACGTATTTAAATGATCGGTTGTGTGAATAAAAAAATATGTATAAAATATGAATTTTATTATGATTAATGCATCGAGTTGTGAGATTGAAATTAAAATACGAATTAAGGTTTCTAAAATTAGAATACGGATACGGACATTTTTAAAATAGAAATACGAAGATATGAGGCGTTACACGAATAACAAATAACAATTAATAATATATATATATACAACACACATATATTTTTATTATGTTTTAACGCCCCGAATTATGATACAAATATTTATTTTCTAAAATAAGGATACGAAAAAGCGAGGCGTTACAATATATATATATAGAATATAGGAAAATGGTAAAATGAGAATCACTTTAAGTTGTAAGAACTATAAGAACTAAGCCTTCAAAAGGTTTTAATTCTTTTCTCTAAAAAACTTTAAGAAAAAAATCACATGTTCCAGCAAAAATAAATGTCGCATGCAATTTGGTGTAAATTTTTTTGGTAATGTAAAAAAGTTTTCATCATCATAAACAAAATTTCCATCAGGCATAACTGGATAATTTTTTTTACAAATGTGTTTATAACATTTTTATTTACGTTTGTGTAATTACATACAAATAACTAAAGCATATAATATATATACTATACAAAATATTAATTTTGATTGAAAGAATTACTTTTTACCTTGTCCCTCATTACCTCACAAAAAAATTGAAGTCTAAATATGCATTTTATACACGTGCTAACCTCTCCAATGGGGACCTACGTGTGCAGTGACGGTGGTCCTGCATGTCGACATGTTATACCACGTTTTTACTATTGTTGCAATTCAAATTCTTTTAATTCCATTTTTTTCTTGATAATAAAATTAATAGACTACACTTAAAATAATAAAGTGTGTGTTTCTAACTACATAATTACAAAATTTAGTATTAGAATTCAATTTTTAATATATATAGGCTTTGGAAATTTATATAATATATATCTTTTATTCTAGCGTTATGTGTATGCAAAATTTCAATAACTAAAATTTATATAATTTTTTATTAAAGTGACTTGTATAGTAAATTTGTTTTTCTAAGTAGCATTTCAATAACTAAAATTTATATAAATCTTTTATTAAAGTGACTTGTATGTTAAATTTGTTTTTCTAAGTAGAATTTCAATAACTAAAATTTATATAAATCTTTTATTAAAGTGACTTGTATATTAAATTTGTTTTTCTAAGTAGCATTAATAACTTTGATATCATGTATATCTCAATACAACAAAGATAATACATTGGTAGTAAATAAATGATATAAACTAAAGAATGTACCACGAAACAAGTAAAGCCCTGATAGAAGAAGCAAGCAAGCGGTATGTTCTTCTTCTTCTTCTATATTGCAACCCGAACAAATGCTATCTCCCATATTTACCCCCTGGGCCGACAAAAGTTATCTTCATAAGAATTCGGTTAAGGAAAGACTTCGAGACAAAACAATTAGCTTTAATAGGAGCCCATGAGTTCCATTTAAAAATGTCAACAATAAACATTGTTCCCCCTTTTCTTCCATCTCCTGCCTAACCGCTTCATCAAAGCACCAACTTGCGTCCATTTGTTGGTCCCACTCCCAACTCCATTAAGTCGAATTTCTAGTTAAAGAGTGTAGATTTGTTCTTCGCCAATTGATACACCAATGGGAACTTGTCTCGAAGCCCCAATTGTCGTTCCAAAATAGAATATTTTTCCTATAAGAGCATTCTCATTCCTTCCATCATTTTTACCTTATAATTACATTTAAAACTATATTTTTCTCTCTTATTTCAGTTAAATAATATTTCTATACATTAATTATTACATTTTCTCTCTCATCTACTCACAACCAGTTCCAAAACATATAAAAAAATTATAAATGATGAATAGTATCCCTTCAAATATGTAAATGATCATTAGCATTTTCTTTTTACCTCCACTCACAACCACCTATAACCACTTTTTATAATATAAAAACCAGTGTATGTAATTTGATGAATGATTGTGAATGTGAACTAATCTACCTTTGGTGCAAACAGAAAGGTCAATGGCATCTTAAGATGAACTTAAGATGTGTGGATTTCAAATTCTATCATTTCAATTCACTTGATTTATGGCATCTATATATATATATATATCTAACAAATATATAAAAATTACTTTTTCGATTTCTCCAATTTTTTATATCTTGTTTGGCTCACCTACTAGATTACAACCACAACTCATATCTTTGTCGTCGTCTTCTTCTTCTTCCTCCACACATCTTAAGTTCATCTTTGTCGTAGATGTCTCAAGATTTCTATAAACTTATCACTTCATTGTCTAAACCCTCTCTCTATCTAATTCTTAACTAAAAAAATCGGCAAAATGTGTAGGGATCCCGGACGTCAATTCAGTTGAATATATTTTACTGAATCCTTCTCGTATCTTCAATCATCAAACTCTACTTCAAGTGCTATGCATAGGGGCGGACCTATCATAGTGGTCCTTAACTTTTCGCCAAAAGTGGAATATTTTTTGGTTTTTTGGATTCCTTAGAAAAAAATTATGTTACCCCTATTCAAATAACACAGCAACTAGAAGGCAGAAGACCAGCCAGGTAGAGGTCGGTGTCATAGAGAAGATCCGACTTGATAATTGACGTAGATGGATGTGAAAGACTAGAAGATAGGAGGGGATGAGGAAAGCAGGTGCTGAAGGACAATTTTGAAAATAAACTCAAAAGTGATTTTTGAGCTTTTATTATTCTGACTTATTTTTAAGTTTACTAGCCCATTTACCAATGTTTTTAGTGCCGTTTCTTGTCACAATATGATTTCTAGATATGCTTTTTTTTTTTCTGTGAACAAAGATATACTTTAGTAATTTGTTTATTATATATGTGTATTTAAATTGTTTCTATTTGTGAAGAAGGAGAAGCACAAAAAAATATATGTGTGTTTATATTTTCTGTGTGCAGTTGATAGGGTTTATAACTTTATGTGTAATTGATTATGATTTAAATTTTGTTTCTCTTAGAATTTTAGGATACTTGGAACTTAGAAGATGAAATAACAAAGTTTTATTAGCAATTTTTTTAAGATATCGTTGATCTTACGATCTTTTATCACACTTTAAAGGAAGAAAGAGGGTATCTTCCAGGTGATCTTACGGTCTTTTATCACACTTTAAAGGAAGATGATACATTTGCGAAATTGATTGGAATGTGTGACCTTGCTCGTGTAATTGTGGAAACCGGAAAACATAATACTTTTATTTTGGTTTATCGGATATTGAAGCTAGTGTTGGTTGTACTGGTTGCAAACGCAACTATTGAAAGATGTTTTTTTTTTCTAAAATGAAGTTTATCAAGATGGATATACGTAATCAAATGGGTGAGGAGTATTTGAACAATGCTCTAATTTGTACGTTCGAAAGAGAAATTTGATAAAGTAAAAGAAGAGGATTTAATAGCTTGATTTCAAGTTTTCAAAAACTGAATAGAAGAAATCTTTTATGTATGTTTTTTAATAAATAAATATTGTGTTTCTATTTTTGTTTCATAATTATATTGTGTGAAGTACGATAAAAAAAATTAAACGTTACCTCTAAAATTTAATTCTAGATCCATATTATATGTAGTGCAAACGTGTGTGAGCAAATCCAAATACAACTTGAGAGGCACATCATGAAGACCAAACAAAGGCAATTTTTATATCATGAATGTTGCTATTCTTGGTTTCTTGCCTTTTTGAAAATGTCAACTTTGCATGAAAGTGAAACAAATGTCGACTTTGTAGAAAAGTAAAACATGCGAGTTGGTTTGACGTGTGAATATCTACGTTGGAATTTTTTAGAATCCACCACCTAACAAAAACACTCCCAAAACCTCTTAAAAACACTTATTATTTTACAACTCCATATGGATTAAAAGTAAAATATATAATATAAATGAAAGTAAGGTTCATATCTTCATGGATATAGATTAACTAATTATGCCAAAACGATTTTTATTCAGATACATTTTTTTAAATGGGGTTTTTTAGTTTCATATGGAATATAAAGACAATTTAAAAAACAAATTTTGTTCGGTTAAAAAACCATTAATTAAAATGGTTGGGAAAAATCAAATCATAAAAACTAATTTCAACATTAGGGTAATTTCTTGATTCGATTTATGTTTACAATGATTAATGGTCACAGTGCAATGATCCTTTTAATTAATAATTTGTATCAATACTAGACATCACGCCGTTCATACATCACTTCATTTAATGTCTAACCAAGCACAGTTCCTCGATTAGAGCCATAGTCAACCCGCTACTCCCAGCTCTCGTTATTTAAATCTTAGTGTGCGGGTTGCATGATAGAAGTATTGATTATAATTAAACACTCCCGTCGTGGGAGTGTTTAATTAGATTCTGTGATTCTATAATAATTTGGAGATCAAGGACAAACTCAAAATATTACTTGTTCCTTATATCAAAATATAAAATCTGATTAAAGTTTTGAATATTGTTGACCTTAGAAAAATTAATAAGTCGACGTTTATTAATTAATAATCTAATGTTTTTATTCTTTCACTTAAGTTTATGAACCAAACCAAAGAAAATAAACTCTAATATTAAAACTAAATAATTCTAGCCGAACATGACCGTGAAAATCAAAACACAAATACGAAACGAAACAAAACATTAACATGAAAACTTGCAAAACTAAAAAATAATTGTCTTGGATCAACAAAACCCAAAAAATTTCCAATCGCTACTTGCTTCGCTATATGCAGCCCAATCAAGCAATTGATCCATAGCCCGCCTTGACTTATTTGCGGCGGGGAATCTGCATACAAATCAAATGGTAAAGACCTGTATAAGCTACAACATATTAATGCGTAAAATAACCAAACACTAAATAAAATGTAAGAAACAGAAGAAAACCATTCGAATGTAGATAAAATATCCCGCGCATTGCAATGGTACGTCACGTCGTATATTAAACTCGAGGAAAACCATGCGAATGTATATAAAAAACACTTGTGTCGAAATATAGATAAATACACATGTGACGTTATATTCGCAAGTAACGAAAAGTTACGTCCTAAATTAAACTCGAGTAAAACCGTGAGATATCCAAATTTATTACAATTAATAAATAAATTTAATAAAAAATAATATAAAACTATGATTGTTCTAAAAATTGAAAAAAATATATGGAAAATATAACACACAATTTGTTTAAAATATTTAATACATAGAATAAAACGTATTTGAGTATAAAATTATGAATTATTTTTATTTTCTGTTTGGTTTATAAAAGTAAAGTAAAATAAATTACGCCTAAGTTTCATGTAGCTAAAGTTCAAAAAGAAGAAATTTTAATGACCAAAATACAAAAGCTCTTTTTTTTATCTAACATGATGTATTTAATATATATTAAAATATAATATAGTAGAGTAAATTACTTTTTGAGTTCTTGTGTTTTAATGATTTTAATCATTTGAATCCAAAATCAAAAAGTTTAACATCTTGAGTCCTTAACTGTTGATTTTATAACATTCTAAGTCCAATTCTTAACATTTGTAGTTTTGATTTTGGACTCAATTAGTTAAAACCATTAAAACACAGGGGCTCAAAACGTTATAAAATGAGCGGTTAGGGACTCGGATAGTAGAGTAAATTACTTTTTGAGTTCTTGTGTTTTAATGATTTTAATCATTTGAATCCAAAATCAAAAAGTTTAACATCTTGAGTCCTTAACTGTTGATTTTATAACATTCTAAGTCCAATTCTTAACATTTGTAGTTTTGATTTTGGACTCAATTAGTTAAAACCATTAAAACACAGGGGCTCAAAACGTTATAAAATGAGCAGCTAGGGACTCGGAGCGTTAAACTTTTTGATTTTGTACTCAAGTGGTTAAAACCACTAAAACACAGGTATTCAAAAAGTAATTTACTCAATATAGTATTATATATTAAGTTTTAGTTTTGAATTTAAAACACATAAGAACTAAATAAAGGATTCTTGCCAAGATCAAAAGCTAAAGAAGTTGTGGTAAAAAATAAAACATAAAAACTTTATGGTAAAAAATAGAAACATTAAAACTCCCTTGTAGCTATTTGATCGGTGTTTGTTCGGTTTTTTACGGTATCAGCACTTGTTGTAACAACCAAAAAAGAAAGCCTCATTAAAAAACTTGATATGCCCAAAAAGATAATAATATGTATTTTATATCGATCAAAAAACATAATAACAAATATCAATACTGGTTCAGTAATACCAATACCAGTAGTAAAGTTGCTCAGTCGGAATTGGTTCGTCATGACAGTCGCGTTCGCATAAATTAAGATACCAAAATACTATATTTTGAAAAAAGTTAACGAACACAAACTATTAAAAAAATCAAATTAAATAAAATCTAAACTGATTAAAGACGCATATTACGAATACTGGCACCGAGTATACAAATTTTTTTTTGTATTTTATATGATTACCTCATCAGATGCAGTTGCAAAGCTTTTATTTTTATCTACGTTTGGTATAGGGTTTTCTTTTCTTTTTCTTCTTATTTTTTAAAACCGAGCTAGGTTAAATATGATATCCTTTTTACTGTTTTTTTTAAATACTGTTAGGATATACTTGTTTTTATCTACACTTCAATTTAATTTTATTACTCAAATATCATATACTTTTTTAGTTTTTTTTCCATTAAATTCAATTTGGTATTCTTTGACTCTCATTTAGATATTTTTACTTTTCCTTTAAATTCATTTTGGTGTTTCTTAACTCTTATTTTTGCAACAATATAATTATCTGCTAATTTTTATTGACGTTTTAATATAAATTTTATTCTAAACCGAGCAAACGCATCGCACATGCATAACCCATTAATTATTGTTAAAAAAATAAGATAAAGATAAATAACTGACTGTATTTTATTAGAAACCTTAGTTGTATAAAGATAATGTTTTTTTTTTTTATACTTTCTAACTTTTGTTTAAATTTTACTCTACCAAAGTTTAAACGAGCATTGTCCCATTGTCGTCACAAATTACCGCAATTCTTAGCAAAACTTTATATAATCCGTATACAATATAGAAATATACAATAAACCAAAGCATGTCAAGGTTTTCTCATTAGTCATTCTTAACAAGTTATACTATCACATCAATACAAAAGTTATACAACTTAAAAGGTGAAAAATACATGCCGCAAAATTCTATTTTGGCAAAATATCGACACCACATTGATGTCGGCTGATTAGTGAAAGTTAACATTGGCTTGGTAAGTCAACCCGACATTCCAATTAGCCGGGGCGACATTGTAAGCCGTTATGGTTTGTTTGGTTGTGTACGAGGTTAGCCTAAACGACAACGCTTGACCACCAAGTGTTGCGAAAGCTTGATACGATGCGCCCCAGTTGTGGCTCATGCTTATCCAAGCCGTCTTGGTTCCTTTAACCCACATGCTTTTGATGTCACCCGCGCCGCCAACGTTCATCACATAGACTAGCAGCCAGTAGCCGTTGCCCTGGAAAGAGAATCTAAGACCACCTTTCCTCACACAAGGTACCCTATACAAAAAAGGAATATAAATAAGTTTTTAGAAATATATTCCGATATGATTAGGGCTGCAAACGAACGGAACGAACACGGACATGACCTTGTTTGTGTTCGTTTGTTAAGAAAATGTGTTCACGAAGTGTTCATGAATGCTTACCGGACGAGATAATATGTTCGTGTTTGTTGTTAAGGAAATTAACTTTTTCGTGTTTGTTGGTGTTTGTTTGATAATCTTAGGCAATGAATGAAAACAAATGTTGATGAATACAAATGAGAACAAGCTAATGTTCATGAACACAAATAGAAAAAAAAAACGAACATAAACAAAAGTTCATGAACGTAATATATAATACAGTGAAACTTATTAAATATTTTATTTGTCAGAATTTTGAAGTATTTAAATAAAAATAAAAACTGAAAACACTAATTAACTATGGAACACAAACGAACACGTCACCCAACGCTCACGAACATAAATGAACGAACGCGACCTCTGTTCATGTTCGTTCATTTAACTAAACGGACAGAATTTCTTGTTCATGTTCATTTGTTTAATAAACGAACGAACACAAACGAACTTCCCGCCAAACGTTTGGTTCGTTTGCAGCCCTTGATACGTTGCATTATTACGTATTATATCTATATGTTTACTTTAATAATTATCTTGTTCTATATCTATATTTAAATAGATAAAGAGCTTACTAAGAGTTATTCAATAAAAATAAATAAAACTCATCAATCAATATTGTTTCAATTCTCTCTAGTTATTTAACTAGTACTCGATGAAGAAACATACCTACGATACATGACAGGGACAATACCGGCTTTCCATTGGGCTATTTGCATGAAAGCGGGTTTGGCCATGTCGAAATGGGTCCTAGGCGGGTTGCACCATCCACCGTTGTTAGAATCTTGAGACCAGTTGGGAGGGCAGAGGTTGGTGGCGGTGACAGTGGCAATGCCTTTCGAGCACCATGGAGATTGCACACACCGTATTTGATAACATTGCCCACATGCGTAACCATTGTTGAACATTGTCGAGCTCAGTGCGGCTGTGTCCGTGCCATATCCGTTAGTCATCAAGTTTCCATATCCACATGCACCTCCTGATATGTTCAATAGTATTTTGAAAGTAAGAAATTACATCGAGATAGAAGGTAAATGAGCAACAAGCTGCGCTGCTACCCAAAGATTCATTATGAGATTTTTGAATTTTTAAAAGAAAACATGAGTTTGTGTACTATCTAAGAAAATATATTTATAGGTTAGCTCCTAACATGTCCTAGTCATGTTAGATATTAATATTTACCTAAAACGGAAATTGAGAGCGCTATTTTATCAGTTTTAACGATAAAACCTTTATAAACAAAAAAAAATACACTCTTTGTGTATGTATAAAGATAAAGTAGTACCCATGGTTGAAGAGGCCGACTCGTCTCCATAAAACGTGGCATGGGCGAGAGTCCATGGACTCGGGCGGTACACACTCGGTGCACGAGGGACTGCATACGCAGCTCCAACTAAAACCGATCCAAACGCGATGAATATTGTGATCATAAGGAAGAGGCAAAACATTGTTGAACGTTGGAATGAAGCCATTGTTTTGTGCTTATGTTGTTTTTTTGCGTGTTATACTTCAAAAACAATAGAGAGATATTTATAGGCCCAATACAATGCTAGAAAAGAGTTTGTTTGTGACCCTCACGAAGAGTTGTGTTTCTTGTTCTTTTTAAGTCAACTTTTGACTTGTTTATACTAAACAATTATATATATATATATATATATATATATATATATATATATAATATATATATATATATAATATATAAGATTTGGACACGTAGGCAACATGGGGTTGTACAAGGTCAAGATGAAATTTAGTGGCAACGTGCAAGCAGGTTTTATTGTTATTATTATAAAGATAAAGCATGGGGTGTTACTAATATATTAAAAAAAATTATCCCAAATGGGCTTATGTTACATTTTGAAGTAATATGTTAATATGTTAATGTTAATGACCAGAGAATAATATTTTATCTTTTTAAGATCTGAATTCTGTATGGTTTTCTGAAGATGGCTAGCACTACTAAAAAAATGTAAAATTATACACAGTACTCGCATGTTGCAGCGAGACCATTAAACTGAAAAAATAGGCGTAAGAATGTTGAATCACACAATTTATACCAAAATCTAAAACATTATCGTAAAAAGTATTTACTAAGTTGAATATTTAACAATCACCTAACATACGTGCATTGCAGCGGGATCCAACATATTAAAAACGCATGCAGATAAAAATAGTTTAAGAAGTTTTATTTAAATTCATTAAAGTTTAGAGGCATCAGAGTTAGTAGTGGATAATCTCTGATGAAATATGTTATTTTCCCGGTTTTGTGAACTTGGTTTTGGGTTGTATGATGTAAAGAGTTTATCTTACAAGTTGGTTCTAGAAGAAAAAGAAAATAGGAAAAGTGATGTGGACCAATAGGGAACCGACACGTAAATTTTAACCAATAAAAAAAACAATAATAGTAACATGTGAGGAGGATAGAAATTTGGTAATTAATAGTGGGAAAATTATACTTAAAAAAACAAAAAAAATAAATAAAATTCAGTCAGAAGTTATACTAAAAAAATTAGAATAAAAATTGAATCACAAAACCAGTAGTAAAAATGGTTGCACTTTGCGTAGAAAAGAATTCCAGGATTGTTAGTTCTGAACAGGAAAATTCTAGTTGCAAAAAAGTTCGGTCGCAAAAAAATGTCTCATTAGTCGGTTGTGGCGAATGTACAAGTGACCATCAAGATGGTCGTAAATTGGCATTGACGATCGTTGTGACTGACTGATTATTGCAAATTGTTGTTTTCTAGTAGTGTGGATACGGATTCTCAAGGTGAAGCTCTTATAGATCAAAATTGCGAGGTTGAACTTATACATAGATAAAATTGCTTGACAAAAAAGGAAAAGTTAAAACCCTTTAAATTCAAGTAAATTACACGGATCCTCCTTGTGTTACGTAAAAAACTCATATGTCATCCCTACGTATCATAAATAACCCATATTGTTCACTTTGTTTACTCGAGGATCACACTTTTCATTCTTGAGATGGATGTACGTTCATTTGGAACACTAAACTATTTTAAATCACCATTTTTCCTGCACAAACCCCCAAATATAGATATCGAATCAATATCTATATTTTAGTAAGTATTTCAAATTCATTTACGTCTTTCAATTATAAGGGCCGATATAAGTTTGTATGTTCATTATAACATATTAACACGTGTATAAATTTTATATATAGAGGTGAGGGGTTTGAAGGATAAACTTGTAGCACATTTGAGCAACACTACAACATAATATGAAAAGCTTAGAAAGACACCATACCACTTTGATCTTCTTACCTTAAAAAATATTTTAAGAGCATTCTAAGTGTTTTATGATCACTTAACTCTCCTGACACTTCTTGAAAATCGAGGGAGGTGGTGCAAGATATGGGCCGGGTCCGAGAAAATGATTAATAACATGAAACGATTAAACAATAATAACAATTAAAAAATAGTTGCCTATTGCTTTTTAACGACAAATTTCTTTAATCACGTCATTGTTAAAGTTGAATTCAAAACCTCCAAACTTAGATGTTCTTAAAGCCTTTCGTTTTTCCAATCGTCCATAGCTTCGAATAGAAGAATGACAACAAATAGATTGCATTTTAACCCAAGAAAAAAAGTTTAAACTATTAATAGCATACTAGCATATTGCATAATTAAACAAACAATAAATCACGATTTTACCAAGATAATAGCAAATAAATAAAGAAATTCCAACCTTACAATTTTCAAACACTTCCAACTTTTGAAGTCTATACAACGTCAGCACAGGACGAAAATCAGTGTGATGACCTATAGTGGAGTGGCCGGTCGGCAATCAACATGGGAGACTACAACAATGAGATGGTGGTTGCTTCTAATTTGAAAGAATAATGATTTCTATTTTTTTGGTTTTGCTTCTTTGTCTCTTGCGAGTTGATACATAAAAGTAAATCCTTGATTTCAAACACAAACCAACTTGGTCGTGACCTACATCCATAATGATGATTCTTTTTCCTTCACCCTTTACAAGAGTTTTACTATTTGAAAGCACAAATGATATTTCTAATTAAACGGTTATAAGATTTTTAATCTTACTTTTCTTAGTCTTTAACTTATGATATTATGTTTGGCAAAACAAGAAAAAACAACCATAACAATTTGTATATTCTTTACATATATGATCTTCTAAAAATGTATCAACTTTAGCTTTTGTGGTGGTATAACATCTGTTAAGCGGCAGTCGGCTGTATGGTTTCCTGTGGGAACGCCTAAGCTAAACTCTGAAGCTAACGTGGGCTCGGTTAAGACAACATAGTCTATTCTGAGTGAGGCAACAACACTCTCATGTTTGGAAAGAGAAGTGGCTTAACACAAGAAAGTCGCAATTTCAAAAAAGAAATATTTATTATTTAATTTTCATCATATTAAATATAATAATTATTATTATTATATTATTATTATTATTATTATTATTATTATTATTATTATTATTATTATTATTATTATTATTATTATTATTATTATTATTATTATTATTATTATTATTATTATCTTACTTGAAAAGCTTTTGGACCAAACATACAAAACCCGAAACCCAAAATTGGGCTTTTCTGCAAAATTAGGGCACAGCTTATCCGAACGCACCATCGAAATCCACTCGAAAAAATCATCGTTCTTCGTAAAAAGGTACTGTTTCTCGTTAATTTCATCATCTGTTTCTCAAATTTCGTGTTAATTTCACTGTTTTCGTCACATTTCGATGTGTAAGTTCGTTTTCACCACCAAATTTCGACGAATGTGTTGTTTGTTGCTGTAATCTGATTGATGCTTTAACTTTCAATGCCGTAATCTGTAGTTCTGTAGTTTAGGGTTTAAGACTTGTTTTAGTAGAATTTGTTTCGTTGTTGAAGTGATGGATACAACAGGAAGCGTACAGTAGCAAGTGCTAACGTGCACTGGATATTTTTGTTGTTCAATAGAAATGTGTTTTGCAAGTGAAGTGTAGGTTTGTTGAATGTTGATACTGTATGATTTGGTTGCCTGTTGTTTAAGTTATTTGAATTCTAGGGTTTGTTCACAGTAATCCTTGAAAATATGAGGGACTTTTTATGTCACGATTAGTAATTCGAATGGCGAGAATCGTTTTTTTTATATACTTTAATTGCTACATAGTAAACACGAGAAGTAGGATGGCCGATTCACTTGGTGATGTTAAAATCTGATTTGTTCATGTATAAAGAGCTTTACGAGATGTCGACATGGATGGGATTAGACCAAGTAATATGTATCGGGAGTTAGAATAAAACGCTGCATAAGTAGGCAGGGATTTACGGATAGGAATGTGAAAAACAAAGTGTGAATAATACAGAAAGATTGCATTCGTAACGATGCCAAATTTCGATCCTTGTTATGTAGTTACCAGTGACCTAAAACTAATAAAGGTTATCAGTACTTATCACACAATAATTTGGTTTATTCTTTATAATAAATTGCTTGATTCGAACTATGTTTATTCTTTATAATAAACTGGTATTTTGAATTTCTACTTTCTTCTGTTGGCAGTTTTCTCACTTTATCTTGTTATTTTACAGTGTGTTTTACTCTCTTTGTGATATCAGGAAACAAAAGGTCATGTCTGTTGATAACTCTGTTGTTGATTCTTCGGTGACTGATTGGAAGCTTGATGTGGAGAATAAGAACAATCGAGGTATCATTGCTAAACTTAACTCATTCTAAAAAGAATCATACTATGAGGTTTTATCTATGCTGGCCCCTTGTTAGTCACTCTTGAAAAACGGTAGATTTATGTCTGTCTGTTCTCACTAAATATGATAAAATTTGATCATGTGTCGAATTATTCTTTTAGTAGTTAAAATGAATGAGCTAGAATGTTGTTATAGAGAGTCCAAATGAGAAAGTAGACAAGGATGCTTACCGTTTTGGGGCGGAAGATCAAGACGTTTCCTGCGAACAGGTCGGGACCTCAAACACAAATAAAAGGAGTAAATCTGGTGATACAAGATATTTCATCATAAAGAGTTTAAACCTTGAAAATATCCAATTATCAATTCAGAGAGGAATTTGGGCCACCCAAGTGATGAACGAACCGATCTTGGAAGAAGCTTATCACGTAAGTTCATTGCGTGTTCATTGTCCTTTCTGTCAATATTTTCCGGAATCTTCTAATAGTGCGCACACATTTCTTGCAGAATTCTGGTAAGGTTATATTAATATATAGTGTTAATATGAGCGGCTACTTTCAAGGGTATGCCCAAATGATGTCGTCGGTTGGTTGGAGACGAGACAACGTTTGGAGTAATGGATATGGCGGAAGCAAACCGTGGGGTCGCAGTTTTAAGGTAAAATGGCTACGGTTACATGACCTGCCTTTTCAGAAAACTCTTCATTTAAAGAACCCTTTGAATGACTACAAACCAGTTAAAATCAGCAGAGATTGCCAGGTATGTTTAATGTCATACATACCTCTGTACATCCATGCATACATATAGGGGTGTGAAATTCTGACACGACCCAAAAATACGACACAAACCTAACACAAAATTCGCGGGTTTGGGTTTAGTCTAAACGGGTCGGGCTGGCGGGTTGACCCGTTTAACCCATTTATATGATATTATATTTTTTACAGTATGTTTTATGTCATAAATTAATTAGGTGTGTATTTTATACCATAATTATAAATTAAATAAAGAAATTGACATAACATTTTATAATTTAAATGTAATTGTATTTTATACAATTGTGTTTTTAGTAAATTCTAACTTTAATATATTAATTTACCAAAGAAATAAAAGAATTCGGGTTGAATGGGTCGTGTTCAGGTCAACCTGCGAATATTTGGGTCGTGTTCGGTTCATATGTATGACACAATTTTCGGGTTTGGGTCGTGTTCATCTAAATTTTTCAGGTTCGGGTCTGATTGAACCAGCGAACACGACCCGTTTAGCACCCCGACATATATATGTGTGTGTGTATGTATGTATATATATATTATTTGTATGCATTTGTTTCAGGAGTTACCTAAAGATATTGGAGAAGCTCTATGTGAACTGATTGATGGGGAGGGGGAGGGTGGAACGGATGAAAACCAGACATTTTGTGGTTTACAAGATGTGGGCCCCATGCATTTAGGACCGTTGATGTATCCTTCGTTCTACCAGCATACATCACAGCAAAATCCGTTTATTAGCAGAAGCGTTGATGATGTGGATATTGGTGGCGATGGTTCTTCATTATATGATGGGTGTGATATATCTGCAGAAAGAAGCCTACATGCTAATGCTCTTACTGATGATGATATTCTTGATATGGTATGTCATTCTTTGTTTATTGCTATGAACATGCACAGATGAGTTCAATTTTACATTTTAGAGTAAAATGTCATTTTCGTCTCTAAGGTTTGGCTAGTTTTGCGACTTTCATCCAAAGGTTTGTTTGTCCGCATCTGGATCCAAAAGGTTTGAAATATTGCCCTTTTCATCCGGCTCGTTTACTCCATCTGTTTTTCTCCATTTAAGTTAGGGGTATTTTCGTCTTTTTTTGTTAATGTAATGGGAAATTCGGTCTTTTTGAATACATGTACGTTATGCTAAATCCTTGTACATAGAGCGAAAAGACCGAATTGCCCCTTAAGTTAACAAAAAAGACGGAAATACCCGACTTCATAGAGAAAAATAGATGGAGTTTACGAGCCGGAGAAAATGGCAAGATTTCAAACGTTTTGGATCCAAATGCGGAAAAACAAACCTTTAGACGAAAGTCGCAAAGCTAGCCAAACCTCAGGGACGAAAATGTCATTTTACTTTACATATTATATTCTGTAGTTTATGATGGTCTCATTGTTCATGCACTTATGCAGACGTATGAAGAGTACCTCGAAGCCCATAGCAGAGGCAATCGAATTTCACATCAATCAGTCAGTAATTTTCCCTAAGTTATTCTTGTTTCATGTCAATTTCTTTAAGTTCATAGTTATTTCATATATTATTTTCACATTATGCCAGTTTGGTGACAAGATGTTTTGAACAGGTGAATGAGTCTTCCCGCAAAAGTCGAGATTCATCTGTTAGCAAAGGGAACGATGATGACGCGTAAGCATCTTTCCTTTTACTTTTAAGAAATCCAGAATTTTACTACAAGTCTACAATTATGCGATGACTTTGTTTCTTTTCTTAAAAAAAACTGTTGCAGTTATTCACGATCCCGCTCAAAGAAGAGGGCTCGCCATCATGATGGTCATAGTCATGGTGATCATCATAGTCGCCGTGATCATCATGATTATCATAGTCATCGTCACCATTCCTCTTCTAAATGAGGAATAGGATGAAGTTAGTTTCCGTTTATTCATTGATTGGTGGGCAGTGAAGTAATGTGACAAAGGAAGATGTTTTAGTGATATGTAAACTACCATTTTAATTGATAATATGTGTAAACTGAATTTGTGAATGAATATGTAAATACATGTTCCTGTTATCATTTAAATAGTGGTGGCCATTAGAGGTAAGTAATATATCTTTTATTTATATGTTGATAATTCTTTCATTTAATGGGTTTATTTATTTACTTTTTATGCTGATAAAATGCTCTTATACAGTTATACTATTTGTTTTCACGTTTTGATCAAGTTTATGGATGTTTCTACCATTATATAGAAAAAAAAAAGAATTATATAATCGATCTCGATTTAGATTGGATTTTAATTTTTGGTTCCAAGTTAAGTATCGCTCATAGTTTTATATAATGACTATTTCATGTCTGATTATATTATGTGACATAAGAAATGCGTATTTATTATTGAAAGAAAAAGATAATTAAAAAAAAACTGAATAAAGGGCTAAAAAAGTCTTCCAAAAACAATAAATCAACAATTTCATCATCATAAATGTGATATTGACAGGAGGAACACCAATAAGTTAACACACCCTGTCAAAAAAAAAATCTAAAAAAACAGATTTTACAGGATTCAACTCTAATGGCTTCCTCAACCACTTGTGCATCAAGCTTTGAGTTTGAGCATCAACTGTTAAAGTTAATCAATGAGAGATGTATGCATATATGATGATATATAACCAACCATCTGATCTCAGTATTTCATCTTTCTGTAAATTCTGATTAATCTAGCAGGTACACGACAATATCCGTATCTGTCAACCCATCCGGCTTCGTTTCCATCAAGTTATATGGTAAAACCAACTATGACCGATGGCGCAAACAGATGACGTGCCTCATAGAAAGCCATTCCATGCAAGGCTTCATTGATGGCAGCTTTAAAAGACCCGGCGAGTCCAACTATGAGGAATGGAAAAGATCCGACACACTTGTCAAAGGATGGATGTTTGGTTCGCTAAGTGAAGACGTCATGGGCACCGTTGTTGGACTCCACACGGCTATGGATGTATGGAACAAGCTAAACACTACTTACAGCCTATGATGCACTGGGACGGGTACGGGAACGGGGTACGGATACGGGGACGGGTACGGGAAACGGCAAAACTAAAAAATTCAAGAAGCGGGGACCGACGGGTACGGGAATAAAAACATATAAAAAATAAATATATATAAAAGATAATGTAACACAAAACCCCAAAATAGTTATATATTGATGTAAAGCTCAAAAATCTCATTTCTTCCTAATTCAATGTAAGGTAGTGAAAATAGAGGGGTTAAATGTTAAAATACAAAAACTAATTTTACACTTTTTATGTAAGTTTTACAAGTTTTAATGACTAAAAGTAACCTAATGAAAGATATAGGGGTTAAATGTTAAAACCCATAAACTTATTTAACCCTAGAAAGACTCAAACGCAACAAAAAAGCAGCCGCTCTTCTTCTTCACAGTTTCCAGCAAGTTTCCGGCAGAAATTGCAGGTTTCCGGCCAGAAGTCGTCATCGGAATCCGCTATTTTCACGCTATTCAGTCGATAACTATGACCGGAAACTTGCAGGAAACGTTTCCTGCGCGTCCCCATACACCGTCCCCTTCTCCTGCACGCTTCCTGGCCGTTTCCTACCTGTCGGGGACGTTTCCCGGCCGTCCCCGTGCCGTTTCCGTCCCCTAGCAGTCCCCGGGACGGGAGACGGCACCTCCCAGGCGTTTCCGTGCTTACAGCACTCCGCTGATGACTGCTAGTTCCACCGCGGCCACTACTAGCGCCACCAAGGGCAAAGGTATCGTTTGAAGGTTTATTATTGCTTGTATTCGTAGTTATTAATACCGAATAGCGGATGATAGCGACGAGCTACCTATACGCTACGTAGTGATAGCGATGAAATAGCGGGCGCTATTTTATGTTAAGAGATTAGGAGAAAATTTTATAAATATTTTATATGTTTATTATATCCAAATAAGCTGTTATCCGCTGTTTGTTTTATATGTATGCTTAACAAAATCCTGCCAATTTATACATATAAAATTCTGCTATTTGTATTAAAGCAGAAAAAAAAACTAAAATCCCGCTATTTCTCCGCTATGGAGACGCCAAAATCAAATAGCGACACATGAGTGCTACGCTACGCTCTTGGTTATAGCGCCCGCTATGAGCGCTATTAATAACTATGGTTTTATTCAATCATTATTTTACTTTTTTGTGGCATTAGATCTTGCAGAGTACATACCGCTGTGCAGAGCCATAACCGGAGGTGACTGGGAGACAGTGCGAGAACATTTCATCAACGACACCGATGCATTGACTGCCAGATTGAATGTGGCAGGCCATAGAGCACTCCACATCGCGATTTCCGCAACTGAAAACACTGAGCTTGTTAAGAATCTTTTGAAAGAAATGAACCCGGACTCACTTGCATCTATGGTCAATAATCACGGACAGAACCCGCTGCACTATGCTGCGATGGTCGGGAACACCGCGGCTGCAAAGATGCTTGTCGAACGAAACCCACATTTGCTTTTTGTTCCAGACCGAAAGGAATGCTTACCAATCCATAGAGCTGTTTTCAGTCCTCACAAACTCACTTTTCTGTATTTGCTTCGGGTCTGCAAGCAACATATTCGACTTTCGCAATACGAACCATATCACAGTCCCTTTGAGGGTAGGAAGGGTTCTCCGCTTCATCCATTTTAGGTTTGTATATCGACTGTCAAACGCGTATAGATGTTACTTAAGTTTATTTACAGATGTAGCATTTGAGTTAATTAAGGAGCCCCCAGACATTGCCAGAACAAAGTACAAGGATGTCGACACTCCGTTAATGACTATCGCGGGGAAGTTGGACCTATATTATAGTGGAACACGATACAGTTTCTACCAAAGATTTGTATATTCCTTTCAGCCTTTTTCACTTGCTCTTTGCTCATTAATCATAAAAGTTATGTTGATATCCATATTTCTCACAGTCTTAATTTGTTTTTAAGATGTGCCGATGGATAACATCTTTGGCGATACTGATAAGGTCCGAGATATTGAGAATCAAGATACATACAACGACAAGGTTGTCTCAAGATGCAGCCTCCACACGGGTTTGCTTTCAACTTTGCAGATCAAGCGTCTCAAGGAAGATAAAGTGAAGCATAACGCGGCTCTTATTGACTCAGACGTATATACGAAGAAGTTCGTAAAACTAACGGATACAGTGATATGGGAGACCACTATTTCAAGGCAACTAATGCTGCAGCGGTAAACTATACACCAGAGGCGATTGAAGAAATGGTCAGGCATTTCCCACAAGCAATTTGGTCCAACACAAACGGTTATTACATAATTCAGTTGGCGATACTAAACCGCACGGAAAAGGTTTACAACTTGTTGGTACATGAGATGAATATTGTTAATTGTAAATAATAGGACCTAGTTGTTAACTAGAGGTCCCTATATGTAATTATAGAGTCCTTGCATGCAATTTTAGGTGTCCTTGCATGCAATTATACGTGCACCCACATGTAATTAGTTATTTCTTTTTGGTCTCTCTTCCTCCCTATATATAGAGGGTTCCTTCTCTTGTTATGACACACTTTTCATTAATACACATTTAGATTTCATTTTCATACCAGAGCTAAAGGTCTCTTAACCCACGAGCATCTATTCGGGTGACCACTTCCGGTTAATTTCCGGACACCACCAGTCTCGTGTAACCTTCTACTCCTTCAGCCCATTTTAGATCTACTCAAACACCCAAAACCATCACAACTCGTCGCCTCCTTTTTCAGATCCGACCATTTTTCTGGCGCGTTTCGCTACACCGCCACCACCATTGAACTCGTCATTATCTTCGATACCACCACCCACGCAATGTTGTCGGAATCTCATTCCGACCAAGTTTGTTTGGTTAGCATTCTGATCTGAACATCTTATATGTTCTGCCTCGATTTGCGTGTTCGTGTTCCAGTTTGGTTTATAAGTTTTTCTGCTTGAATACCATCATTCCAATGGGAGATGAGAAAAGCACTACGGAAAACCAGATTGCTCCAGGTATCATCAACTATACCTTCGTTTTGCGCATTCCCGTAAAAATGGACACTAGTAACCGGAGTTCAAGGAGCCTCTTTGTTCAGAAGGGTCTTGAAAGTGTGGACAAAGAGGACAATCTAACAAACCACCACCTGAGTCGATTCCCCGAGAATGGCGTATTGACGATAGTGGGATACAAATGGCTTTGTGGAATTCCATGGAGCCACAAATCCTCACAATCACTCAAAACTTCTCTACAGTTAGGCAATGTGGGATCACCTGTCTTCATCCTTCTCAGCTAAGGAATCTTTGTCTCATGCTTATTCTATTGCGCAAGCCTTCACTCAGGCTGAACAAGGTGACTCCACCTTCAACGAGTACTTTACTCGTTTCACAAAGCTTCAAGATGAGTTATGAGCTCTTTTCCCACCGACTACTGAATTAAAGGTTCAAGAGGAGCGTAACACCAAGATGAATGTTATGATGATTATTGTCATGAACCTGGACATGCAAGCTACAACTGCCATTATTGCAAGCTGCCCGGCATACAAAGCATAAACCAATTGTTCACAGCATTGGGACTCCTACATACGTGTTTCTTTTAGGGCCTGACCCATGCCATGTTATTAACTTACCCATCCTGAGCTACGCCATGTTATTAACTAAAACCTAATAAACCCATTCTGGCCCATCTAAATTTAAATGTTAACCCAAAACAGCCCATGACTTTCTTTGTGAAGTCCATATCAACCCAAATGTAGACCCTTGGGCCAAAATTGCCAGGTCTAAATGTGAGCATACAAAACAACTATTTTTGGATTAGAAAAGAGTGATAGAGATGATAGTTGTAGTTTTTAGGTTTAAAACGAGAACAAAAAAGAATCGTAGTACTCTATTGAATAAGTTTGTTGGTTTACTCGATGTAAATTTCTATTAAGTAGGATTTGCACCGTTGCGGTTTTTCAATTAACCATGCATCTACTTGATAAAGCTGGTGATAAATTATGGTTAATTACTGATGAACAATACAAATTCGTGAGCGATGATGAACTTGAGCCTGTATAAAATTATTTGTGAGCAAGTTTAGGTGCAGTAGTGCTCAACCAATAATCAACTAATAGTTTAATGACCTAGGAATTTCTCTTATATGCTAACCAAAACAATGTTACACTTTTGATGATCAAAGGCAACCCATTTGACATATATTCTATACGTGTAGGTTGATTAATTTGGAATCAATATGGATGCATTCATTATCGGTAAAAATTTAACGACATTAATTTTGTTTATATTAATTATATAAATACTAAGTTAACGTGAAACTGAGCTCAAACTGGCATGACTAATGAAAACGGCAAATTTATACATGAAAATTTCTAGCTACTTGTACTTGTACATGCGTAACAACGAGGTTAATATAAATATATACGTGTATTAGTTAAAAACCAAACCGACACTTGATATATTCACAATTTTATGATGAAATTATATACGACAAAAGCTTACGTTTTAAGCATATGACGGAAGCATTATACATTGTTATTACATCAACTGTTGAGTTTGATGAATATATCGACATCTTGTATTGTTGGGATTGTCCAAAAATAGAGGAACTTTGCCCGTTTTTCATAAAAATCCATACACAACGTGTTATATTCTCAAAACAAAATCTGTCGGGATTCAAAGTATTTTTATAAAATAAATATAATTGTTTATATTTATTTCAAACATCGGAATCCGAATATTTTTATATAATAAATATGGTTGTTGTATTTATTTCAAACGTCGAGATTTCAAATACTTATATAAAAATATTTACTTCAAACGTCTAAGGGGTACGGTACATTATCATAAGATTATAATGAACAATATTATCCAAGTTACTATAGTAACGAACAAGCGAAAGTCGAGTCTAACGAGCGTACAATTAGATAACTGTTTCATTAAATATAAACGAGACGCAAGACTATTATCGCATATACGCAATGTTTTAAACTATGTTGTAAATGGACTTCAATAAAATCAAATGGTTTACGAAAAGTTTATGCTCAACATACCATTTTACAAAACACACGCCTATTTTCGATACGTGCGTGAATTTCATGACTAGTGACGGGATTGTCCTAGTTACAACGGGACTGGTTTGGTTCTGCATACAAATAAGGGGACTGGTTGGTCCTGCTTACAGACTCAAACGGGCTAGACCCATTCTCACTTGTGTAAGGCACAAAGACTCTAGTGGGCTAGGCCTATATATGCTCGTGCGAGGCACGAAGACTCAACTCAACACTATGAGCCTTAGGGTCGCTTAAAACTGTACAGTGAAGTCCTCGCTACATATCGGAACTATAACCGTCTGCTAGTTTACAATCTTAAGTAAACGGTTTGGCGAGACACTTACTAGCTTGGAGTGGGTTATAGGGTAATGTGGGCATGTTGTCTTTGTCGTACGCGGACATCGACGGTTATTCAAGTATTACATAAACAAGGTTTTCAATTGACATGCCGAGGAAAATGGTTTTATTACGTTTTCTCAAACATATTTAAACCGGTTATCAAAAAGATTTATTTTAAATCTTTTTCGAACAAACTATGAACTCGCCAACATTATTTGATTTTTGGCATGTTTCTTTCTCAGGTCACATTTTCAAATTACGGCACGGTTGGAATAGGAGAAACCATTGGGATTCGAGTACTTAGCGGGCGTTCACTTTCTAGAAGTCTTAGCATTTTTAAACTTCCGTTTTGCAATGAAAATAACAGTCAGATCGCACCAACTCTGATTTTAGCGGGTGTGGGAACCTCAAGATATTGGAGAAGCGCTGTATAATGGTCTCATTGTTCATGCTTTTATGCACAAATGAGTTAAGTTTACAGTGTATTTGATGGTCTCATTGTTCATGCTTTATGCAGGCGTATCAAAGGTACCTCGCAGCCCTTAGCAGAGGCAACCAAATTTCACATCAATCGGTCTGTAAGTTGACAATTTATAAACGAGTTGTTGGGTTTTAAGTGGGTTATCGATAACATGATTAACGATGAGTATGAGTGTGCCAAATAAATAATATATTGTATAATATTAATATTATTATAACTAACCATGTAAATTAGAAACGGAAAAAAAAAAAAACAAAAATATAAAAGATTTTTTTTCTAAATAGTTAAACGTTTTTAATACGGGTCAACCCGTTTTTAATACGGGTCAACCCGAGCCCAACCAGTTTTTAATACGGGTCGACCCAAACTGTTTTTTTCGTGTTGGGGTCGGGTCAAGATTTGCCGCCCTTAGCCGACGGTAACACAGTACGATATGTACTTCCAACGTGCATGTCAAAATATATTTAAATGATTCATAAATTTTAAAAAGATGGTAGTGAATTACCCCGGTGTAGTCTTCGAAATGTTCATCCACATGTACAGAGACGGTGGTTTTTGACAGCAGTTTTTTGCATTACCTCACTTTCCGGGACCGTGCAAAAGGAATCAATGGTTGCTGCTTTAATTTTTTTTTTCTAAACAAAAAAAAAATAATAATAATAAAAACACAAAATTGTTAAGATGAAAAATATAGTAATTTTATTTAATGTAAAATACACAAACCTTTTCTTGGTCGCAGGCTCCAAAGACCCCGGTAATCCGTTTCGAACGCAACTCCACTGTTTTTTATAATTAGGTATTTAAACACACGACATGGGGGACCTACAACTTTATCTTCATCCTCAGCTTTCAGGCAGGCAGTCCATGACTTCTTGGACTGATAGCGGTATCAAGTTACCAGTTTCGATTTGGTTTGCTCCTTCAAGAAGTTATGGACTGCCTGAAAGCTAAGGATAAAGTTGGAGGTCCCCCATTTCGTGTGTTTGAATACCTAATTACAAACGGTTGAGTTGCATCCGAAACGGATTGCCCTTCACCGGGGTATTTGGAGCCTGCGACCAAGATATGTGTATTTTACATTTTACATTAAATAAAATTACTATATTTTTCATCTTAACAATTTTGTGTTTTATTTTTTTTAGTTTAGAAAAAAAAAAGATCAAAGCAACAACTATTAATTCATTTTGACGTGAGGAAATGCTAAATATTGCTGTCAAACCAACAAATGACCGCCTCTGTACGCGTGGATGAACGTTTCGAAGACTAAATTGGGGTAATTCACTACCATTTTTCTAAAATTTAATAAATCATTTGAATATTTTGACATGCACGTTGGCAGTACGCATTGTACTGTGTTACTATCGGCTAGAGCCGACAATTCTTGACACGATCCGTCAACTCGACACGAAAAAAAACAGTTCCGGGTTCGGGTCGACTCGTATTAAAATGGGTAGGGCTCGGGTTGACCCGTATAAAAACGGGTTGACCCATTAACTCGTTTACTATTTAGGAAAAAGAACTTTTATGTTTTTTGTTTTTTCCGTTTCTTATTTAGATGGTTAGTTATAATAATGTTAATATTGATACAATATATTAGTTATTTGTCACACTCATACCCATTATTAAATATGTTATCGATAACCCACTTAAAACCTAACAACTCGTTTATAAATCGTCAACTTACAAACCGATTGATGTGAATTTGGTTGCCGCTGCTATGGGCTACGAGGTACCCTTCATACGTCTGAGTAAAAACAAAAACAGAATAATGGGCATTAGACAAAGTAAAGAAGAAAGCGGGAATCGAACCCGGCTATACCACACATTAGAAAGCAGCGCAAAAAGCCAAGAACCATTGAGCTAAGCTTAACAGTTTGTTAAAATTCCAACTTAATTTTTTTGTATTTAAACATTATTTTTCAATTTAGTGTTCTCGAAGAAAACAGGTCTTGGCCGGGAGTGCGGCTCACCCACCCCTAGGGCTAGCCCTGTTATGCGGGTTAACCCAACCCGCCCCTTTCATAACTAAACAAGCATTTCCATAACTAAAAATCAATTGAAATGCCCCAATACATAATTTAGAAGTTTTCTAAAATCAAAATCATAAAAGTATACCACATGCAAGTTGCCAACCTTATAATGCACACAATTATTGGTGTTTCAGTAATAGTTTCCATTACATCCAGGTAGAATATATAATATATTTATCTTCAAGTTCCAATCATCTCCATGACCAAAAGGGAAAGTAGCCACCGGTTTGAAAATGAATCAAGACTGGTTACAATGCCACGACAAAGGGTTAAAAATCAATGGAATTATATTAAGAGATTCTATAAATATACAGAATATATAAAAAAAAAAAATCTTTGATGAAGCTTTCATTTATACTTTAAAAATCACAGTTGTTACAAATCAAAGTGTTTTCATGTCATTTACACGTTGTCGAAATTCTTACGCGTCGATATCAGTCTACGATATTACATAGGAAACTAGGTGTGGGTAAAGAATTTATGAGTGACGGATCACTTGACTATATCTGCGACGAGAGCATGGAATTATAATTTTATTGTATATGTTCTTAATGCATTCATCGGAGACATGTCAATGATTTTCGACAAATATTTAGAAAACTATAACATTTCCCTTTTGTCTAGTAATTTATCGGCTTCATGGTGATCACCGTTAACGGCTATTATAGTCTTACGTCTTTTTATTTTCGACCACGTGTTAGCGAACTCGTTCATCCACTAATAAAAGTTATTTATCTGGTACTGATATATTATATACTTCTTAAAAGTTTTAACCCATAATAAAAGATCACAATCAAATACAATAACTTACCAGGATATCTTGTAGTGGTTTTTTAATCCATTGAGGATTGCTATAAGAATGACAAGGGAAATCACCAAAATAGCCTCTTTGACCAATAGAATTATGAAAATACGTTAGCTTTTTTGAATTATCGATATAGACTTGACTTTTGCTATCCTATGCCTCATGGCGCAGCTCATTAATCACCCTTTAGCACCAACCGTTCATCTCCTGCGCTAAACCCTTAGCCTCCCGCGATGCGCCATCTTCACCGACACCATTCTTTGTCAGTGCCATCCTTTCTACTACGCCATTTTTTGTACTACGCCAAAAAGATGTGTCCATCTCTGGTTAAGTGGTAATTGAACAATATTTATGGCTATTTCGATAATTTTTCTAGTCAACATGGATATTCTGATGATTTTCCGAATGACAATGACTTACAGATCTTGAATTCTATCGATAATGGTTTAATAATTGGTATAATAATGCAAAGTGTTATTTAAATGGTCTAAAAACCATCCGGTTTCTACAATAATGAGAATCCTTGACTAACAATAGATAGTTGAATATCAAATCTTCAGCCCCAGGTGAGGGTTTTCTCAGATATGATGGTGAGTGTATCCCAATGTGATAAATTTCGTCAGTAGCCCATTTAAAGAATTTATTGTCCGTTATAGTTGTGTTATTTTTTATTGATTTTTTATATATAGCAATATTTTTAGTGATATACATGCATTACCTATTTCATTGCGAATTGATTTATATTGTTAACAATCATTATTATCTTTGACCAAACTTCCATATATAGCTAACATGCAGAAACTAACACGTTTCGAACTTACTATATTTTTATTTTTATTTTTTGTATTTTCGTGTAGTATTCTTTATTTTATCTTGTAATAAATTCATATTCATTTCCTCCAACCTGGTAATGGACACTGCGTCGCGTACAGTGTATCTCATTCTTGGAAATGTAATGAAAAATCGATATGGACACAACGAATTAATTCCTGAATGGTTGCTTAGATTTTTTATTGCTAGAATATTTGTAGCTATAGCACTTGAACCCGGAACCCTCGTGAAATACATAACGGCGTCACGGTGGTTTCTCTCTCACAAATATACATACATATATGTATAATCGAAGGGGTATAACCCCACTACACACTCAAGTAACATAACCCACATTTCTTACATATTTGCCACGTGTCATGTAACCCCGCATCTTTGAGGGTTATTGGGGGGGGGGGGGGGGGGGGGGGGGGGGGGGTTGACGAGTTCGCATGGACTCATAAGATTATTATTAACTTAAAGTGAGTCAAAATGGGTGTGCATCACTCATCACAATTGTGTGTGGCCACTACCACCTATCCGAAAATCGTCGTAGCTCCCACCACGGCGTCTGTCTGCACCTCCACCTTCACCACCCTCAACACTGTACAACCGCCAACGCCACATACATCTCTGTCTCCATTACCACAACCGACGCTGCCCCCTCAGCCACTGCTTCCTTATCAACTTATTTTAACACTCCAAAAACTTATCCGCTTACACGCCAAAAATATTGTCACTAAGTGTACATCACCAACATTTTCATCAACCTTCTCCTCAGTCAGCAACACAAACCTACATACAAAGATTTGTTTTTAGGTAACACTAGAATTTTTTTTATCCATATCATATAGTATCTGATACTCTCGTATTTAACACATGTTAGAAGTAAAACTATGCTGGCCACACGAGTTTTTTTTTCCTCACTAGTGAACATTTAAGTAACAACTTTTAGTCGCTGACATTTATCAATTCGTGATAGATTAATCAGTGGCGGATCCAGCCCTGTTTTGTGGGTTTACATGAACCCACTCGGATTGGAAAAAAAATGGAAAAATAGTGAGAACTTTGTATGATTTGAAAAAAAAGGGTAGTGAAAATCTACCAAAACGAACCCATTGAAAAAAGTTTCTGGATCCGCCACTGAGATTAATGACTATGATCTTTATTCGTTATGTGACATATTCGTATATATTTTTGTGCGCAAATTTAAACTGATGAGATTTTTTTTTATTAAAGGGCCGGTTCCCTCTTGATGGAAAATACGGGGCCACAATTTTTTTTTTATTTTCATAGACTTTCTTTGTTGGGCGTGTTCAGTTTTGGCTACCAGCAGCCACAGGTCAAAGTGTGTTGAAGTTTGATCCAGCTTCAAAATTATTGTATTCTTGTCATTACTATTATTTTTATGATTTTTGTATTATGGATTTAATAACATTGTTAGTTTGTTACATATTAATATATTATTATAATTATAATTACCATTAGACCACCCGTAGTAGTAATGTGATTGAGCGTGAAGTGGTAAAAATCACGCCTTATAATGCCTCCTTGTACACCGCCTCCGGGGCATGATTCGATCAAAATTGATGTTGGCGTAATTGTGAAAACGCCAGTAGAGGGGCTTGATCTTGAAGGAGGAGCTTGATACCACATGTTTTATAATGCTCAAGGGATAGACTTGATCTTCAAGCCCCACTATACATAGTCTTATTATTATTTAACGTCCGAACTACTTTTTTACATGAACATGAACTAGTAAATTCGATTTTATTTTTTGGTTAGACATGTGCACTTTTCCGTGGATTCGTGTGAAACTTACTAGTTATTTATATGAATACAACCTCATTATGAACAGTATTTTAATATATTTTTTTCAATATTGTTTTTTCTTTTTCTAAGTTTTCATTATCTTATTATTTTATTACTTTAATTGATTTTAATCATTTCTTTTTCATGTTACTTTTAAGATACGAATCAAAGTATTCGTTATCAAACAAAATACTATAAAAATAAATCCATACCGATATCTATGTTGTTTGGTTTAGTTCGGTATGGTATCGTAATGATAGGGTGTCAGTTTATTAAAAACGTTAACAATAAAATTAAATATGGGTACGGATTGAAACAAATGTTATTTAATCGATTTCAATTCGGTTTGGTACGATAGCGATACAACGTCCGTTTTCAAAATAAAATTATTGCAACGTTGAAATAAAATAAAAAAGAATGCAAAATAGTGAATTCACTTAAATTCATTTTTTATAGTATTTGATTAATTTAAAATAATATTAATGATTACTATTGTTGATTCTATAAATGCCATCAAATTGGTTAATGTCTTGATGTAGTTAATTAAAATATACGTATTTGTCGTAATAAGATTTATTTAAACAAACTAAACTAACCCATAAAGTTAAAATAGCATAAAATTAGTCGTAAGTTATAATGAGTACTGATATTGTATTCGTGTCGTGATTAATTGATCAGATTCTAACAAAACATTGGTACCATTACTGGTATTATTCGAACTGTTATCTGTATCATTTATATACGGTTTTATCCGAATTAATCTTTATTAAATTTGATATTTCTCTAATAACATGCATTTGTTAACTTTTTTTTAAAATCTGAATAAGCAATTTTGTTTACATTTTTGTCAACATTTCAGTATAGTTTTGTATTGTATTTAAAATAGAGTTTCTTTTGTTGCATCATAAACTATACACGTCCAGGTACCGTGATGAACTGAGACGATTCCAATCGAACAACATCAGAACAAGTATCGGTATTGAAATGATCGAAACTGGTACCAGTAAATGTTTTTATGGTTTTTGTAACACCCCAAAAATATTAATAATATATATATATATATATATATATATATATATATATAACTAGGGATATTTAACCTAATTAATGGTAAGTTGTTAAATAATGAAAGTTAAATTAGGGTCCTCTTTATATCAAACTGAACATGAGGGACTAAATTAGCCAAGTAAGTGAAACATGTTATATTAATAATAAAAAAAAAGAAAAACACAACACATACTGGAGTTGTATGTGTGTGTATTGATCAAAGCAGGAGAAAAAGAAGGCAAACCCCTCAGTTATCAAAAAATCACCAAATTGAAAGGATAATCAAGCTTCTAACCCTTGCTTGAACTTAAATTATTGATCACCAATACTAGGGATCATAAGGTATGTCAAAATTTGATATTTGGTGATTTTTATGAAAATATGTGAAATTCATAGATTTCTATTTTTATAAGGATTGTGGAAATTAGTGTGAATTACAAGATGTAAATGAACTTAGGAACAAACCCTAGGTGAAAGTTTATGAATCAATTTCTAATTCTAAGTGTTTAAATGAAATGTAATATGTATGTAAGTGGGTTTTGGTGAATGTGTAGGACACATAGAGTATAATCAAGGAAAAAGTTGTAATTAAAGTTTAATGCATTGGGTTATATGTGCAAATATGAACATATCAATCACTTTGATGTTATGAGATATACATACATTGTTAATTGTTGGTTAATAGGCTTAACAAAGAAGGTATAAAAATCTTGCCCACAAGGTGTTTGATGTAATGTTTAAGTGATTATAAATAATTGAGATGGATAAAGAATCATATAAATGAGATTTTGAAAACGAGGTGGGTGCTATATTGTGTTATGAGTCTAAGCGATATATCGGATTGAACTCTATAGGCAAATTGGGTGAGGCGTCAAGCAATCAAGCCGGGACGAACGCACGCTTGAAAGGAAAGCTGTAAGGTATGTGGCTTATGCTCCGCAATAATTTTCTTATACTTTATATAATGTATCGTATGTTGACTATAGATGTGATAAAATGATAAAAGAGTAAAAGTTTGGTTGAATAAAAGCGATTGATTTCGCTAAAACAACCAAACGGGTCAAAATGATAAAAGAATAGAAGTTTGGTTGAATAAAAGCGATGGACTTCGCTAAAACAACCAAACGTGTCAAAAATGATAAAAGAATAGAAGTTTGGTCGAATAAAAGCGATGGACTTCGCTAAAACAACCAAACGGGTCAAAATGATAAAAGAATAGAAGTTTGGTTGAATTAAAGCGATGGTTTCGCTAAAACAACCAAACGGGTCAAAATGATAATAGAATAGAAGTTTGGTTGAATAAAAGCGATGGATTTAGCTAAAACAACCAAAAGAGTCAAAATGATAAAAGAATAGAAGTTTGGTCGAATAGAAGCGACGGACTTCGCTAAAACAACTAAACAGGTCAAAATGATAAAAGAGTTAAAGTTTGGTTGAATAAAAGCGATGGATTTGCTAGAACAACCAAACGGATCAAAACTAAGTCGTGACATATTCTAAATGGTATGAACGACTACTTTAGTTAAAATCCGGAAGTAAAAGGGTAAAACCGGAAAATTAGTCGTAAACTAAGTAATAAGTATAAAAATAAATAATAATAAAAATATATATGATTAGTCCGGATGTTAGATTTTGGGTTCATAAGGTAGAGGGTCATGTTTTGATCATGTAGAAAGAAACGGGAGGTTAAACGGACAAGCGGATTAAAAGATATGGAGAAAATTTGCATCAAAATTCACAAATAAGGGAAAATCTGCAGCAAGCCACCGTAAGCTACTGTATGCCACCGTAGCTTACGGTGGGGTAAAAAAATTGTTTTGTTCAATTTGGCCATGCTCAAACGATTGGTTACGTTTGTATATGTTGAATGTAATATATAACTAAAGTTCTAATTAAGTTTTGTAATGTAGGTGAACCATATAATAACGCGGATGCTGATCAAAGTTGTTGAAGAACCGAACACTTCCAAAACTTTAGCTTCCGCTTAGTTTCTTTTGTCCATGGAACGTAACAGTGTTGAAGGGTTTATGAATAGTTTGTATGTAAAAAAAAGTTTTTGTAAACTCGTACTTTTGAAATAACAGTTTGATTGTCCTAACTAATGTAACATCACAACTTTAATAGTTATCAAATAGATGAGTTAGGGTGTTTCGGTTTTCAATCAAAATTTGTATTCAAATTAAAGTTTCTTTTTTTGTATCATAACCTATACAAATGTAGATATCGTATGCTACCGTGATGAACCGAGCTAATTCCACGCGAACAACATGGTTACCGACATCTATAGTGAAATAATCAGAAGCGATACCGATAATTGTTTTTATGGTTTCCAACTGATGTAAAACACATGTCAAGGTCCTTTTGGGCATATCAAGACCCTTATATTTTGTTTTCTTTTTCGATTGCTGTATCGAGGGTCGATAGTGTAACGAACCATATCGATACTGACTGAATTCCTGCCGCGTAGCGCTGGGGAATTCCACTAGTTATTATTTTATTAAAACACTATAAATAAGTAACTTGTATATGGATATATGTCTTGTACTTAATGCTTTGGGAGATTTAAAGAAAAAAAAAGAAAAACTATACCTCACTAAAAAAACCTCCAAAAAACTAACCCATCTCAATTCTCAAGTCTGGTAATTAATCCTCATCACAATTCTCAAGTCTGGTATCTGTTTAATATACGTCCAAAACATCAATGGTTACATTGTCACGCAAACTAATCGGCAATAGTATGTGCTTGATAATGCATTATGATATTGGTATTTATAACATTTGCTTGTTAATAAAAAACAACTAGGATCTAGCACCTGCGCTTTTCGGCGTGACTGTAAACCGAACAAAACATAGACGTAAAAACGTTGAACCACGCACGTACGTTACAGCGTGTTAACGTCTCAAAATTATATCGAAACAACACATAATAGAATGACTAAGTTGACAAACCGAATCGATACCAATTAAGTTGACAAACCGCACCCACCTGACCTCGTACACCCTAATAGGTTACCGATTAAGTTCTCGTGCGCGTAGCGCGGGTTAATCCCACCAATAGAAACTTAAATACCATGGTTGTGTCTCCATGAACCATGTTCTTAGATTTTCTTTTTTTTTTACCCTTAAGTTATAGACTTTACACATTCTACCCCGATCTTTTGGTAAATGACAGATTGACTGTAACATTTGTGTAAATTGGGTTTCGAAAACCTGTCTCTTTTTTTAATCAATTAAGTATAATTGTTTACGTCGTTTAGTTATCTATTTTTTTTGTTTGTTTAAAATATTAAATATATTAATGAATAAAGTTTAAATAAATAGTATAATATAATCCATTAAATAAATAAATCATCTAATTAATAAATACTTATGATAATTTAAAAAGGAAAACGGATTTTAAAAATAAATGGGTGAACCGGGATTCGAACCCGGGTTCCCCCGGTTACACACACGCAAAAAACACCACTACACTGCACACACCAGATGTGCATATCTTTGAAACTTAAAACTTTTATTTTGAGGCTGAGCGGGAACTTGCAAATCGAATCCGACATCACGCGCCCATCCTTTCCTTTTGAATCTCCGAACAACTGACCTGTGATGTATTCTTGGCAGCATTCAATCTGTCTGGCTGTCAAATTTTTTTTTGGCAAATTGCCAATCACTGAGTTGAATTTCCAAACTAAGCCGAAATCAAGCTCTCCAACACCCTCTATAAATACCCGTTGCATTCCCCAAACAGAATTCGCTCAATTCCCCTGTTCACTCACTCTTATCACGCTCGTCGGAAACTTTGTTTCACCGGAGAACCACCGGACCATCAGAAACTAACCGTCGGAGATCGTGAACCTGCATTTCGGTTCATTCGGTACATTCTTGTCTTCTTTTCTTTTGTGTATCGCCTGTTTTCTTTTCTTTTCGCTGCATATTATTGATCAGAAGAAGAGCCGGATTAAATTTAGGGCGGGTACAGGTTGGTTCAAAGTCGAAATGAAGGAGATGAAGTGCTGATGTATGTATTTTATATTTATTATATCCCGGCTTACAAACGGGTTAAGCACCCAGCCCAACTGGTTGGGCCGGGTTCAAACAAGACCCGGGTCGTCCGTTCGATTCCACACCCACGCACCGGTTCAATTAATTTAAACCCCCTTTTTAATTGATCACATCAGTATAAACCTACTTAGTATATAAATATAATTAAATCTCAAGTATAATCGGATTAGACACCCAGCCCAGTTGGTCGGGCTGGGTGCAAATTATAGCAGGGATCTTGAGTTCGAAACCCTTGGGCATGCCGGTCTGAACCACTTTATTCCTTTTTAAATTTAAATGAATTTGAATAAATCTAACTTGTGTATAAATATAATTAAAATTTAGATTCTTTCGGGTTAGACACGTAGCTTAGTTGGAAGAGCAGCGTGCACACAAACGAGAGGTCGCGAGTTCGAGCCTCACCACACGCATCTAATTCCATCGTAAAGCCGGTCTGACACGTGTCAGACTGACATTTTTTGTCCTTTTTTTTCTTTTCTTTATTATTTAATTGTTTTATTTTCATTATTTCATTTCATAGATTTATTCAAAAGAAATAATATTCTAAACATTAAAAACATATAATTTTAAGGGCATAATTATATCAATACAAATCATAAAATTTACTTAAAACCTAAACAAGGGTTTTAATCAAAATATTAGTTTATTTATTTATCAAGTTATCACGTTATTGTTTTTAGGTTAGATTTTCTCGTCGGTTAAATCCGCAACTCGTGCGCTCTCATTTTCACTGAAGAATACGCATCCAATGTGAGTGAATCTCTACAAATTCCCCGTTTTAATCACGTTTTGGGGTGTATCATGTGTTGTACAATTTCTTTTATTTTATTTAACGCTTGTGCTAGTATCATTTCGTGATCAAATGTGTATTGTTTGTTATGTGGCTTATATGTGGATACATTTTATCATTTCAGTGCAATCATTTCATTAGGCCCATCAGTTCCTCGTAGGATACGGGTTGAGCATCAGGTGCCTCATTAGATCGGCTCCGTTTGATTGAGTCTTGATCTCAAATACATCATCCATTATGTCATATGTTCATTCAATGTGGTTTGTGATTGGTTACATATATATACATTTACTCACATGTGATTCATGCACAATTTTATTTAAACCAACATAAAAGTCAATCATTTTAATGTTTTATCAAGGTTCACTCGCCAACTATTGTTGACTCAAATTTTCTGTTTTACGCATGATACAGGTGAACAAGCTGAGGAAAGAAACACATAGGATGGCCTTAGAAGAATAAACAATTTATTCGTTTGGAACAATCGTTTAGTTTATTGTTTGTGTTTGTATGAATTCTGTGTTTGATATTTGAATTTAATTTCAATTTAATAAATATGAAACTTATTAGTAAATATCATGAGCTTTGGTGATAACCCTGTCACACCCCGACCCGCAGCGGAATAAGAGTCGGGGCATAGTTGGGTTATCACCAAAGCTCATGATGTTTACTAAATGCTTCATATTTATTAAATTCGAATTACAACTTCAATATTCAAAACAAGTTCATACAATTACAAGGAAAAAGAAACTAAGTAAAACAATCCAAAGCCTAAACTGATTTATTCTTCTAGGCCGTCCTATATGTTTCTTGCTTCAACTGGATCACCTGTATCATGTGTAAAAATGGGGATTTTGGGTCACCAAAAGTTGGCGAGTGAACCTTGTTAAAAACATTTATTATTGATTTCTTGTTGTATTTAATATGGAAAAATTGTGCAATAATCATATGTGAGCAAACATATATAAACAAACAAACACAAACCACCTTGAATGAGTATATGACATGAATAATAATGTATATGTTGGCAACGTCACGTTCCGCTCATAGGTAATGGGGAACGGACGAGCCTATGATGATGTATGTGAGATCAAGGCTCAATCAAACGGAGCCGATCGTATGTTGGCAACGCCACGTTCCGCTCATAGGTAATGGGGAACAGACGAGCTTATGATGATGTATGTACTTGAAAATGATAAATTTAATCTAAACATTAACCACACAAACAATTGATACATATTGGTTACACATTGATCATGGATATGATGGTTGCACAAGTGTTTTAATGTAATAAATAATAAGCGACACATGATACACCCCAAAATGTGATTAAAACGGAGAATTGGTAGAGATTCACTCACATTGGGTGCATTCTTTTGATGATGTTGAATGTGCACGAGTTTCGGGATTTGATCGACAAGGATAAACTAACCTAAAATAATAACGAAATGGTACGGTAAATAAATGGATTTTATTAACAATTTTAGTAGGATTTTTAGATTTATTTTTGTGAGTTTAAGGTCGTTTTCTAACTTTAAAAATATTATTTTTAAGTATTTTTAATTGATTTTTAAATTAAATAAACAAATAAAAAAATAAAAAAAAGTTTGACTTTGGTTGACCGTTGACCGGTCGGACAGTGGGAATTGGTGCGCTGAGTGAGGTTCGAACCCGGGACCTCTCGTACGCGTGCACGCAGCTCTACCAACTGAGCTACGTGTCTAACCCGAAATAATCTGTGTTTTAATTATATAAATATACAAATTAAATGTTAATTTATTTGGTTTATATTAAAAGGTTTTAAAATGGTCGAACCAGTTTGCAGGGAGCCGGATCGAACTCGGGTCCTTCGGTTTGTAAGCGCACAGCCCAACCAGTTGGGCTGTGTGTCTTATCTGTTTAACTTACGGTTTATATTAATCTTATAAACAAACTGGAATCTGTTCTGATTCAGTTTTAAAAAGAATGGTTTTAATTCGGAAAGTCGGTGCGTTTGTATGGTTCGAACTCGTGACGTGCGCTATGTGTTTGCACACAGTCCACCGCTGGACTGTGTGTCTAACCCGGTTTAATATTCAATTTATATTATACTTATACACAACGTCGACTTCGTCTTCTTCATTCAAAGACACAAAACAACGATATTCGACTGTTTTTGTTAAAATCGTTCGCCGAACATTTTATTGATTGAATTGTAATGGATAAAAAGAGTTAAGGAATCGAACGTACCGAACAGACTGATTTTCTCAGAACTCCGGCAATGGTCGTCGGCTCTGATTTGTGAATTCCGTCTGGATGAATCAATTAACAGTTTTGATCGATGAGTTTTGAAATTGAGTTACTAAACAAGGATTATCAGAGGGTTTAGATGATTGTACCTATTCACAGCGTGATTTCGGAAATTTCCAGAAATTTTCCGGCGAGTGCAGAATATCCGGCAACGTCGTCTGGGATTGATTCTGGTTGATGGATTGAAGTTAGTATAAGTCTAACAATGGATTGAAAACGAAAGAGTCGAGAAATTTACCGATTTGATGTATGTCTCGGTTTTCCGGCGAATGTCCGGCAATTGCAGAATATCTCCGGCGAGTGTAATTGCTTCGAGAAATTGTACGATTTTGAGCGAAATGATTACCAGAGACTTGGGTGTGTCTTTATAGGGATGAATCAAGATGAATTGGGTCTGAATTTGGTCTTGATTCGTGGTCAAGACTTTCTCCGGCGGTTATGACTGAGATCGCGGGATTAGACATCGGTTATAACCGACGTCGATGTTAATACATGCGTTTAGTCAAAGGAAACCGTCGATAATTGGCGAAATCGTGGGTATTTCCGGCGAGTGCGAAATTGGGCGCGCTGATTCACTGGGTTTGATTTAGAGTTTCAATATAAGTATTAATTGTTTCATTATATCAACAAACAAGTCAAGTGGCGGAGTGGTGAGATGTGTGTTGGTTGTTTCTTCCGGCTGACCCGGGTTCGAAACCCGGCAGCCTATTTTCTTTTTTATTTACTTTATTTTTACTTTTTAATAATTATAGTTTTTAAATTCTAAATTGTTTATTAATTATGTATTGTTTAAATTAAAATTAATCATAAATACGCAACGAAATTTTATAACTTAATATTCGATTAATAAACGAAGCGGGTTTTGGAAACCCGTTTTTCGACGGATGTTACAAACCCAATCATGCTCCGACTTTTATTCCGCTGCGAGTTGGTGTGTGACATTGACCTCTAACTTTTGGTATTTAACAACTTTGACCCCCTATATCAATTGTTTTTCGTAAGGGTGTAAGGGATGGTTATCTTTTAAGGAAAGGTAAACGTTTCACCTAACCAATCATATTTTGCCATATCAATTTATCTCTTGCACTAAAACATAAGGGTATACGGGGTGGGTTAGGCAAATACATCGGCAAATGCATATGCCGCACGGCATGTCCACCACCAACAAGGAGCTGCCGATCGGTAAAAGGATTTGCGGAGAAGAGTTGGCGCATGCAGGAAAGAAGAAGGAGAGGGTAAGTGGTGGGGCCCACTACTTCTCAACCAATCACATGTTTTGTTTTTTTTAAATTAGTTTGCCTAATCTCATTTTAGACATGCACTCCTTATGTTTTCTAGGCAAAAGGGAAGAATAGAGGGGAAATGACATGGCACAATACGATTGGGTGAGGAGAAAGTTCGTCTAATCTCATTAGCCATGCACCTCTTACACCCTACGGGGTAGTCACCTCTATTGGAGTGAGGTAAACAATTTTTTAAATACAAAAACAAAAAAAATTATAATTGGTTGAAAAGAGTGAGCCCCACCATTATCCAACTCTCTCTCTCCTCTTCCCCGAAGTAGTGATTATACACCAAATCAAGTCCCCTCGCAAGGTAAACTTTGATGACGACGATGTTTCCTGTGAAGTAAACTAGTTTACCCCATAGTTTACCGCACCCACCCGATCCCGTCCACCCTAATAGATTAACCTTTAGCAAAGATGCATTTTCTAAAGATATTTTTGTCCTCTTTAACCAAAGTAAAAGAAAATATTTTATTTCTGGTAATTTTAACCAAACGTTAGATGATTTTGTCCCAAACTAAAAGAAGGTTTTGGTTTGAAGAATGACACGTCAACGGTCAAGATCTTTTACATCACACGAAGTGGAGCGTGGTTTCCAACGTGGAGGCCTTAACCACGCCCATACGCCGGCATGTGCTTGGCGTGGCTGATGGCGTAGTGGTTTGGGTGTTGAATTCTTCACAGGCCACGTGCTGAAGAAGATGGTGTTGAGGTGTGTTGTTTTCATTGGGTGGTAGGTTTTTGTTTGATTTACTTTTTTTAACATAAAATAAATATAAAAAGTGTATGTCACTTGTTACACAACGCCACTCTTTCACGCTCGTCCCATTCCGCCCTTTTTTGCACCACGTCACTTTTTGATAGGTGCTAATGTGGCTAGCACATGGTGCTTCACGCCCCTTTTCATGTCCACCCACTTCGTATAGTCTTATTATGCTTTGTAGGATAAGACATGAGACCACACGGTGTGCAATGTGGAGGAGGGCGTGGAGCGCTCAACCACGTCTTCACACCGGCCCATGCCTGGCGTGGTGGATTCTTCAGTGGCGTGGAGGGAGGATGGTGATGAGGTTTGTTGTTTTGATTGGGTGATGGGTTATTATTTGATTTTTTTAAATATAAAATAAATATAAAAACTGTATGCCACATGTTACACTACGCCATCCTTTCTCGTTTTATCTCACCCCGTGCTTTTGACACCACTCCCCCGTTTGACATATACTGACGTGGCTGCCATGTTTAACTTCATGCCCATTTTCTATACCCTCCCACACCGTACAATCTAATAGTATTGTGTACAAAAACCGCCCTCCATCATAAAAATTCTACCCTCGTAGTTTTCTCTCTCTCCTTTAACTCACGATTTATAGCACAAAGGCATCTACAAAGCTGAAATACTTTCATTTCATTAGACTTAATTAGTCAGTATTGTGCAGATTTATAAGTATAACAGAGATTTCAAGAACATATCTTCAACTAAAAGCTGAAATAGTAAATTGAAGCCACTAGAATTGGCTTTAAGATTTGTATTCTATGTGGTTTTAATTGAATTAATTACAACTTTTTTTCATGAAGTGTTAGATAAAAACAACCTAGATTTTTTTATTACTTTTATATATAACAAGTGATATTAATCATAACTCGAGCTAGGTCCCCGAGCCAGGTCCTTCATTTCATCCATTATTTCGTTTAGTTTAAAAAAGGGTTATTAGATCTGATCACTCTCAACTATTTCTTTTTGGCCACTGGCAGTCTCAACTTTGACTTTGGCTCCCACCATTCCCAACTTAACACATAGTATATCATGATAGTCCGTCGTTAAATAAACACTAACTGGGTTTGTTTTATAATCCTACGTGTCATATTAATCCAGCGTGCCATGGTGACGTGTACTGGACACCTGTTTCTCTACAAAAGACAACAACATTTCACTTAAACCATCGATTCAATTTAAGGCAAGAAAGTTTTGATTAAGGTCGAACTTTTCCATCATCATGCCGCGTTGGATTAGTTTGACACGTATGATTATAAAACAAACCCAGCTAGTGTTTATTTGACGACGGGGTGTCATGACACACTATGTGTTAAGTTGGAAACGGTGGAAGTCAAAGTCAAAGTTAGGAGTGTCAACGGCCAAAAGGGAATAGTCGAGGGTGATCAGATCGAATAACTCTTTAGAAAATCACAAACATGGCTCGTTTCAAACTTTATATATAAAATCCGGGCTCACACGAGATCAACTTTAGTTAAGCTTGGGTCTATCTACATGACTTGACTTGCTCTTCTAATGTTTTTTCTATCTATTTTCTAAATGAAATATTTTTTCTGTCACTATTTTCTATTTTTTTCTGTTTTTAATTTAATAGCAGACGAACAAACATTTTAAATGAAATATTTTTTTGTCACTATATCTATGTTTTGTCCCATTCAAATGTTGCTTCATCTATAAATAGACAGAGACCCTTAGGATATATTGAACACAAAAAAAAACATAGGAAACAATGGAACTTCTATATCTAGTTTTCTCTATTATCCTAATCTTCTTCCTCTATGGCATCGGCCTCGGCCATAACCGGAGGCTACCACCGGGCCCTACGGGCCTCCCGATCATCGGAAACCTTCTCGACCTTGGACCGAAACCCCACGAGTCCCTAGCCAAACTCTCCAACAAACACGGTCCACTTATGACCATCCGATTGGGAGCCATCACTAGCGTGGTGGCGTCCACACCTGACGCGGCTAGAGAAATCCTCCAACGCAATGATGAGGCGTGCTCTGGTCGCGTTGTCCCCGACGCAGCCGCCTCCCATCCCGACAACGACGTGGCAATGGCGTGGATTCCAGCTAACGACGAGTGGCGAACCATGAGAAAAGCGCTTAGCACGTACCTCACACACCAACACAAACTCGACACCCTTCGCGATCTAAGACAAAACGTGGTGGGGGGGATGCTGGAGTTTCTTAATGAGTCTGGGCGCAAGAAGGCGGGCGTGGACATAGGAAAGTTGTCATTCGCGGTCGCGCTCAACCAGATGTCCAACACTTGCGTGTCACAAAACGTGACAAGCTACGAGTCGGATGATATTGGGGGGTTTAAAACAGCTGTGAAGACAGTAATGAAAATGACTGGGAAGTTCAACATAGCGGACTTGTTTCCAGTGTTGAAGCCTTTGGACCCTCAGAACATACGGAAGCAAGGGAAGGCTGCTTATGGCTGGCTCGATAACATGGTGGAAGGGTTCATAACCGAGAGGTTAAAGAATCGCGAGTCGAAACTTCCGAGGTTTGGTGATATGTTGGATTCGTTGCTGGATTATAGTGAGAGTAATGAAGCTGAGTTTACTCTCAAACATATCAAGATTCTACTTGTGGTAAGTTACTCTCTTTAGTTTACTCTATTTCATTACCATGCATAAGCACAAAATTTCATTTTCAAAAAGAAAATTGCTAAATAATCATGTAGTTGTGTTATTAATTAATTACTTGTAGCTAAATCATGTAAACATACATATAATTTATAAAGTTCATAAAAGTTAGTAACTTAAACCGATGATCTTATTTTTATTAAGATTTTGACGCTTTAATTTTGTTTTATTTTTATGGGCCAGTATATAAATTCATAAATGTCCAGCTAGGTCATGATGAAGTTCATGATATTCAATTTCTTACGTACTAATTACGTTTTTTTAAATACAAATATTAATTTTAATAGATTGAACTCAGATTAAAGGTCTTGATAATATTTTATAATATTGTGGGATTTTTTAACAACAATTTCAAGCTTTTTTTTTAAATAAATACACCATGCATGCATTATTCAAAATTTGAACTCCTAACATTTAGATTGTGTTACCCGACTTACCACCGGAATATCTCCATGAGTTAAGAATATATCATTAACGTTTTTATTAATTATTTATATTATAAAGTCTAGACTAAAAAAATACAAGAATTGTAAACTCAATAAACAGTAAGCTGATAAATTTATCTTGAAATTCTGTATTCAATGAAAATTTTATAGAACCCAAAATTTCATTAAATAAAATAGTTTCTTTTTTTGTGAAAAGGCATTAAATGAAATAGATTTTTTGTTTTCTAACAAGCTAACAAAAAATTGCATTAAACTAAACTAGAAAGACACTATAACCAAAACATACACCAAATAAAGATCCACCAAAATGCAACAGAAAGAAAGACAACAAATAAGAACAAAACAATTAAAAAGCATCACTAGTCCTCCATCTTTCCCAGGCAATCTCCCCATCTCTCGATCTGCCTTTCACCCACAGATAACCTAAGCTTTTAGTGTCCAGTGGCGGATCTAAAAATATTCGTAGGGGTAACGTTTTATAAAAAAAGGGTAACGTTTTATAAAAATGTCAAATTTTTCCAAAATTTACACTACTGCTACCCCATCGTATAGGGTAGGTCCGCCCCCGTTAGTGTCTTCAATAATTTTAAACAAAGATTACATCGTCAGTATGCACCACGAAGCGATGAGAACAATAGCGTGAAACGCCTTCTTTTTCTTCTTAGAGCCTTGAGAAAAGAATGCACTCCCGACAAATCTTTAATATCGACAACAAACAAAGCATCAACCCTACACCATTGGGCAATGATGGTCCACACCATGTTCACGAAAGGACACGGGACCAGAAGATGCTCTGTGGTTTGGGGGCAGTCTCCACAAAAAACACACATCACACCTGCCTTTTATAAGATTTGAACCCATAACCATTTAATTAGAAACTATATCACTTTACTACTAGGCTAGTACGTTGGAGCATTAAATAAAATAGATAAAGCATCGATAACTAAGGCATGTCAATAATTATATTTTTTTTAAAACTAGGGATGGAATAAAATCTCGGATACAAACAAAAAAACATAAATATTCAAGATAGTTTTTGGGTATGCAGGTGGCCGACCGCAGATGCGATTAATAAAAAAACGTGTGAATTTGGGTATGGGTATGGCATTGTTGATCAATAATTAAAAGCCTTTGCAACTTGCATAAAAAAACATGAGAGTAATTTCATTTTACAAATTATTTCTAGTAAGGAAACATTGAAATTACAGGAATTGTTTCTAGCGGGAACAGAAACTAGTTCAAACACAATAGAATGGGCAATGACAGAACTATTGCTTAACCCTAATATGTTCTCAAGAGTCCGCGAAGAAGTCTCCACAACGGTGGGAGAAAACGGAAACATTTTAGAAGCCAAACTTCTTGACCTGCCTTATCTGCAAGCGGTCATCAAAGAAACAATGCGACTTCATTTGGCTGTGCCTTTGTTGGTGCCTCATAAAACTGAAACCGAAGTTAAGCTAGGCGAATATATCGTGCCAAAAAACACACAAATTCTGGTGAACGCATGGGCCATGGCCCGCGATCCTAGGTATTGGGAAAACCCGATGGCGTTTAAGCCAGAGAGGTTTCTAGAAAATGAGTTCGAATACAAAGGCCAACATTTTGAGTTCATACCTTTCGGATCAGGTCGAAGGATGTGTCCTGGGATACCCTTGGCTCAGAGGGTGGTTAGTTTAATGCTGGCGTCATTTGTGTATCATTGTGATTGGAATTTACCTCATGCTAGAGAAGAAATGGATATGGACGACATTTATGGCCTTACATTGCTTAGGGCAACACCTCTCGTTGCTACTCCAGTTCCAGTCACACATTAGGCATAAAGCTTGAAGTTCACATGCACTTGTAGTTAATAAGTGCGAATAATACCATTGTTTTTATTCTGAAACATTATACAAAATAAATGATAAGTATGATATTAAGTTTGTAATCGTTTACATATTATTTTAGAATATGCATGTTAAGTGTTTTCTATAAATTTTATACGTTGCAAAGATTGTATCCGTCTATCTTTTATGCATGTTATATATATATATATATATATATATATATATATATATATATATATATATATATATATATATATATATATATATATACTTTTCTCTGTGTTCCCACAAATAAACAAATAGTTATCAAAAAGTTGTGAATACCAAGTAGTAGTGTCTTAATTTGTTTTCACACTTGAAAATAATATTTATTTAAGCTAAATATCTTATTTTAGTTGAATTATAATCTTTTTTTTTTCAATTATAAATAAGCTACATATATAATGATGTTTTCCTTATGACCAATCGAATCGACACCATACAAACAACATAGATGCTAATATTCATTTTTTTTTTTGTTTTTAATGATGTTATATGGGCTTCATGATGAACCAATTCGATTTCGATCGAATAAGGTACTGGTAAAACCATTTCCAATTTTTACTATTCATAACCGGTGTAAGTTTAGTCAAAGATGGAGTTGTATTCGTCCATGTATCACTTTTTTTCTTTTGATTGTTATATTGAGTGTCAGTATTGTCTCAGTTTTGTTATGAACCGAACCGATACCCGCCGAAAACTCGTTGCGAAGCGTGGAAAAACCACTAGTTTGTAGTTAAAAATAAAATAATTGGGAAACGATTTAAAAATCAGAACGGAAGATTACGAGAATTAATAGACATTGTTGAATAAAAACTTTATAATATAGACATATTTATATACTGTTTTCAGCCTTCAGCAAGTAGTCAACCTCATTTTTACGAATAAGAAGTTGCCATACTTTGCAGGCTCGGTTGATTGGGGTTTTGCCTACACTTTTAGGGAGATGGATGGGATAATCAGAATTCATTCTACACTATTTGCGAGGCAGCTGACACGACTAAGCCTACCATTTTTTTGAGGCGGCTAAGACAATTAAGCCTTCGTTTTTTATGAAACAGCCGAGACTACTTTGGAAAAGGCTGAAAAGGGATGTTCCTGTTTTAACTTATTTTGCTTACGATGTCTAGTTTCGTAATTTTCCAAAACACTAAACTTCCCTTTCCATGGTTCCACGTTCTATTTTCTTTCCTCGCCCGTCGACTCTTAGAAGCTTAATGACCTCCGTTGAACGCGGCTAACCATCTAAACAACCACACTATGTTACTTTCTTTGTCTATCACATGATTAAAGTCACCGTCGCCCACTTCATTTGTGGGTTTCATTTAATAGTCTAGTCGGACTTCAACATATATAATGATAAGTTGTTGTGGCCAAGATGAAACTAAGTGGTACAACGATGTTTTTGAGGTAATCATGATCACTAAAAAATATTACACTGTTTAATAATCATTTAAAATGAATAACTGCAATACTTAATCAAATTTGATTCTTATTTTTATTTAACTTTGTTTTTTTTACAAATACAACATGTATAGATTGATCTTTTCTAAACGTAAAAATCTCACACACTACACAAAAATCTCGAAAGTTAGTAAAAAAAATTAAAATATACGTTACATTAAAAATTATGCAGAACCAGTTAACTTTACACAATATATTAGGTCTACCCATGCCCGTAAATCACCCTTGAACCAACATAAAAGTCAATCATTTTAATGTTTTATCAAGGTTCACTCGCCAACTATTGGTGACCCAAATTTTCTGTTTTACGCATGATACATATGAACAAACTGAGGAAAGAAACACATAGGATGACCTTAGAAGAATAAACAATTTATTCGTTTGGAACAATCGTTTAGTTTATTGTTTGTGTTTGTATGAATTATGTGTTTGATATTTGAATTTAATTTCAATTTAATAAATATGAAACTTATTAGTAAATATCATGAGCTTTTATGATAACCCAATCATAACCCGACTTTTATTCCGCTGCGGGTTGGGATGTAACATTGACCTCTAACTTTTGGTATTTAACAACTTTCACCCCCTATGTATTCCTACTTAATAACTTCACACCTTATTTTCTTCAACACTTCAATTCTTATATTTAAATTACTTTTATTTACGACTTTACATCTCAACGTGAGAGACATCATACTCTTTTTATCTATGCCTAACTACGTTAATGCTACTTACATATCATATGTAACAAAGTCAAAAACGCGTCACGTCATGCGTGCGCACCACACGTTAGTATTTTCATTGTAACGCGTGTAACAAAGTCACAAACGTGACGTTACCGCAGCTACGCACGGCACGTGTAAAATCTAATGCATCAATAAAATGCTAGGAAATTGAATAGTAACAATAATTGACTTTACTAATATAGGATGGAAATTGAATAGTAACAATAATGGACTTTACTAATTAATATAACTTTGTTATGTTTTTTTATTGAACGTCAAAGTTTACCCTCACCTTACATTACACCAATTAATTAAATAAACTTTCATTATTCAGGTTTGAACCTAAAATATCATCTCTGATAGACATGAGCCAACCTCTATCAAGTGGGCTACCGTAGATCGATAAATTTGATAAAGTATATTTTCATAATTCCATCACCCTTGAATGGATTATTCCATCTCTCCTTTGTTACCTCATACTAAACGCGGACTAAGCTCATGTTAACCTTTAATTTTTCACCTATATGATAATAAAAAAAAACCAAGTCATATAATTTGGGCATTAATCTAAATTAAAGTGTATTTATTTAACATGATTATCGACCAAATTATAATATTTTTTAGTTAAGTAGGCGCCTTATAGTTATAGATATCATTAAAAAACTCTTAATAACTCAAAGTTATTAGAAGAAGAACAAATCTTGGTACACTTTTAGGTCTTTATCCAATCAAAAGAGAGATATGGTAAAACTATTTTGGTCGGATTTTATGACAAAGACATAATGATATATAGTAAAATGGCTACACTTTTATCCAATCATTTAAATATGTGTGCTTGCGGCCTTGCTTGGGTTGATGATCTACTTATCATAGTTTTGTTTGCATAATTTTACGCTACACATTTTTCTAAGGAGTAAAGTAAACAATAAAGAATAAATTTGTTGATTTCTTATAGAACTTAAATACATTAATATATAGAGATTGTTATATATACATATTAACCATCATACGGTTGATGCGGAACCCATCGTATGGGGCTAATAAGTGAAATAGAAATTAGTTATTGGATAACAATCACATATATCAAGAACATTTATAATCAATTGTTTTCCGTAAGGGTGTAAGGGATGGTTATCTTTTGAGGAAAGGTAAACTTTTCACCTAACAAATCATATTTTGCCAAATCAATTTCTCTCTTGCACTAAAACATAAGGGTATACGGGGTGGGTTAGGCAAATACATCGGCAAATGCATATGCCACACGGCATGTCCACAGCCAACAAGGAGCTGCCGATCGGTAAAAGGATTTGCGGAGAAGAGTTGGCGCATGCAGGAAAGAAGAAGGAGAGGGTAAGTGGTGGGGCCCACTACTTCTCAACCAATCACATGTTTTGTTTTTTTTAAATTAGTTTGCCTAATCTCATTTTAGACATGCACCCCTTATGTTTTCTAGGCAAAAGGGAAGAATAGAGGGGAAATGACATGGCACAATACGATTGGGTGAGGAGAAAGTTCGCCTAATCTCATTAGCCATGCACCCCATACACCCTACGGGGTAGTCACCTCTATTGGAGAGAGGTAAACAATTTTCTAAATACAAAAAAAAAAAAAAATTTGTGATTGGTTGAAAAGAGTGAGCCCAACATTATCCAACTCTCTCTCTCTTCTTCCCCGATGTAGTGATTATACACCAAATCAAGTCCCCTCGCAAGGTAAACTTTGATGAGGGCGATGTTCCCTGTGAAGTAAACTAGTTTACCCCATAGTTTACCGCACCCACCCGATCCCGTCCACCCTAATAGATTAACCTTTAGCAAAGATGCATTTTCTAAAGATATTTTTGTCCTCTTTAACCAAAGTAAAAGAAAATATTTTATTTATGGTAATTTTAACCAAATGTTAGATGATTTTGTCCCAAACTAAAAGAAGGTTTTGGTTTGAAGAATGACACGTCAACGGTCAAGATCTTTTACATCACACGAAGTGGAGCGTGGTTTCCAACGTGGAGGCCTTAACCACGCCCATACGCCGGCATGTGCTTGGCGTGGCTGATGGCGTAGTGGTTTGGGTGTTGAATTCTTCACAGGCCACGTGCTAAAGAAGATGGTGTTGAGGTGTGTTGTTTTCATTGGGTGGTAGGTTTTTGTTTGATTTACTTTTTTTTAACATAAAATAAATATAAAAAGTGTATGTCACTTGTTACACAACGCCACTCTTTCACGCCTCGTCCCATTCCGCCCTTTTTTTGCACCACGTCACTTTTTGATAGGTGCTAATGTGGCTAGCACATGGCGCTTCACGCCCCTTTTCATGTCCACCCACTTCGTATAGTCTTATTATGCTTTGTAGGATATGAGACCACACGGTGTGCAATGTGGAGGAGGGCGTGGAGCGCTCAACCACGTCTTCACACCGGCCCGTGCCTGGCGTGGTGGATTCTTCAGTGGCGTGGAGGGAGGATGGTGATGAGGTTTGTTGTTTTGATTGGGTGATGGGTTATTATTTGATTTTTTAAATATAAAATAAATATAAAAACTGTATGTCACATGTTACACTACGCCATCCTTTCTCGTTTCATCTCACCCCGTGCTTTTGACACCACTCCCCCGTTTGACAGATACTGACGTGGCTGCCATGTTTAACTTCATGCCCATTTTCTATACCCTCCCACACCGTACAATCTAATAGTATTGTGTACAAAAACCGCCCTCTATCATAAGAATTCTACCCTCGTAGTTTTCTCTCTCTCCTTTTAACTCACGATTTATGGCACAAAGGCATCTACAAAGCTGAAATACTTTCATTTCATTAGACTTAATTAGTCAGTATTGTGCAGATTTATAAGTATAACAGAGATTTCAAGAACATATCTTCAACTAAAAGCTGAAATAGTAAATTGAAGCCACTAGAATGGGGTTTAAGATTTGTATTCTATGTATTACAACTATTTTTCATGAAGTGTTAGATAAAAACCACCTAGTTTTTTTATTACTTTTATATATAACAAGTGATATTAATCATAACTCGAGCTAGGTCCCCGAGCCAGGTCCTTCATTTCATCCATTAATTCGTTTAGTTTAAAAAAGGGTTATTAGATCTGATCACTCTCAACTATTTCTTTTTGGTCACTGGCAGTCTCAACTTTGATTTTGGCTTCCACCATTCCCAACTTAACACATAGTATATCATGATAGTCCGTCGTTAAATAAACACTAACTGGGTTTGTTTTATAATCCTACGTGTCATATTAATCCAGCGTGTCATGGTGATGTGTACTGGACACCTGTTTCTCTACAAAAGACAACAACATTTCACTTAAACCATCAATTCAATTTAAGGCAAGAAAGTTTTGATTAAGGTCGAACTTTTCCATCATCATGCCGCGTTGGATTAGTTTGACACGTATGATTATAAAACAAACCCAGCTAGTGTTTATTTAACGACGGGGTGTCATGACACACTATGTGTTAAGTTGGAAACGGTGGAAGTCAAAGTTAAAGTTAGGAGTGTCAACGGCCAAAAGAGAATAGTCGAGGGTGATCAGATCGAATAAAAACACACATCACACCTGCCTTTTATAAGATTTGAACCCATAACCATTTAATTAGAAACTATATCACTTTACTACTAGGCTATTACGTTGGAGCATTAAATAAAATAGATAAAGCATCGATAACTAAGGCATGTCAATAATTATATTTTTTTTAAAACTAGGGATGGAATAAAATCTCGGATACAAACAAAAAAACATAAATATTCAAGACAGTTTTTGGGTATGCAGGTGGCCGACCGCAGATGCGATTAATAAAAAAACGTGTGAATTTGGGTATGGGTATGGCATTGTTGATCAATAATTAAAAGCCTTTGCAACTTGCATAAAAAAACATGAGAGTAATTTCATATTTTACAAATTATTTCTAGTAAGGAAACATTGAAATTACAGGAATTGTTTCTAGCGGGAACAAAAACTAGTTCAAACACAATAGAATGGGCAATGACAGAACTACTGCTTAACCCTAATATGTTCTCAAGAGTCCGCGAAGAAGTCTCCACAACGGTGGGAGAAAACGGAAACATTTTAGAAGCCAAACTTCTTGACCTGCCTTATCTGCAAGCGGTCATCAAAGAAACAATGAGACTTCATTTGGATGTGCCTTTGTTGGTGCCTCATAAAACTGAAACCGAAGTTAAGCTAGGCGAATATATCGTTGCAAAAAACACACAAATTCTGGTGAACGCATGGGCCATGGCCCGCGATCCTAGGTATTGGGAAAACCCGATGGCGTTTAAGCCAGAGAGGTTTCTAGAAAATGAGTTCGAATACAAAGGCCAACATTTTGAGTTCATACCTTTCGGATCAGGTCGAAGGATGTGTCCTGGGATACCCTTGGCTCAGAGGGTGGTTAGTTTAATGCTGGCGTCATTTGTGTATCATTGTGATTGGAATTTACCTCATGCTAGAGAAGAAATGGATATGGACGACATTTATGGCCTTACATTGCTTAGGGCAACACCTCTCGTTGCTACTCCAGTTCCAGTCACATATTAGGCATAAAGCTTGAAGTTCACATGCACTTGTAGTTAATAAGTGCGAATAATACCATTGTTTTTATTCTGAAACATTATACAAAATAAATGATAAGTATGATATTAAGTTTGTAATCGTTTACATATTATTTTAGAATATGCATGTTAAGTGTTTTCTATAAATTTTATACGTTGCAAAGATTGTATCCTTATCTTTTATGCATGTTTTATATATATATATATATATATTATATATATATATATATATATATATATATATATATATATATACTTTTCTCTGTGTTCCCACAAATAAACAAATAGTTATCAAAAAGTTGTGAATACCAAGTAGTAGTGTCTTAATTTGTTTTCACTCTTGAAAATAATATTTATTTAAGCTAAATATCTTATTTTAGTTGAATTATAATCTTTTTTTTTTCAATTATAAATAAGCTACATATATAATGATGTTTTCCTTATGACCAATCGAATCGACACCATACAAACAACATAGATGCTAATATTCATTTTTTTTTGTTTTTAATGATGTTATATGGGCTTCATGATGAACCAATTCGATTCCGATCGAATAAGGTACTGGTAAAACCATTTCCAATTTTTACTATTCATAACCGGTGTAAGTTTAGTCAAAGATGGAGTTGTATTCGTCCATGTATCACTTTTTTTTCTTTTGATTGTTATATTGAGTGTCAGTATTGTCTCAGTTTTGTTATGAACCGAACCGATACCCGCCGAAAACTCGTTGCGAAGCGTGGAAAAACCCACTAGTTTGTAGTTAAAAATAAAATAATTGGGAAACGATTTAAAAATCATAACGGAAGATTACGAGAATTAATAGACATTGTTGAATAAAAACTTTATAATATAGACATATTTATATACTGTTTTCAGCCTTGAGCAAGTAGTCAATCTCATTTTTACGAATAAGAAGTTGCCATACTTTGTAGGCTCGGTTGATTGGGGTTTTGCCTACACTTTTAGGGAGATGGATGGGATAATCAGAATTTATTCTACACTATTTGCGAGGCAGCTGACACGACTAAGCCTACAATTTTTTTGAGGCGGCTAAGACAATTAAGCCTTCGTTTTTTACGAAACAGCCGAGACTACTTTGGAAAAGGCTGAAAAGGGATGTTACCGTTTTAACTTATTTTGCTTACGATGTCTAGTTTCGTAATTTTCCAAAACACTAAACTTCCCTTTCCATGGTTCCACGTTCTATTTTCTTTCCTCGCCCGTCGACGCTTAGAAGCTTAATGACCGCCGTTGAACGCGGCTAACCATCTAAACAACCCCACTATGTTACTTTCTTTGTCTATCACATGATTAATGTCACCGTCTTGTGGATTTCATTTAATAGTCAAGTCGGACTTCAACATATATAATGATAAGTTGTTGTTGCCAAGATGAAACTAAGTGGTACAACGATGTTTTTGAGGCAATCATGATCACTAAAAAATATTACACTGTTTAATAATCATTTAAAATGAATAACTGCAATACTTAATCAAATTTGATTCTTATTTTTTTTTAACTTTGTTTTTTTTACAAATACATGTATAGATTGATCTTTTCTAAACGTAAAAATCTCACACACTACACAAAAATCTCGAAAGTCAGTAAAAAATTAAAATATACGTTACATAAAAAATTATGCAGAACCAGTTAACTTTACACAATATATTAGGTCTACCCATGCCCGTAAATCACCTATGATATTTTCCAAACACGGGGAGAATTTCCATGGTTTATCTATCCATGATGGGTCGATATCTCGCTTCAATAGTCTCTTTCTTTCGCAACCGCTTTCTCAACTCTTAGTCACCTAATGTTCATTGCCATAAATACAACCTAGCTTGAGAAGTTGAGTATGGCATTTTAGATCTTATTGGTTTATAAGGAGTTTAAAGACTAATGATTTAAGAGGATGTAATAATATTTCTTATTTAATTGTTGATGACTTAATCGAAGTCTTCCCTTATAGTATTCTTTGTTTTATTCTGTATTAATTTCATGTTCATCCCTTCCACCCTGGTAATGGATGGACACAACGTCCCATACAATGTATCTCGTTCTTGAAATTTGCAATACCTAAAAATCGATATATACGTAACTAACTATGTATATGGAAAAAAAAACTTATCAAACACAAATTAAGTATTTAATAATACATATATGAAATTATATTATATTATATTATATTATATAAAGTTACAATAACAACTTAGATGCACAGTAGTAAATTCATGTGGATAACAACTTAGATGCACAGTAGTAAATTCATGTGGATCCTCTTCTTTTTTTTAATGTTGTTTCTTAGTTTTGTTTTTATGTACGTATCAGTAAAATTCAGGTTGAGTTACATTTCACTGTAGTTTTTTTTAAATAGGCAGCTTCAAATTATATTATATAAAGTTACAATAACAACTTAGATGCACAGTAGTAAATTCATGTGGATCCTCTTCTTTTTTTTAATGTTGTTTCTTAGTTTTGTTTTTATGTACGTATCAAATTTAATAAGTTTATGTGCTTTTTATGTACATTTTTAGTTGGTTTACATTTTAACATAAATTTTGTTTTAAAACAAATCGGGTCAACTATAATACGTTTTCATTAGATGGTAAAAATTCGAGTTATTTTACGTTCCGTTGTTGTCGTAAGACGACGTGCCGTTCTTTAACTTTAAAAAACTTAGTTTTCTTACATACTTTGTTTTTATGTACGGGTCGGTATAAGTTCAAATTGGCTAATGTTGCAATGTAAATTTCTTTCGCCAATAAGCCGGATCAAACATAATACGTTTTGTGCTTATCTTTACGTACATTTCTAGTTTTGTCTACATTTTGACGTAACTTTTGTTCAGAAACAATTCGGGTCAAATATAATACATTTTTATTAGACGGTACAGATTCAAATTACTTTAGGTTTTGAACCCGTCACAACATGTGAGGAAATTTACTAGCTATGCACATTGAAAAAAAAAACTTATCAAACACAAATTAACTAAGTATTTAATAATAGCAAAACGCAACAAGCTAATAATATTTTTACATTTACGTAGTAACTAAATGTCTATACATATGGTGACCATAACCTGTTCTTTCATTTTAAAATCCGTTCATCTGGCCAGACTTATAGGTATATACTTAACACGTGTAAAGCAGCAAGCTTGTAAATTGTAATTCACTCATCAAGCCGAAAAAAAAAACTTATTCCAATAGCAATTATTCTGTTTATCCACTATAAATTATCAATTTTTTTTAATTAAGAGTTGTATATTATGTTTGAGAAGTTTTTCAAAAAAAAAAATTTAATTTTATACTTTTAGTTCAAAAGCTATTATTTTTAACCTAAAACTATTTGGGTTATAACTTTTAACTCAAGCTTTTCATCTTTTCATTTTAACCTAATAACTTTTTTACTTTCAACTTTGGTCCCTATACTTTTCATATTCCGTAAATTTTTCGTTTTTACGCTACGTTCTAAATTTAGCGAGTTAACACGGCGCAACGTGCGTGTGTGATTCAACGTTTGTACGTTCCGTTTTACGTTTCGTTCTAAGTTTTACAAGTTAATACGATGCAGTGTACGTGTGTAGTTCAACGTTTTTACATCGTCTATTTTTTTCCTGTTTGACAAGTTTGTCATAACGTACGGATCCTAAATGGACTTAGTTATTATTTTAATGTTTTACGTTTCTGATTTGTTCGTTGATGTTGTACTGGAATTTATAGGCTTGATAGACTCTTTGATAGCCTCCTAGTTGGCTGATATCTTGACTAGATTGTCTCCTATTTTATGTGTATATGGACCCATTGGTCAACGCAATGATCACATTTGAATTCCATACTTTCCATTAGTTAACATGCCCATAAAATCTTTTTAATTCGTTCTAGAGGGTGAATTGGATAACCATCACTTGAATCTTGACAAATTCAAATACAATGATATTTTACTATTTGGTATGTTTTAGTCAGAAAAGATTAATGGGTTTAAACTTTGTCTAAAATAATTTTATATATAAAATATAAATACAAAAATTTTAAACATCTGACCCTGTACGGTCACACCATTCACATCCTCTCATCAATGGCCCTTGGTGACACAAAACTGAAAACACCACATATCCAAATGTGATTTGGCCCCACTCTGGTGGATAGTGACTTTGATGTTACAAAGCATAGGTGAACAATATATATTGAGACTTAACATAAATATGTCCAAAGTATGAACTTTTTCACAATGTGTGTGTGTGTTTTTTTAAGATTACTTGGAAACATCATCATGATAGAGTGACATCACGTGTATTTGTGCATAACCACTGATGAAGACATTTTTTGTTGATGGAGAACCTTAATCTTTGTTTAACTCGGTTTTAACACCCTAATATAAATTTACACTAAAAGGACTATTTAGATGCGTATTAATAAAGAACTGTTTAGTATAGATCAACCTTAATATGTGTTTAACTCGGTTTCAACACCCAAGTATAAATTTACTATAAAAAGGACGATTTAGATGCATAATAACAATGAACTGTTTAAGCCATATGGTGTATCCTAACATTCGGGGTCTTAACAGTGACATGGCATGTTAACTGGTGCTGCACACTACTCCTTCTTTGTGTTAAAGAGCGTTAAATAGGTTATTTGTTAATATGTTAAATTGTGAATTGAATGTTAAAATATTTAGTAATCAAGCTCAATATTTTGTTGGACTTGGTTGTTAATTATATGTCAAATAATTAATTGGATTGAATTGTTGATTGCGATATTTCATATTGGGCTTTCAATAAAACATTAAGTTAATAAATTATAATTCAGTTTAAAAAAAATGAATGAATCGAACATGTGTTCATAAACAAGTATTTGTTTATATTTCTCTTCTAATCCTGTGTAATCCTGTTAGATAACTTAAGAATTTTTTTGGTAAATAGTGAAAATTAAAACTTAAGCAATTAGTAAATGTTCTAATGTTCTAATCCTATATAATTTTTATTTAATTATTGAAAATTAAGATTAAAAACTAAGATAAATGAAAAAAACATGAATATCCGTACACGTGTATACACCGTTTTAGTTATGTTACGACTTTATCTTTTAATTTTTTTTTTTTGCCATAGCATCAACACATACTCGTGGAAAAAGAATAACGTATTTTGAGGAGTAACAAATCGAGTTCTAACATTATCATATTTTTGGTCCTCGGTGAATTTTTTTTTTCTAAATGGTTCTGTGGGGTCCACCATTTCTTCTTGTTCATATGGACTTTAATGTTAGTCGTGTAAGTCAGTAGCCGCCCGTTGACAGGAGGTCAAAGTCTTTATTTTATTTATTTATTTATTTATTTTCTTATATGAAAAGAGGTCAAAGGCTTTTGGAGTATGATACGGTTTCATGGAAGAATAACTCGTCAATTTGAACAAAGATCCAACGTCCACGTTTCCAAATCGCTAAATTAAGTATATGAAGTAGGGTTGCAATTGAACTGAACGTTCAGTAACAATTCGTAAACGCTCGATGAGAATTCGTTCGTTTAATAAATATACGAACATGAACAGAAAATGTTATTCGTTTAATTAGTTAAACGAACGAACATGAACAGAGGTCTTGTGCGTTCATTTATGCTCTTGGATGTTTGGTAATATGTTCATTTATATTCGTTTGTTTTCGATAATAGGGTTTTTAACTTTTATATTATATTTGAAAACTTCAAAATTCACACTAATAAAAATATTTAATAAATACTAGTTTGTTGTATATTGCACACCTTTTACGAAATTAAGGGTCACAACCTTCACATATTGTATCCTTCAAATTTCTCATCCTCACATACATCGTTGACGTTGTTTTCTCGAGGACCACTTGTTTCGTCCTCTCAACCATTAGGGTTCACAACCTTCTCTGGCTTCTTCTTCTCGCCACCTCCAGCTTTGTTTTTGTTTATTCTATTCATAAACGCTTGTTTGTATTCGTTTGCGTTTGTTTTTTATCGTTACCAAATGAACACGAACACTTTCATTTCCTTAATGAATGAACACGAACAAAAAAGTTAGCACGGTAAGTGTTTATAAACAGTTCGTGAACACATTTATTTTCTTAACGAACGAACATAAACAAGATATTTTCAGGTTCGTTCGGTTCATTTGCAACTCTAATTTGAAGTATTTTAATTATAACCGGCAAAGTTCCCTACCTACGCAACGAGAATTCAGTCATAACAATTTGGTTCGTTTTGGTACCAACACTTGCAATTGTTAAAAAAAACAAAAAAATAAAGTTATAATATGTCCAATAGGATACTAACACATGCTTTACATCGATCCAAAACCATAAAACGAACACTGGTACTGATGTTGTTCAGTCAAAATCGGTTTAGTTCGTCACTGTATTGGTAACTTACAGTATAAAAAATACCTTATTTTGAATACAACTTTGTTTTCAACAGAATTAATATAGGATTTCAAGTGAAAAAAAATAAACACAGATGCGTATGCATTTTTTTAAAGTACGGTATCGACGCTCGTAAGTTGTGATAAAAAACAAACTATTTTTAATACATCTACGTTTCAAAAAATTTATACCAGAATGTTAAGAAAAAAAAATCAAAACACAAATCAATTACAACTCAACCTGACAACCTTTCTTTTAAAAAACAAAATAATGAATGGTTTTCGGCTTTCCCATTATAATTAACCTTTATTGGCTAAAACTTACAAATCAACAACCAAAATCAAATAATTAACTAGGGGTGTGCACGGTTCAGTATTTAGCATTAACCATAACTGTAACCGAGGTCATCAGTTAATTCGGTTAAGTTGTCGGTTTTCGGTTCGGTACGGTTAATAACCAATTCAGAAGGGGCTAAAATGTTTGCTTAGAAATACATAAAATATATATATAAATACATGAAATGGATGTATACATACATGAAATAGAGGTATAAATACTTAAAATGGAGGTATAAATACATTAAATGGAGGTATATACATGAAATGAAAGTATAAAACATGAAATGGAGGTATAAAAGCTATACTTATATGAAAATACAAATTGTTTGGTTCGGTTAACTGATGGTAACTAAAACAACAGATAACTGACTTTCGGTTAATTTTGGTTCGATTTAGTTGGTTTTCGGTTCGGTTTCAGTATACGTTCGATTACTGCACACCCCTAACTAACCTATGCAGAATTTCATAATTAATCAATAACCATCATATAAATTCACAATTCAATAAATAACTATAAATCTACATAACTCTATAAGTAACCTTTATTTAGTGCAATGTCATGACAATAACCAAAATCATATCAATAACTAACCTCATAGTTTATAAAAAACCCATAATTATATAAACTTAAGAATTAAAAACTAGCCCACTGCCTGCAATCTCACCCTTTCTTCTTGCTCGGTTGCTCAAATTCAATTGCACCTTGAATCAGACGAATTGCACCCACGAAACAATAAGAGTTCAAGTTCGAATTGAAGCGGTCACCAGACGAATTACACCAATGAAATTGCACCGGACGAATTGAAAAGTGATGGTTAGCATGTGTTATATAGGATTGGGTTTTGTAAACAATCAGAGTTCGAAGCTGGAGTTCTATTTCCATTGTCGAATTGCACCAACAAACAATCACACCTAAATCTTTCATGTCGCCAAACAACTAGATTAGGGATTGTGGGGGGGGGGGGGGGATTCATTACATATAAAATTTTGGTAAAATTTACATTTTTAAAGAAAAAACAAAAGGGGTCAGGCCCAACCTATCTAACGAGGACGTTTGCGAAGGTCGATGTAGCGCTAGACGTAGGTGGATAAGTGAGCACAACAATATGAAGGGGGGGAAAGGTGCTAGTCGGGGGTTTATAATAAATGGGTAATACATTATAATATGGGGTGTGCTTATAAATATTTGTTATTGTTATTAGGTTTAATAATTAATAGATCATAATTGTTACTTTAAATGTGATTAATATTTTGTTATTTTTTTAATAAGTACATTTTGTTTAATAAAATCATGTTTTTTAGGTGTCATTGTTTTAAAATAATGTTTTTTTAGGTGTCATTGTTTAGAAAAAAACTTCATATCAATTGATTTCAAATATATTGGCTGTCGGATTTTTTTTTTCAATTATAAAAATTCAACATAAAAATAATTGATGGATGTCCTCGTAATGAAGCGTGAGAACAATAGAGAGGGGACTCATTACATATAAAATTTTGGTAGAATGTACACTTATAAAGAAAAAAACAGATGGGGGTTGGGCACATAAGAGTTCAAGTTCGAATTGAAGCGGTCACCAGACGAATTACACCAATCAAATTGCACCGGACGAATTGAAAAGTGATGGTTAGCATGTGTTATATAGGATTGGGTTTTGTAAACAATCAGAATTCGAAGCTGGAGTTCTATTTCCATTGTCGAATTGCACCAACAAACAATCACACCTAAATCTTTCATGTCGCCAAACAACTAGATTAGGGATTGGGGGGGGGGGGGGAGATTCATAAAATTTTGGTAAAATTTACATTTTTAAAGAAAAAACAAAAGGGGTCAGGCCCAACCTGATCTAACGAGGACGTTTGCGAAGGTCGATGTAGCGATAGACGTAGGTGGATAAGTGAGCACAACAATGCGCTAGACGTAGGTGGATAAGTGAGCACAACAATATGAAAGGGGGAAAGGTGCTAGTCGGGGGTTTATAATAAATGGGTAATACATTATAATATGGGGTGTGCTTAAAAATATTTGTTATTGTTATTAGGTTTAATAATTAATAGATCATAATTGTTACTTTGAATGTGATTAATGTTTTGTTATTTTGTTTTTAATAAGTACATTTTGTTTAATAAAATAATGTTTTTTTAGGTGTCATTGTTTTAAAATAATGTTTTTTAGGTGTCATTGTTTAGAAAAAAAAAACTTCATATCAATTGATTTCAAATATATTGGGTGTCGGATTTTTTTTTCAATTATAAAAATTCAACATAAAAATAATTGATGGATGCCCTCAGGAGAGGCTATCCTTACTATGATAATGAAGCGTGAGAACAATAGAGAGGAGACTCATTACATATAAAATTTTGGTAGAATGTACACTTATAAATAAAAAAACAGATGGGTGTTAAGCACACCCTACCCTAAGGAGGACGTTTGTGACGGCTGATGTAGCGCTAGACGTAGATGGATAAGCGAGCACTAACAAAATGAAGGGTGGGAAGGAGCTAGTCGGAGGTTTAGGGTAAATGGGTAATGCATTATAATATAAAGTGTGCTTGAAAATATTTGTTATTGTTATTGGATTTAATAATGAATAGATCATAATTGTTATTTTAAATGTGATTAATGATTTGTTATTTTGTTTTAATAAGTAAAATTTGTAAAAAATAAAGTTATTTCTAGGTGTCATTGTTCAGAAAAAAAACTTCATGGACATTGATTTCAAATGTATTAGGTGTCAGATATTTTTTTCACTTATATCAATTCAATTGATAAATGTCCTTAGGAGAAGCTATCCCTACTATAATAATGAAGTGTGAGAATAGTGAAGGAGAACTCATTATAAATATTTTTCCTAGAATTTAAACTCCTAAAGAAAACAGAGAGGGGGGCTAGGCCCACCCTTCCCTAAGGAGGACGTTGCAAAGGCCGACGTAGCCCTAGCCATAGATGGATAAGCGAGCACTAACAAAATGAAGGGTGGGAGAGGTGCTAGTCGGGGGTTAGGTTAAATGGGTAATGCATTATAATATGTGGGTATACTTGAAAATATTTGTTATTGTTATTGGGTTTAATAAAGAATAGATCATAATTGTTATTATAAATGTGATATGGGGTCTCCTTAAAAATATTTGTTATTGTCACTAGGTTTAATAATGAATAGTTCATAATTATTATTTTAATTGTGATTAATGTTTTGTTATTTTGTTTTTAATAAGTTCAATTTGTAAAGTTAAATTTGTAAAATAAAATAAAGTTATTTTTAGTCGTCATTGTTTAGAAAAAAAATTCAATGGACATTGATTTCAAATATACTAAGTTCAGATATTTTTTTTTCAATTATATCAATTCAACAAAAAAATAATTAATGGATGCCCTCAGGAGAGACTATCGCAACTATAATAATGAAGCGTGAGAATAATGGAGAGGCTATCCCCATTATTGCCTCTTCAATAAATAAATTACGGGTTCATCACTGATGCGAAATAGATGTAAAACATGTGATTAACCAAACAAAATATATATATAATTGTTTCACATTTTAGTTATCTAAAAATAATAAGAGTGAGAAAGTGATTATTATACGTATGAGGCTTTAAATATTGTAGACATCCGTATAGAGTACACGGAATGGTCATTACTTCATCATACAATTATATCCAATCATCATTTGATACCTTATTCAATTATATTTTACTCAATCACTCTTGCAATGATCATCATATTCCATCACTCACTTTTTTGTTTTTTAATAAATATCACACCCAATCACAACCTCAACTTAAAGTCAAACCCATAAAGCTTGAGAATTACCTTTTCTGAGCCGCCTACCTATCCCGCTACTCTCATTGATTCTCTTAAAGTCAACGCAAGTCTAGCTCACAAGCAGCTGTGGAACGTCTTCCCTGATCTCTACTGGTGTCCATCAGTAATGGGGATCACATTAGTAGGAATATAGGTTGATACGTCTCCAGCTTGTGTTTCAATGACGGATAAGGCGGTCAAGCTACCTGCGCTTGTCTGATCCGATCTTTTAGCGGCTCTTTCTAAGAGACGGGAATGTAAATAGAAACCATCACACCGTGATACTCATCACAATTTCCATCCCCATCACCTAATGATATATCCCTTGGGGCTGTGTATTACGGAGCATCACTCATCACTTATATCCATCATAGCATCAGTCATCACTTGCATCGATCAAGTGCCCACCCCTAGTACTCTAAATGATAGCAAGAGTCCCTGAACTCTTCTGAGTTAACTATTCTTTGTTTTAGATTTTTTTTAAAATAAGTTTTGTTTTTATTTATCATAGTTAATTTGTTTAGTTCCCTTCGGGGAGACAAAGAACTACTGTTTGATGGATGGGGAGTGGAGATATTTGGCATGACATTAACAATGATGTTTTTACGACCAATGAACAAGGCATGAGACACATCTATATTGATGGATGTTTGTGCCACTTTGGCGGATGGTAACAATATTTTTTTTTTACTTAAGGGTTGTTTGTTTAACTTTTGATGACGTTTTTAATGAACTAAACATGTTATTGGTTCAGCACTTAATGGTTTAAACTATTTGTTTTGTGAGCAGATTTTTTAATGGTTTAGACATTTGCCTCTAAATGGTTAAACATTATACTGAGTCTGAATGATTAAGACCTCTAATCTAAATTGGCTAAACATTTGCCTCTGAATGGTTAAACATTATATTGGCTCTTAATGTTCAGACCTTTTACTAGTTCAGCACGTAATGGTTCAAATCTCTTACTGATTCAGCACTTAATGATTCATAACTCTTCTTATTTTAGCATTTAACCATTCAAAAGTTGACAAACAACCCCTCAGTAAATATAAGCCAAATGCCAATATAAGGTGAATCAATTCAATCGCAATGGGTCACTTATACATATCTTTCATTATTGATGTACCAAAACATTGTATATAGGAACATTATTGTGTTCTTGAATCTTTTGTATATAAAAAGTTTTTATATAAAATTCACACATCCCATCTTCATTAACTGGTCTAGTGGTTAGTCACTTGGTTTTCTTCCTTGATGTCCCAAGTACAACTCCCACTAGCATCACTTTGAAGGGTATTGGTGGTGGCATTGAAGTTTATAATTAGACCGCTCTTGAGGGGGCCAGTTTGAAACCAAGCCGAACCGGGTTTTACCGTAATGGGCCTTCGAGCAGGCAGGTTTTCCCTGGAATTGGTGGCACGGGTATGCATCCAGCTCTGATCGTTATGAATGAGGTGATTCATTTTCTCGATTGAGGACATTCCAGAATGCTTATTTGGTGATTTAGTTGGCCATTCAAAAAAAATCCACACATCCCAACAATTAACACAAATATATATAACTAATATTTTTAGTTATTATTTTCATTTTTTTTCATTCTACTCTCTCACCATTCCTTTTTATACTGTAGCTTTCTATTTCTATCCTTTTCGTTTTGTGTGTCTGTCTGTCGTTTGTTTTTTATGCCAAGTATCTCATTGGAAGCAGTTTTTCTATCCTCAGAGATATGGGTAAGGTCTGCCTATATCCAATCTTTCAAACCTTACCAATGACTTGACTATTTATGGAATTTTGGATACGTTTGTTTTTGTATTATAAATATAACTAATATGGAATCCACACCAACAATCAAAGTTCTCTAGTTGTAGTGGTTGAGGGGTCAAAGTAAGTTTATTTGATTGAGATTAATGCGCTATAGGAATACTGTTTGCTAGGGCATTGCGTTTTAAGCGTATAAAAAGTAGAACTATTAAGATAAATATGTCATCTTGTCTTGCATATAGCATGTTTTCTTCTTGACTTGTTGTTCTCCACGAGATGGTATATACTCTTTATTATGTGGTAAACCTTCTTGAAATTTCTCCATACCAAAAAGTATGTTAGCCACCCCAATCTAAAAGGATCCATAGATAGGTTTTTAAATTTTATATAAAACACAAGTGAAAGAAATACAGTCAACAATTGTAAATATTTTTAAAATTGTAAATATTTTTAAACCCTACAAAAATCTAAATGCATGTTGATTAAGAAAAGTGAAACAATATACAAACATAGAGTATAGAGTGTTATAAATATAATCTTCAAAGCCGGTGGAAGGGCGGTCATAATTCATCATAATTTGTCACACACCACATATAACATCAATTGACTCCTCACTCAATCACTTTTTATTACAATTCACTCTATAACATAAGGGGCAGTCATCACTCATCACTCACACTTATCACACCCAATCATAACTCAACGTCAAAGTCAAACACACACACATTCTCCAATCACACCTCAACACCAAACACAGGCGTAGCTTTTAAGTCGCAAGGGGATGCACCTGCCCCCACCATTGTTTCGGTTAATAGTGTATTTTTTTTATTTTTTGTTTGAAAATAAAAAATTATATAGGTCCGCCCCTGTTAATTATTTTGCATAAAAAATTCCTACCCCTACCAAGTTTATTGTCCAAAGAATGCATATGTATTTTCGTATAGAGTTAAAAAACGTGAAAAATGAGGCTATTAGTATTTTTTATAATTGCTTTTAAATTCGAAGTGAGTTTAAATAAAGTCTGGAATTAGTTTTTATATAAATGAAACTTGAGGGTTAAAATTTAGCTTTTTATGTGTAAGAACGGATCCTTTAAATAAAATGGAGATTATTTAATTTTATTTAGAGTTATTATTGTTTGAAACAACCCGAATCAAAATAGCCAATCTAAACATATAACCCAAAATATAACGATAGTTGAAATCCAACTTCAAAATCCTTCAATCAAGCTCTGGGATCTACAAAATACCAAAATACAAACAATTAACTAATCAATGGTGTATTTGCAATAAAATTACAATGCTAAAGATATTAGTATTGAAATACATGTTTGAGACATATCACTCGTATGGCTCCTCCTCATATGTGAGTCGAACAGTTGTATAGCCATTCGAAAAAAATATATTTTTATTATTTTTAATATTGTTTCCTTTTAATTTGTTTAGTTTTAGGGTAGAGGCCGTCGTCCCAGATTTCTCCATTTTCCTCATGTGACACATCAACGTTACATCGGTGTTTTCTAGTTTTCTCCAGATTGCACGATGTCATCCCATGTTTCCCTGAAACTAAACTATTTTCATTTAATTTAAACTTTAAAATATAATATAAAATACAAGATACATAAATCAAAAGTAAACTAAATTTCAATATATTCTAGTTATAATAGTTTATGGTAATTTTAAAATTAAACAAGCTCTAAGGTTTATTAACTACTAAAATCAAATTATAAAGTTTTAAAGAAAAAAAAACATTCACCAATTTATGGGGATTTTTTTACAATATATATATATATATATATATATAGGTAGAGGTTCATGTAAGAAAATATAAAAGTGTGAGAAGGATAAGAAAGATTTTAGAGGTGACACGTGCCTTTTCAGAAAACTCTTCATTTAAAGAACCCTTTGAATGACTACAAACCAGTTAAAATCAGCAGAGATTGCCAGGTATGTTTAATGTCATACATACCTCTGTACATCCATGCATACATATAGGGGTGTGAAATTCTGACACGACCCAAAAATACGACACAAACTAACACAAAATTCGCGGGTTTGGGTTTAGTCTAAACGGGTCGGGCTGGCGGGTTGACCGTTTAACCCATTTATATGATATTATATTTTTTACAGTATGTTTTATGTCATAAATTAATTAGGTGTGTATTTTATACCATAATTATAAATTAAATAGAGAAATTGACATAACATTTTATAATTTAAATGTAATTGTATTTTATACAATTGTGTTTTTAGTAAATTCTAACTTTAATATATTAATTTACCAAAGAAATAAAAGAATTCGGGTTGAATGGGTCGTGTTCAGGTCAACCTGCGAATATTTGGGTCGTGTTCGGTTATATGTATGACACAATTTTCGGGTTTGGGTCGTGTTCATCTAAATTTATCAGGTTCGGGTCTGATTGAACCCGCGAACACGACCCGTTTAGCACCCGACATATATATGTGTGTGTGTATGTATGTATATATATATTATTTGTATGCATTTGTTTCAGGAGTTACCTCAAGATATTGGAGAAGCTCTATGTGAACTGATTGATGGGGAGGGGGAGGGTGGAACGGATGAAAACCAGACATTTTGTGGTTTACAAGATGTGGGCCCCATGCATTTAGGACCGTTGATGTATCCTTCGTTCTACCAGCATACATCACAGCAAAATCCGTTTATTAGCAGAAGCGTTGATGATGTGGATATTGGTGGCGATGGTTCTTCGTTATATGATGGGTGTGATATATCTGCAGAAAGAAGCCTACATGCTAATGCTCTTACTGATGATGATATTCTTGATATGGTATGTCATTCTTTGTTTATTGCTATGAACATGCACAGATGAGTTCAATTTTACATTTTAGAGTAAATGTCATTTTCGTCTCTAAGGTTTGGCTAGTTTTGCGACTTTCATCCAAAGGTTTGTTTGTCCGCATCTGGATCCAAAAGGTTTGAAATATTGTCCTTTTCATCCTGCTCGTTTACTCCATCTGTTTTTCTCCGTTTAAGTTAGGGGTATTTTCGTCTTTTTTTGTTAATGTAATGGCAAATTCGGTCTTTTTGAATACATGTACGTTATGCTAAATCCTTGTACATAGAGCGAAAAGACCGAATTGCCCCTTAAGTTAACAAAAAAGACGGAAATACCCGACTTATTAGAGAAAAATAGATGGAGTTTACGAGCCGGAGAAAATGGCAAGATTTCAAACGTTTTGGATCCAAATGCGGAAAAAACAAACCTTTAGACGAAAGTCGCAAAACTAGCCAAACCTCAGGGACGAAAATGTCATTTTACTTTACATCTTATATTCTGTAGTTTATGATGGTCTCATTGTTCATGCACTTATGCAGACGTATGAAGGTACCTCGAAGCCCATAGCAGAGGCAATCGAATTTCACATCAATCAGTCAGTAATTTTCCCTAAGTTATTCTTGTTTCATGTCAATTTCTTTAAGTTCATAGTTATTTCATATATTATTTTCACATTATGCCAGTTTGGTGACAAGATGTTTTGAACAGGTGAATGAGTCTTCCCGCAAAAGTCGAGATTCATCTGTTAGCAAAGGGAAGATGATGACGCGTAAGCATCTTTCCTTTTACTTTTAAGAAATCCAGAATTTTACAAGTCTACAATTATGCGATGACTTTGTTTCTTTTCTTAAAAAAAACTGTTGCAGTTATTCACGATCCCGCTCAAAGAAGAGGGCTCGCCATCATGATGGTCATAGTCATGGTGATCATCATAGTCGCCGTGATCATCATGATTATCATAGTCATCGTCACCATTCCTCTTCTAAATGAGGAATAGGATGAAGTTAGTTTCCGTTTATTCATTGATTGGTGGGCAGTGAAGTAATGTGACAAAGGAAGATGTTTTAGTGATATGTAAACTACCATTTTAATTGATAATATGTGTAAACTGAATTTGTGAATGAATATGTAAATACATGTTCCTGTTATCATTTAAATAGTGGTGGCCATTAGAGGTAAGTAATTTATCTTTTATTTATATGTTGATGATTCTTTCATTTAATGGGTTTATTTATTTACTTTTTTTTTTCTAGAAAATTGTATGCTGATAAAATGCTCTTATACAATTATACTATTTGTTTTCACGTTTTGATCAAGTTTATGGATGTTTCTACCATTATTTAGAGAAAAAAAAGAATTATATAATCGATCTCGATTTGGATTGGATTTTAATTTTTGTTTCCAAGTTAAGTATCGCTCATAGTTTTATATAATGACTATTTTATGTCTGATTATATTATGTGACATAAGAAATGCGTATTTATTATTGAAAAAGTCTTTCAAAAACAATAAATCAACAATTTCATCATCATAAATGTGATATTGACAGGAGGAACACCAATAAGTTAACACACCCTGTCAAAAAAAATCTAAAAAAACAGATTTTACAGGATTCAACTCTAATGGCTTCCTCAACCACTTGTGCATCAAGCTTTGAGTTTGAGCATCAACTGTTAAAGTTAATCAATGAGAGATGTATGCATATATGATATATAACCAACATCTGATCTCAGTATTTCATCTTTCTGTAAATTCTGATTAATCTAGCAGGTACACGACAATATCCGTATCTGTCAACCCATCCGGCTTCGTTTCCATCAAGTTATATGGTAAAACCAACTATGACCGATGGCGCAAACAGATGACGTGCCTCATAGAAAGCCATTCCATGCAAGGCTTCATTGATGGCAGCTTTAAAAGACCCGGCGAGTCCAACTATGAGGAATGGAAAAGATCCGACACACTTGTCAAAGGATGGATGTTTGGTTCGCTAAGTGAAGACGTCATGGGCACCGTTGTTGGACTCCACACGGCTACGGATGTATGGAACAAGCTAAACACTACTTACAGCACTCCGCTGATGACTGCTAGTTCCACCGCGGCCACTACTAGCGCCACCAAGGGCAAAGGTATTGTTTGAAGGTTTATTATTGGTTGTATTCGTAGTTATTAATACCGAATAGCGGATGATAGCGACGAGCTACCTATACGCTACGTAGTGATAGGGATGAAATAGCGGGCGCTATTTTATGTTAAGAGATTAGGAGAAAATTTTATAAATATTTTATATGTTTATTATATCCAAATAAGCTGTTATCCGCTGTTTGTTTTATATGTATGCTTAACAAAATCCTGCCAATTTATACATATAAAATCCTGCTTATTATATTAAAGCAGAAAAAAAACTAAAATCCCGCTATTTGTCCGCTATGGAGACGCCAAAATCAAATAGCGACACATGAGTGCTATGCTACGCTCTTGGTTATAGCGCCCGCTATGAGCGCTATTAATAACTATGGTTTTATTCAATCATTATTTTACTTTTTTTGTGGCATTAGATCTTGCAGAGTACATACCGCTGTGCAGAGCCATAACCGGAGGTGACTGGGAGACAGTTCGAGAACATTTCATCAACGACACCGATGCATTGACTGCCAGATTGAACGTGGCAGGCCATAGAGCACTCCACATGGCGATTTCCGCAACTGAAAACACTGAGCTTGTTAAGAATCTTTTGAAAGAAGTGAACCCGGACTCACTTGCATCTATGGTCAATAATCACGGACAGAACCCGCTGCACTACGCTGCGATGGTCGGGAACACCGCGGCTGCAAAGATGGTTGTCGAACGAAACCCACATTTGCTTTTTGTTCCAGACCGAAAGGAATACTTACCAATCCATAGAGCTGTTTTCAGTCCTCACAAACTCACTTTTCTGTATTTGCTTCGGGTCTGCAAGCAACATATTCGACTTTCGCAATACGAACCATATCACAGTCCCTTTGAGGGTAGGAAGGGTTCTCCGCTTCATCCATTTTAGGTTTGTATATTGACTGTCAAACGCGTATAGATGTTACTTAAGTTTATTTACAGATGTAGCATTTGAGTTAATTAAGGAGCCCCCAGACATTGCCAGAACAAAGTACAAGGATGTCGACACTCCGTTAATGACTATCGCGGGGAAGTTGGACCTATATTATAGTGGAACACGATACAGTTTCTACCAAAGATTTGTATATTCCTGTCAGCCTTTTTCACTTGCTCTTTGCTCAGTAATCATAAAAGTTATGTTGATATCCATATTTTTATCACAGTCTTAATTTGTTTTTAAGATGTGCCGATGGATAACATCTTTGGCGATACTGATAAGGTCCGAGATATTGAGAATCAAGATACATACAACGACAAGGTTGTCTCAAGATGCAGCCTCCACACGGTTTGCTTTCAACTTTGCAGATCAAGCGTCTCAAGGAAGATAAAGTGAAGCATAACGCGGCTCTTATTTACTCAGACGTATATGCGAAGAAGTTCGTAAAACTAACGGATACAGTGATATGGGAGACCACTATTTCAAGGCAACTAATGCTGCAGCGGTAAACTATACACCAGAGGCTATTGAAGAAATGGTCAGGCATTTCCCACAAGCAATTTGGTCCAACGCAAACGGTTATTACATAATTCAGTTGGCGATACTAAACCGCACGGAAAAGGTTTACAACTTGTTGGTACATGAGATGAATATTGTTAATTGTAAATAATAGGACCTAGTTGTTAACTAGAGGTCCCTATATGTAATTATAGAGTCCTTGCATGCAATTTTAGGTGTCCTTGCATGCAATTATACGTGTACCCACAAGGAATTAGTTATTTCTTTTTGGTCTCTCTTCCTCCCTATATATAGAGGGTTCCTTCTCTTGTTATGACACACTTTTCATTAATACACATTTAGATTTCATTTTCATACCAGAGCTAAAGGTCTCTTAACTCACGAGCATCTATTCGGGTGACCACTTCCGGTTAATTTCCGGACACCACCAGTCTCGTGTAACCTTCTATTCCTTCAGCCCATTTTAGATCTACTCAAACACCCAAAACCATCACAACTCGTCGCCTCCTTTTTCAGATCCGACCATTTTTCTGGCGCGTTTTGCTACACCGCCACCACCATTGAACTCGTCATTATCTTCGATACCACCACCCACGCAATGTTGTCGGAACTCATTCCGACCAAGTTTGTTTGGTTAGCATTCTGATCTGAACATCTTATATTTTCTGCCTCGATTTGCATGTTCGTATTCCAGTTTGGTTTTTAAGTTTTTCTGCTTGAATACCATCATTTCAATGGGAGATAAGAAAAGCACTACGGAAAACCAGATTGCTCCAGGTATCATCAACTATACCTTCGTTTTGCGCATTCCCGTAAAATGGACACTAGTAACCGGAGTTCAAGGAGCCTCTTTGTTCAGAAGGGTCTTGAAAGTGTGGACAAAGCGGACAATCTAACAAAACCACCACCTGAGTCGATTCCCCGAGAATGGCGTATTGACGATAGCGGGATACAAATGGCTTTGTGGAATTCCATGGAGCCACAAATCCTCACAATCACTCAAAACTTCTCTACAGTTAGGCAATGTGGGATCATCTGTCTTCATCCTTCTCAGCTAAGGAATCTTCGTCTCATGCTTATTCTGTTGCGCAAGCCTTCACTCGGGCTGAACAAGGTGACTCCACCTTCAACGAGTACTTTACTCGTTTCACAAAGCTTCAAGATGAGTTATGAGCTCTTTTCCCACCGACTACTGATTTAAAGGTTCAAGAGGAGCGTAACACCAAGATGGATGTTATGATGATTATTGTCATGAACCTGGACATGCAAGCTACAACTGCCATTATTGCAAGCTGCCCGGGCATACAAAGCATAAACCAATTGTTCACACATTGGGACTCCTACATACGTGTTTCTTTTAGGGCCTGACCCATGCCATGTTATTAACTTACCCATCCTGACCTATGCCATGTTATTAACCAAAACCTAATAAACCCATTCTGGCCCATCTAAATTTAAATGTTGACTTTCTTTGTGAAGTCCATATCAACCCAAATGTAGACCCTTGGGCCAAAATTGCCAGGTCTAAATGTGAGCATACAAAACAACTATTTTTGGATTAGAAAAGAGTGGTAGAGATGATAGTTGTAGTTTTTAGGTTTAAAACGAGAACAAAAAAGAATCGTAGTACTCTAGTGAATAAGTTTGTTGGTTTACTCGATGTAAATTTCTATTAGGTTGGAATTGCACCGTTGCGGTTTTTCAATTAACCATGCATCTACTTGATAAAGCTGGTGATAAATTATGGTTAATTACTGATGAACAATACAAATTCGTGAGCGATGATGAACTTGAGCCTGTATAAAATTATTTGTGAGCAAGTTTAGGTGCAGTAGTGCTCAACCAATAATCAACTAATAGTTTAATGACCTAGGAATTTCTCTTATATGCTAACCAAAACAATGTTACACTTTTGATGATCAAAGGCAACCCATTTGACGTATATTCTATACGTGTAGGTTGATTAATTTGGAATCAATATCGATGCATTCATTATCGGTAAAAAATTAACGACATTAATTTTGTTTATATTAATTATATAAATACTAAGTTAACGCGAAACGAGCTCAAACTGGCAGACTAATGAAAACGGCAAATTTATACATGAAAATTTCTAGCTATTTGGACTTTTACACGCGTAACAACGAGGTTAATATAAATATATACGTGTATTAGTTAAAAACCAAACCGACACTTGATATATTCACAATTTTATGATGAAATTATATACGACAAAAGCTTACGTTTTAAGCATATGACGGAAGCATTATACATTGTTATTACATCAACTGTTGAGTTTGATGAATATATCGACATATTGTATTGTTGGGATTGTCCAAAAATAGAGGAACTTTGCCCGTTTTTCATAAAAATCCATACGCAACGTGTTATATTCTCAAAACAAAATCTGTCGGGATTCAAAGTATTTTTATAAAATAAATATAATTGTTTATATTTATTTCAAACATCGAGAATCCGAATATTTTTATATAATAAATATGGTTGTTATATTTATTTCAAACGTCGAGATTTCAAATACTTATATAAAAATATTTACTTCAAACGTCTAAGGGGTACGATACATTATCGTAAGATTATAACGAACGATATTATCCAAGTTACTACAGTAACGAACAAGCGAAAGTCGAGTCTAACGAGCGTACAATTAGATAACTGTTTCATTAAATATAAATGAGACGCAAGACTATTATCGCATATACGCAATGTTTTAAACTATGTTGTAAATGGACTTCAATAAATTCAAATGGTTTACGAAAAGTTTATGCTCAACATACCATTTTACAAAACACACGCCTATTTTCGATACGTGCGTGAGTTTCATGACTAGTGACGGGATTGTCCTAGTTACAACGGGACTGGTTTGGTTCTGCATACAAATAAGGGGACTGGTTGGTCCTGCTTACAGACTCAAACGGGCTAGACCCATTCACACTTGTGTAAGGCACAAAGACTCTAGTGGGTTAGGCCTATATATGCTCGTGCGAGGCACGAAGACTCAACTCAACACTATGAGTCTTAGGGTCGCTTAAAACTGTACAGTGAAGTCCTCGCTACATATCGGAACTATAACCGTCTGCTAGTTTACAATCTTAAGTAAACGGTTTGGCGAGACACTTACTAGCTTGGAGTGGGTTATAGGGTAATGTGGGCATGCTGTCTTTGTCGTACGCGGACATCGACGGTTATTCAAGTATTACATAAACAAGGTTTTCAATTGACATGCCGAGGAAAATGGTTTTATTACGTTTTCTCAAACATATTTAAACCGGTTATCAAAAAGATTTATTTTAAATCTTTTTCGAACAAACTATGAACTCGCCAACATTATTTGATTTTTCGCATGTTTCTTTCTCAGGTCACATTTTCAAATTATGGCACGGTTGGAATTGGAGAAACCATTGGGATTCGAGTACTTAGCGGGCGCTCACTTTCTAGAAGTCTTAGCATTTTTAAACTTCCGTTTTGCAATGAAAATAACAGTCAGATCGCACCAACTCTGATTTTAGCGGGTGTGGGAACCTCAAGATATTGGAGAAGCGCTGTATAATGGTCTCATTGTTCATGCTTTTATGCACAAATGAGTTAAGTTTACAGTGTATTTGATGGTCTCATTGTTCATGCTTTTATGCAGGCGTATCAAAGGTACCTCGCAGCCCATAGCAGAGGCAACCAAATTTCACATCAATCGGTCTGTAAGTTGACAATTTATAAACGAGTTGTTGGGTTTTAAGTGGGTTATCGATAACATGATTAATGATGAGTATGAGTGTGCCAAATAACTAATATATTGTATAATATTAACATTATTATAACTAACCATGTAAATTAGAAACGGAAAAAAATAAAAACAAAAATATAAAAGATTTTTTTTCTAAATAGTTAAACGTTTTTAATACGGGTCAACCCGAGCCCAACCGTTTTTAATACGGGTCGACCCGAACTGTTTTTTTCGTGTTGTCGGGTCAAGATTTGCCGCCCTTAGCCGACGTAACACAGTACGATATGTACTTCCAACGTGCATGTCAAAATATATTTAAATGATTCATAAATTTTAAAAAGATGGTAGTGAATTACCCCGGTGTAGTCTTCGAAATGTTCATCCACATGTACAGAGACGGTGGTTTTTGACAGCAATTTTTAGCATTACCTCACTTTCCGGGACCGTGCAAAAGGAATCAATAGTTGCTGCTTTAATTTTTTTTTCTAAACAAAAATAATAATAATAATAATAAAACACAAAATTGTTAATATGAAAAATATAGTAATTTTATTTAATGTAAAATACACAAACCTTTTCTTGGTCGCAGGCTCCAAAGACCCCGGTGAAAGGGTAATCCGTTTCGAACGCAACTCCACTGTTTTATATAATTAGGTATTTAAACACATGACATGGGGACCTACAACTTTATCTTCATCCTCAGCTTTCAGGCAGGCAGTCCATGACTTCTTGGACTGATAGCGGTATCAAGTTACCAGTTTCGATTTGGTTTGCTCCTTCAAGAAGTTATGGACTGCCTGAAAGCTAAGGATAAAGTTGGAGGTCCCCCATTTCGTGTGTTTGAATACCTAATTACAAACGGTTGAGTTGCATCCGAAACGGATTGCCCCTTCACCGGGGTATTTGGAGCCTGCGACCAAGATATGTGTATTTTACATTTTACATTAAATAAAATTGCTATATTTTTCATCTTAACAATTTTGTGTTTATTTTTTTAGTTTAGAAAAAAAAGATCAAAGCAACAACTATTAATTCATTTTGACGGGAGGAAATGCTAAATATTGCTGTCAAACAAACAAATGACCGCCTCTGTACGCGTGGATGAACGTTTCGAAGACTAAATTGGGGTAATTCACTTCCATTTTTCTAAAATTTAATAAATCATTTGAATATTTTGACATGCACGTTGGCAGTACGCATTGTACTGTGTTACTATCGGCTAGAGGCGATAATTCTTGACACGATCCGTCAACTCGACACGAAAAAAAACAGTTCCGGTTCGGGTCGACTCGTATTAAAATGGGTAGGGCTCGGGTTGACCCGTATAAAAACGGGTTGACCCATTAACTCGTTTACTATTTAGGAAAAAGAACTTTTATGTTTTTTGTTTTTTCCGTTTCTAATTTAGATGGTTAGTTATAATAATGTTAATATTGATACAATATATTAGTTATTTGTCACACTCATACCCATTATTAAATATGTTATCGATAACCCACTTAAAACCTAACAACTCGTTTATAAATCGTCAACTTACAAACCGATTGATGTGAATTTGGTTGCCGCTGCTATGGGCTACGAGGTACCCTTCATACGTCTGAGTAAAAACAAACAGAATAATGGGCATTAGACAAAGTAAAGAAGAAAGCGGGAATCGAACCCGGCTATACCACACATTAGAAAGCAGCGCAAAAAGCCAAGAACCATTGAGCTAAGCTTAACAGTTTGTTAAAAAGCCAACTTAATTTTTTTGTATTTAAACATTATTTTTCAATTTAGTGTTCTCGGAGAAAACAGGTCTTGGCCGGGAGTGCGGCTCACCCACCCCTAGGGCTATCCCTGGTATGCGGGTTAACCCAACCCGCCCCTTTCATAACTAAACAAGCATTTCCATAACTAAAAATCAATTGAAATGCCCCAATACATAATTTAGAAGTTTTCTAAAATCAAAATCATAAAAGTATACCACATGCAAGTTGCCAACCTCATAATGCACACAATTATTGGTGTTTCAGTAATAGTTTCCATTAGCATCCATCCAGGTAGAATATATAATATATTTATCTTCAAGTTCCAATCATCTCCATGACCAAAAGGGAAAGTAGCCACCGGTTTGAAAATGAATCAAGACTGGTTACAATGCCACGACAAAGGGTTAAAAATCAATGGAATTAATTAAGAGATTCTATAAATATACAGAATATATAAAAAAAAAATCTTTGATGAAGCTTTCATTTATACTTTAAAAATCACAGTTGTTACAAATCAAAGTGTTTTCATGTCATTTACACGTTGTTGAAATTCTTACGCGTCGATATCAGTCTACGATATTACATAGGAAACTAGGTGTGGTAAAGAATTTATGAGTGACGGATCACTTGACTATATCTGTGACGAGAGCATGGAATTATAATTTTATTGTATATGTTCTTAATGCATTCATCGGAGACATGTCAATGATTTTCGACAAATTTTTAGAAAACTATAACATTTCCCTTTTGTCTAGTAATTTATCGGCTTCATGGTGATCACCGTTAACGGCTATTATAGTCTTACGTCTTTTTATTTTCGACCACGTGTTAGCGAACTCGTTCATCCACTAATAAAAGTTATTTATCTGGTACTGATATATTATATACTTCTTAAAAGTTTTAACCCATAATAAAAGATCACAATCAAATACAATAACTTACCAGGATATCTTGTAGTGGTTTTTTAATCCATTGAGGATTGCTATAAGAATGACAAGGGAAATCACCAAAATAGCCTCTTTGACCAATAGAATTATGAAAATACGTTAGCTTTTTTGAATTATCGATATAGACTTGACTTTTGCTATCCTATGCCTCATGGCGCAGCTCATTAATCACCCTTTAGCACCAACCGTTCATCTCCTGCGCTAAACCCTTAGCCTCCCGCGATGCGCCATCTTCACCGACACCATTCTTTGTCAGTGCCACCCTTTCTACTACGCCATTTTTTGTACTACGCCAAAAAGATGTGTCCATCTCTGGTTAAGTGGTAATTGAACAATATTTATGGCTATTTCGATAATTTTTCTAGTCAACATGGATATTCTGATGATTTTCCGAATGACAATGACTTACAGATCTTGAATTCTAGCGATAATGGTTTAATAATTGGTATAATAATGCAAAGTGTTATTTAAATGATCTAAAAACCATCCGGTTTCTACAATAATGAGAATCCTTGACTAACAATAGATAGTTGAATATCAAATCTTCAGCCCCAGGTGAGGGTTTTCCCAGATATGATGGTTAGTGTATCCGATGTGATAAATTTCGTCAGTAGCCCATTTAAAGAATTCATTGTCCGTTATAGTTATGTTATTTTTTTATTGATTTTTTTATGTATAGCAATATTTTTAGTGATATACATGCATTACCTATTTCATTGCGAGTTGATTTATATTGTTAACAATCATTATTATCTTTGACCAAACTTCCAATATAACTAGACTAACATTGTATATATTTTTATTTTTTTTTTTGTATTTTCGTGTAGTATTCTTTATTTTATCTTGTAATAAATTCATATTCATTTCTCCAACCTGTAATGGACACTGCGTCGCGTACAGTGTATCTCATTCTTGGAAATGTAATGAAAAATCGATATGGAACAACGAATTAATTCCTGAATGGTTGCTTAGATTTTTTATTGCTAGAATATTTGTAGCTATAGCACTTGAACCCGGAACCCTCGTGAAATACATAACGGCGTCACGGTGGTTTCTCTCTCACAAATATACATACATATATGTTTAATCGAAGGGATATAACCCCACTACACACTCAAGTAACATAACCCACATTTCTTACATATTTGCCACGTGTCATAGGTTAACCCCATCACCTGTAATAACCCAGTTATTTGCAGTGGTATTGGGGGGGGGGGGGGGGGGGGGGGGGGGGTTGACGAGTTCGCATGGACTTATAAGATTTATTAAGTTAACTTAAAGTGAGTCAAAATGGGTGTGCATCACTCATCACAATTGTGTGTGGCCACTACCACCTATCCGAAAATCGTCGTAGCTCCCACCACGGCGTCTGTCTGCACCTCCACCTTCACCACCCTCAACACTGTACAACCGCCAACGCCACATACATCTCTGTCTCCATTACCACAACCGATGCTGCCCCCTCAGCCACTGCTTCCTTATCAACTTATTTTAACACTCCAAAAACTTATCCGCTTACACGCCAAAAATATTGTCACTAAGTGTACATCACCAACATTTTCATCAACCTTCTCCTCAGTCAGCAACACAAACCTACATACAAAGATTTGTTTTTAGGTAACACTAGAATTTTTTTTATCCATATCATATAGTATCTGATACTCTCGTATTTAACACATGTTAGAAGTAAAACTATGCTGGCCACACGAGTTTTTTTTTCCTCACTAGGAACATTTAAGTAACAACTTTTAGTCGCTGACATTTATCAATTCGTGATAGATTAATCAGTGGCGGATCCAGCCCTGTTTTGTGGGTTTACATGAACCCACTCGGATTGGAAAAAAAATGGAAAAATAGTGAGAACTTTGTATGATTTGAAAAAAAAGGGTAGTGAAAATCTACCAAAACGAATCCACTGAAAAAAGTTTCTGGATCCGCCACTGAGATTAATGACTATGATCTTTATTCGTTATGTGACATATTCGTATATATTTTTGTGCGCAAATTTAAACTGATGAGATTTTTTTTTTATTAAAGGGCCGGTTCCCTCTTGATGGAAAATACGGGGCCACAATTTTTTTTTATTTTCATAGACTTTCTTTGTTGGGCGTGTTCAGTTTTGGCTACCAGCAGCCACAGGTCAAAGTGTGTTGAAGTTTGATCCAGCTTCAAAATTATTGTATTCTTGTCATTACTATTTTTTTTATGATTTTTGTATTATGGATTTAATAACATTGTTAGTTTGTTACATATTAATATATTATTATAATTATAATTACCATTAGACCACCCGTAGTAGTAATGTGATTGAGCGTGAAGTGGTAAAAATCACGCCTTATAATGCCTCCTCGTACACCGTCTCCGGGGCATGATTCGATCAAAATTGATGTTGGCGTAATTGTGAAAACGCCAGTAGAGGGGCTTGATCTTGAAGGAGGAGCTTGATACCACATGTTTTATAATGCTCGAGGGATAGACTTGATCTTCAAGCCCCACTATACATAGTTTATTATTATTAACGTTCCGAACTACTTTTTTACATGAACATGAACTAGTAAATTCGATTTTATTTTTTGGTTAGACATGTGCACTTTTCCGTGGCTTCGTGTGAAACTTACTAGTTATTTATATGAATACAACCTCATTATGAACAGTATTTTAATATATTTTTTTCAATATTGTTTTTTTTTTTCTAAGTTTTCATTATCTTTTTGTTTTATTACTTTAATTGATTTTAATCATTTCTTTTTCATGTTACTTTTAAGATACGAATCAAAGTATTCGTTATCAAACAAAATACTATAAAAATAAATCCATACCGATATCTATGTTGTTTGGTTTAGTTCGGTATGGTATCGTAATGATAGGGTGTCAGTTTATTAAAAACATTAACAATAAAATTAAATATGGGTACGGATTGAAACAAATGTTATTTAATCGGTTTCAATTCAGTTTGGTACGATAGCGATACAACGTCCGTTTTCAAAATAAAATTATTGCAACGTTGAAATAAAATAAAAAAGAACGCAAAATAGTGAATTCACTTAAATTCATTTTTTATAGTATTTGATTAATTTAAAATAATATTAATGATTACTATTGTTGATTCTATAAATGCCATCAAATTGGTTAATGTCTTGATGTAGTTAATTAAAATATACGTATTTGTCGTAATAAGATTTATTTAAACAAACTAAACTAACCCATAAAGTTAAAATAGCATAAAATTAGTCGTAAGTTATAATGAGTACTGATATTGTATTCGTGTCGTGATTAATTGATCAGATTCTAACAAAACATTGGTACCATTACTGGTATTATTCGAACTGTTATCTGTATCAATTATATACGGTTTTATCCGAATTAATCTTTATTAAATTTGATATTTCTCTAATAACATGCATTTGTTAACTTTTTTTTAAAATCTGGATACGCAATTTTGTTTACATTTTTGTCAACATTTCAGTATAGTTTTGTATTGTATTTAAAATAGAGTTTCTTTTGTTGCATCATAAACTATACACGTCCAGGTACCGTGATGAACTGAAACGATTCCAATCGAACAACATCAGAACAAGTATCGGTATTGAAATGATCGAAACTGGTACCAGTAAATGTATTCATGGTTTTTGTAACACCCCAAAATATATAATAATAATATATATTATAACTATGGATATTTAACCTAATTAATGGTAAGTTGTTAAATAATGAAAGTTAAATTAGGGTCCTCTTTATATCAAACTGAACATGAGGGACTAAATTAGCAAAGTAAGTGAAACTTGTTATATTAATAATAAAAAAAAAAGAAAAACACAACACATACTGGAGTTGTATGTGTGTGTATTGATCAAAGCATGAGAAAAAGAGGGCAAACCCCTCAGTTGTCAAAAAATACCAAATTGAAAGGATAATCAAGCTTCTAACCCTTGCTTGAACTTAAATTATTGATCACCAATACTAGGGATCATAAGGTATGTCAAAATTTGATATTTGGTGATTTTTATGAAAATATGTGAAATTCATAGATTTCTATTTTTATAGGGATTGTGGAAATTAGTGTGAATTACAAGATGTAAATGAACTTAGGAACAAACCCTAGGTGAAAGTTTATGAATCAATTTCTAATTCTAAGTGTTTAAATGAAATGTAATATGTATGTAAGTGGGTTTTGGTGAATGTGTAGGACACATAGAGTATAATCAAGGAAAAAGTTGTAATTAAAGTTTAATGCATTGGGTTATATGTGCAAGTATGAACATATCAATCACTTTGATGTTATGAGATGTACATACATTGTTAATTGTTGGTTAATAGGCTTAACAAAGAAGGTATAAAAATCTTGCCCACAAGGTGTTTGATGTAATGTTTAAGTGATTATAAATAATTGAGATGGATAAAGAATCATATAAATGAGATTTTGAAAATAAGGTGGGTGCTATATTGTGTTATGAGTCTAAGCGATATATCGGATTGAACTCTATAGGCAAATTGGGTGAGGCGTCAAGCAATCAAGCCGGGACGAACGCACGCTTGAAAGGAAAGCTGTAAGGTATGTGGCTTATGCTGCGCAATAATTTTCTTATACTTTATATAATGTATCGTATGTTGACCATAGATGTGATAAAATGATAAAAGAGTAAAAGTTTGGTTGAATAAAAGCGATGGATTTCGCTAAAACAACCAAACGGGTCAAAATGATAAAAGAATAGAAGTTTGGTTGAATAAAAGCGATGGACTTCGCTAAAACAACCAAACGTGTCAAAAATGATAAAAGAATAGAAGTTTGGTCGAATAAAAGCGATGGACTTCGCTAAAACAACCAAACGGGTCAAAATGATAAAAGAATAGAAGTTTGGTTGAATAAAAGCGATGGACTTCGCTAAAACAACCAAACGGGTCAAAATGATAAAAGAATAGAAGTTTGGTTGAATTAAAGCGATGGATTTCGCTAAAACAACCAAACGGGTCAAAATGATAATAGAATAGAAGTTTGGTTGAATAAAAGCGATGGATTTCGCTAAAACAACCAAAAGAGTCAAAATGATAAAAGAATAGAAGTTCGGTCGAATAAAAGCGATGGACTTCGCTAAAACAACCAAACAGGTCAAAATGATAAAAGAGTTAAAGTTTGGTTGAATAAAAGCGATGGATTTGCTAGAACAACCAAACGGGTCAAAACTAAGTCGTGACATATTCTAAATGGTATGAACGACTACTTTAGTTAAAATCCGGAAGTAAAAGGGTAAAACCGGAAAATTAGTCGTAAACTAAGTAATAAGTATAAAAATAAATAATAATAAAAATATATATCATTAGTCCGGATGTTAGATTTTGGGTTCATAAGGTAGAGGGTCATGTTTTGATCATGTAGAAAGAAACGGAAGGTTAAACGGACAAGCGGATTAAAAGATATGGAGAAATTTGCGTCAAAATTCACAAATAAGGGAAAATCTGCAGCAAGCCACCGTAAGCTACTGTAGGCTACCGTAGCTTACGGTAGACTGCTGCTGTATTGATTTTAATGTTTGGCCGTTAAAACAGATGCCCAGGGCCGTAAGGCATGACCGTAAGCTACGGTGGCCACCGTAGCTTACGGTGGGGTAAAAAAAATTGTTTTGTTCAATTTGGCCATGCTCAAACGATTGGTTACGTTTGTATATGTTGAATGTAATATATAACTAAAGTTCTAATTAAGTTTTGTAATGTAGGTGAACCATATAATAACGCGGATGCTGATCAAAGTTGTTGAAGAACAGAACACTTCCAAAACTTTAGCTTCCGCTTAGTTTCTTTTGTCCATGGAACGTAACAGTGTTGAAGGGTTTATGAATAGTTTGTATGTAAAAAAAGTTTTTGTAAACTCGTACTTTTGAAATAACAGTTTGATTGTCCTAACTAATGTAACATCACAACTTTAATAGTTATCAAATAGATGAGTTAGGGTGTTTCGGTTTTCAATCAAAATTTGTATTCAAATTAAAGTTTCTTTTTTTGTATCATAACCTATAAAAATGCCGATATCGTATGCTACCGTGATGAACCGAGCTAATTCCACGCGAACAACATGGTTACCGACATCTATAGTGAAATAATCAGAAGCGATACCGATAATTGTTTTTATGGTTTCCAATTGATGTAAAACACATGTCAAGGTCCTTTTGGGCATATCAAGACCCTTATATTTTGTTTTCTTTTTCGATTGCGGTATCGAGGGTCGATAGTGTAACGAACCATATCGATATTGACTGAATTCCTGCCGCGTAGCGCTGGGGAATTTCACTAGTTATTATTTTATTAAAACACTATAAATAAGTAACTTGTATATGGATATATGTCTTGTACTTAATGCTCACTAAAAAAACCTCCAAAAAACTAACCCCCATCTCAATTCTCAAGTCTGGTAATTAATCCTCATCACAATTCTCAAGTCTGGTATCTGTTTAATATGCGTCCAAAACATCAATGGTTTTCATTGTCACGCAAACTAATCGGCAATAGTATGTGCTTGATAATGCATTATGATATTGGTATTTATAACATTTGCTTGTTAATAAAAAACAACTAGGATCTAGCACCTGCGCTTTTCGGCGTGACTGTAAACCGAACAAAACATAGACGTAAAAACGTTGAACCACGCACGCACGTTACAGCATGTTAACGTCTCAAAATTATATCGAAACAACACATAATAGAATGACTAAGTTGACAAACCGAATCGATACCAATTAAGTTGACAAACCGCACCCACCTGACCTCGTACACCCTAATAGGTTACCGATTAAGTTCTCGTGCGCGTAGCGCGGGGTAATCCCACCAATAGAAACTTAAATACAATGGTTGTGTCTCCATGAACCATGTTCTTAGCTTTTCTTTTTTTTTTTTACCCTTAAGTTATAGACTTTAAACATTCTACCCGATCTTTTGGTAAATGACAGATTGACTGTAACATTTGTGTAAATTGGGTTTCGAAAACCTGTCTCTTTTTTTAATCAATTAAGTATAATTGTTTACGTCGTTTAGTTATCTATTTTTTTTGTTTGTTTAAAATATTAAATATATTAATGAATAAAGTTTAAATAAATAGTATAATATAATCCATTAAATAAATAAATCATCTAATTAATAAATACTTATGATAATTTAAAAAGGAAAACGGATTTTAAAAATAAATGGGTGAACCGGGATTCGAACCCGGGTTCTCCCGGTTACACACACGCAACAAACACCACTACACTGCACACACCAGATGTGCATATCTTTGAAACTTAAAACTTTTATTTTGAGGCGGAGCGGGAACCTGCAAATCGAATCCGACATCATGCGCCCATCCTTTCCTATTGAATCCCCGAACAACTGACCTGTGATGTATTCTTGGCAGCATTCAATATGTCTGGCTTTTTTTTTGGCAAATTGCCAATCACTGAGTTGAATTTCCAAACTAAGCCGAAATCAAGCTCTCCAACACCCTCTATAAATACCCGTTGCATTCCCCAAACAGAATTCGCTCAATTCCCTTGTTCACTCACTCTTATCACGGTCGTCGGAAACTTTGTTTCACCGTAGAACCACCGGACCATCAGAAACTAACCGTCGGAGATCGTGAACCTGCATTTCGGTTCATTCGGTACATTCTTGTCTTCTTTTCTTTGTGTATCGCCTGTTTTCTTTTCTTTTCGCTGCATATTATTGATCAGAAGAAGAGCCGGATTAAATTTAGGGCGGGTACAGGTTGGTTCAAAGTCGAAATGAAGGAGATGAAGTGCTGATGTATGTATTTTATATTTATTATATCCGGCTTACAAACGGGTTAAGCACCCAGCCCAACTGGTTGGGCCGGGTTCAAACAAGACCCGGGTCGTCCGTTCGATTCCACGCCCACGCATCGGTTCAATTAATTTAAACCCCCTTTTTAATTGATCACATCAGTATAAACCTACTTAGTATATAAATATAATTAAATCTCAAGTATAATCGGGTTAGACACCCAGCCCAGTTGGTCGGGCTGGGTGCAAATTATAGCAGGGATCTTGAGTTCGAAACCCTTGGGCGTGCCGGTCTGAACCACTTTATTCCTTTTTAAATTGAAATGAATTTGAATAAACCTAACTTGTGTATAAATATAATTAAAATTTAGATTCTTTCGGGTTAGACACGTAGCTTAGTTGGAAGAGCTGCGTGCACACAAACGAGAGGTCGCGAGTTCGAGCCTCACCACACGCATCCAATTCCATCGTAAAGCCGGTCTGACACGTGTCAGACTGACATTTTTTGTCCTTTTTTTTCTTTTCTTTATTATTTAATTTTTTTATTTTCATTATTTCATTTCATGGATTTATTCAAAAGAAATAATATTCTAAACATTAAAAACATATAATTTTAAGGGCATAATTATATCAATACAAATCATAAAATTTACTTAAAACCTAAACAAGGGTTTTAATCAAAATATTAGTTTATTTATTTATCAAGTTATCACGTTATTGTTTTTAGGTTAGATTTTCTCGTTGGTTAAATCCGCAACTCGTGCGCTATTTTCACTGAAGAATACGCATCCAATGTGAGTGAATCTCTACAAATTCCCCGTTTTAATCACGTTTTGGGGTGTATCATATGTTGTACAATTTCTTTTATTTTATTTAACGCTTGTGCTAGTATCATTTCGTGATCAAATGTGTATTGTTTGTTATGTGGCTTATATGTGGATACATTTTATCATTCAGTGCAATCATTTCATTAGACCCATCAGTTCCTCGTAGGATACGGGTTGAGCATCAGGTGCCTCATTAGATCGGCTCCGTTTGATTGAGTCTTGATCTCAAATACATCATCCATTATGTCATATGTTCATTCAATGTGGTTTGTGATTGGTTACATATATATACATTTGCTCACATGTGATTCATGCACAATTTTATTTAAACCAACATAAAAGTCAATCATTTTAATGTTTTATCAAGGTTCACTCGCCAACTATTGTTGACCCAAATTTTCTGTTTTACGCATGATACAGGTGAACAAGCTGAGGAAAGAAACACATAGGATGGCCTTAGAAGAATAAACAATTTATTCGTTTGGAACAATCGTTTAGTTTATTGTTTGTGTTTGTATGAATTCTGTGTTTAATATTTGAATTTAATTTCAATTTAATAAATATGAAACTTATTAGTAAATATCATGAGCTTTGATGATAACCCAATCATGCCCGACTTTTATTCCGCTGCGGGTTGGGGTGTGACATTAACCTCTAACTTTTGGTATTTAACAACTTTGACCCCCTATGTATTCCTACTTAATAACTTCACACCTCATCTTCTTCAACACTTCAATTCTTATATTTAAATTACTTTTATTTACGACTTTACATCTCAACGTGAGAGACATCATACTCTTTTTATCTATGCCTAACTACGTTAATGCTACTTACATATCATATGTAACAAAGTAAAAATGCGCCACGTCATGCGTGCGCACCACACGTTAGTATTTTCATTGTAACGCGTGTAACAAAGTCACAAACATGACGTTACCGCAACAACGCACGGCACGAGTAAAATCTAATGCTCAATAAAATGCTAGGAAATTGAATAGTAACAATAATTGACTTTACTAATTAATATATGGGATGGAAATTGAATAGTAACAATAATGGACTTTACTAATTAATATAACTTTGTTATGTTTTTTTATTGAACGTCAAAGTTTACCCTCACCTTACATTACACCAATTAATTAAATAAACTTTTATTATTCAGGTTTGAACCTAAAACATCATCTCTGATAGACATGAGCCAACCTCTATCAAGTGGGCTACCGTAGATCGATAAATTTGATAAAATATATTTTCATAATTCCATCACCCTTGAATGGATTATTCCATCTCTCCTTTGTTACCTCATACTAAACGCAGACTAAGCTCATGTTGACCTTTAATTTTTCACCTATATGATAATAAAAAAGAAACCAAGTCATATAATTTGGGCATTAATCTAAATTATAGTGTATTTATTTAACATGATTATCGACCAAATTATAATTTTTTTAGTTAAGTAGGCGCCTTATAGTTATAGATATCATTAAAAAACTCTTAACAACTCAAAGTTATTAGAAGACGAACAAATCTTGGTACACTTTTAGGTCTTTATCTAATCAAAAGAGAGATATGGTAAAACTATTTTGGTCGGATTATATGACAAAGACATAATGATATATAGTAAAAGGCTACACTTTTATCCAATCATTTAAATATGTGTGTTTGCGGCCTTGCTTGGGTTGATGATCTACTTATCATAGTTTTGTTTGCATAATTTTACGCTACACATTTTTCTAAGGAGTAAAGTAAACAATAAAGAATAAATTTGTTGATTTCTTATAGAACTTAAATACATTAATATATAGAGATTGTTATATATACATATTAACCATCATACGGTTGATGCGGAACCCATCGTATGGGGCTAATAAGTGAAATAGAAATTAGTTATTAGATAACAATCACATATATCAAGAACATTTATAATCAATTGTTTTCCGTAAGGGTGTAAGGGATGGTTATCTTTTAAGGAAAGGTAAACTTTTCACCTAACCAATCATATTTTGCCATATCAATTTCTCTCTTGCACTAAAACATAAGGGTATACGGGGTGGGTTAGGCAAATACATCGGCAAATGCATATGCCGCACGGCATGTCCACCGCCAACAAGGAGCTGCCGATCGGTAAAAGGATTTGCGGAGAAGAGTTGGCGCATGCAGGAAAGAAGAAGGAGAGGGTAAGTGGTGGGGCCCACTACTTCTCAACCAATCACATGTTTTGTTTTTTTTAAATTAGTTTGCCTAATCTCATTTTAGACATGCACCCCTAATGTTTTCTAGGCAAAAGGGAAGAATAGAGGGGAAATGACATGGCATAATACGATTGGGTGAGTAGAAAGTTCGCCTAATTCATTAGCCATGCACCCCTTACACCCTACGGGGTAGTCACCTCTATTGGAGAGAGGTAAACAATTTTCTAAACACAAAAACAAAAAAATTGTGATTGGTTGAAAAGAGTGAGCCCCACCATTACCCTCTCTCTTCTTCCCCGATGTAGTGATTATACACCAAATCAGGTCCCCTTGCAAGGTAAACTTTGATGACGGCGATGTTCCCTGTGAAGTAAACTAGTTTACCCCATAGTTTACCGCACTCACCCGATCCCGTCCACCCTAATAGATTAACCTTTAGCAAAGATGCATTTTCTAAAGATATTTTTGTCCTCTTTAACCAAAGTAAAAGAAAATATTTTATTTATGGTAATTTTAACCAAACGTTAGATGATTTTGTCCCAAACTAAAAGAAGGTTTTGGTTTGAAGAATGACGCGTCAACGGTCAAGATCTTTTACATCACACGAAGTGGAGCGTGGTTTCTAACGTGGAGGCCTTAACCACGCCCATACGCCGGCATGTGCTTGGCGTGGCTGATGGCGTAGTGGTTTGGGTGTTGAATTCTTCACAGGCCACGTGCTGAAGAAGATGGTGTTGAGGTGTGTTGTTTTCATTGGGTGGTAGGTTTTTGTTTGATTTACTTTTTTTTTTACATAAAATAAATATAAAAAGTGTATGTCACTTGTTACACAACGCCACTCTTTCACGCCTCGTCCCATTCCGCCCTTTTTTGCACCAGGTCACTTTTTGATAGGTGCTAATGTGGCTAGCATATGGCGCTTCACGCCCCTTTTCATGTCCACCCACTTCGTATAGTCTTATTATGCTTTGTAGGATAAGACATGAGACCACACGGTGTGCAATGTGGAGGAGGGCGTGGAGCGCTCAACCAAGTCTTCACACCGGCCCGTGCCTGGCGTGGTGGATTCTTCAGTGGCGTGGAGGGAGGATGGTGATGAGGTTTGTTGTTTTGATTGGGTGATGGGTTATTATTTGATTTTTTTTAAATATAAAATAAATATAAAAACTGTATGTCACATGTTACACTACGCCATCCTTAACCCGTGCTTTTGACACCACTCCCCGTTTGACAGATACTGACGTGGCTGCCATGTTTAACTTCATGCCCATTTTCTATACCCTCCCACACCGTACAATCTAATAGTATTGTGTACAAAAACCGCCCTCTATCATAAGAATTCTACCCTCGTAGTTTTCTCTCTCTCCTTTAACTCACGATTTATGGCACAAAGGCATCTACAAAGCTGAAATACTTTCATTTCATTAGACTTAATTAGTCAGCATTGTGCAGATTTATAAGTATAACAGAGATTTCAAGAACATATCTTCAACTAAAAGCTGAAATAGTAAATTGAAGCCACTAGAATGGGGTTTAAGATTTGTATTCTACGTGGTTTTAATTGAATTAATTACAACTTTTTTTCATGAAGTGTTAGATAAAAACAACCTAGTTTTTTTTATTATTTTTATATATAACAAGTGATATTAATCATAACTCGAGCTAGGTCCCCGAGCCAGGTCCTTCATTTCATCCATTAATTCGTTTAGTTTAAAAAAGGGTTATTAGATCTGATCGCTCTCAACTATTTCTTTTTGGCCACTGGCAGTCTCAACTTTGATTTTTTGCTTCCACCATTCCCAACTTAACACATAGTATATCATGATAGTCCGTCGTTAAATAAACACTAACTGGGTTTGTTTTATAATCCTACGTGTCATATTAATCCAGCGTGCCATGGTGACGTGTACTGGACACCTGTTTCTCTACAAAAGACAACAACATTTCACTTAAACCATCAATTCAATTTAAGGCAAGAAAGTTTTGATTAAGGTCGAACTTTTACATCATCATGCCGCGTTGGACTAGTTTGACACGTATGATTATAAATAAACCCAGCTAGTGTTTATTTAACGACGGGGTGTCATGACACACTATGTGTTAAGTTGGAAACGGTGGAAGTCAAAGTCAAAGTTAGGAGTGTCAACGGCCAAAAGGGAATAGTCGAGGGTGATCAGATCGAATAACCCTTTAGAAAATCAAAAACATGGCTCGTTTCAAACTTTATATATAAAATCCGGGCTCAAACGAGATCAACTTTAGTTAAGCTTGGGTCTATCTACATGACTTGACTGGCTCTTCTAATGTTTTTTCTATCTATTTTCTAAATGAAATATTTTTTCTGTCACTATTTTCTATTTTTTTCTGTTTTAATTTAATAGCAGACGAACAAACATTTTAAATGAATTTTGTCACTATATCTATGTTATGTCCCATTCAATGTTGCTTCTTCTATAAATAGACGGAGACCCTTCGGATATATTGAACACAAAAAAAAAAAAACATAGGAAACAATGGAACTTCTATATCTAGTTTTCTCTATTATCCTAATCTTCTTCCTCTATGGCATCGGCCTCGGCCATAACCGGAGGTTACCACCGGGCCCTACGGGCCTCCCGATCATCGGAAACCTTCTCGACCTTGGACCGAAACCCCACGAGTCCCTAGCCAAACTCTCCAACAAACACGGTCCACTTATGACCATCCGATTGGGAGCCATCACTAGCGTGGTGGCGTCCACACCTGACGCGGCTAGAGAAATCCTCCAACGCAATGATGAGGCGTGCTCTGGTCGCGTTGTCCCCGACGCAGCCGCCTCCCATCCCGACAACGACGTGGCAATGGCGTGGATTCCAGCTAACGACGAGTGGCGAACCATGAGAAAAGCGCTTAGCACGTACCTCACACACCAACACAAACTCGACACCCTTCGCGATCTAAGACAAAACGTGGTGGGGGGGATGCTGGAGTTTCTTAATGAGTCTGGGCGCAAGAAGGCGGGCGTGGACATAGGAAAGTTGTCATTCGCGGTCGCGCTCAACCAGATGTCCAACACTTGCGTGTCACAAAACGTGACAAGCTACGAGTCGGCTGATATTGGGGGGTTTAAAACAGCTGTGAAGACAGTAATGAAAATGACTGGGAAGTTCAACATAGCGGACTTGTTTCCAGTGTTGAAGCCTTTGGACCCTCAGAACATACGGAAGCAAGGGAAGGCTGCTTATGGCTGGCTCGATAACATGGTGGAAGGGTTCATAACCGAGAGGTTAAAGAATCGCGAGTCGAAACTTCCGAGGTTTGGTGATATGTTGGATTCGTTGCTGGATTATAGTGAGAGTAATGAAGCTGAGTTTACTCTCAAACATATCAAGATTCTACTTGTGGTAAGTTACTCTCTTTAGTTTACTCTATTTCATTACCATGCATAAGCACAAAATTTCATTTTCAAAAAGAAAATTGCTAAATAATCATGTAGTTGTGTTATTAATTAATTACTTGTAGCTAAATCATGTAAACATACATATAATTTATAAAGTTCATTTATTTTTATTAAGATTTTGACGCTTTAATTTTGTTTTATTTTTATGGGCCAGTATATAAATTCATAAATGTTCAGCTAGGTCATGATGAAGTTCATGATATTCAATTTGTTACGTACTAATTACGTTTTTTTAAATACAAATATTAATTTTAATAGATTGAACTCAGATTAAAGGTCTTGATAATATTTTATAATATTGTGGGATTTTTTAACAAAAATTTCCAGCTTTTTTTTTTTAAATAAATACACCATGCATGCATTATTCAAAATTTGAACTCCTAACATTTAGATTGTGTTACCCAACTTACCACCGGAATATCTCCATGAGTTAAGAATATATCATTAACAGAAAGAAAGACAACAAATAAGAACAAAACAATTAAAAAGCATCACTAGTCCTCCATCTTTCCCAGGTAATCTCCCCATCTCTCGATCTGCCTTTCACCCACAGAAAACCTAAGCTTTTAGTGTCCAATGACGGATCTAAAAATATTCGTAAGGGTAACGTTTTATAAAAAAAGGGTAACGTTTTATAGAAAATGTCAAATTTTTCCAAAATTTACACTACTGCTACCCCTTCGTATAGGGTAGGTCCGCCCCAGTTAGTGTCTTCAATAATTTTAAACAAAGATTACATCGTCCGTATGCACCACGAAGCGATGAGAACAATAGCGTGAAACGCCTTCTTTTTCTTCTTAGAAAAGAATGATGGTCCACACCATGTTCACGAAAGGACACGGGACCAATCTTTAATATCGACAACAAACAAAGCATCAACCCTACACCATTGGGCAATGATGGTCCACACCATGTTCACGAAAGGACACGGGACCAGAAGATTTGAACCCATAACCATTTAATTAGAAACTATATCACTTTACTACTAGGCTATTACGTTGGAGCATTAAATAAAATAGATAAAGCATCGATAACTAAGGCATGTCAATAATTATATTTTTTTTAAAACTAGGGATGGAATAAAATCTCGGATACAAACAAAAAAACATAAATATTCAAGACAGTTTTTGGGTATGCAGGTGGCCGACAGCAGATGCGATTAATAAAAAAACGTGTGAATTTGGGTATGGGTATGGCATTGTTGATCAATAATTAAAAGCCTTTGCAACTTGCATAAAAAAACATGAGAGTAATTTCATATTTTACAAATTATTTCTAGTAAGGAAACATTGAAATTACAGGAATTGTTTCTAGCGGGAACAGAAACTAGTTCAAACACAATAGAATGGGCAATGACAGAACTACTGCTTAACCCTAATATGTTCTCAAGAGTCCGCGAAGAAGTCTCCACAACGGTGGGAGAAAACGGAAACATTTTAGAAGCCAAACTTCTTGAACTGCCTTATCTGCAAGCGGTCATCAAAGAAACAATGCGACCTCATTTGGCTGTGCCTTTGTTGGTGCCTCATAAAACTGAAACCGAAGTTAAGCTAGGCGAATATATCGTGCCAAAAAACACACAAATTCTGGTGAACGCATGGGCCATGGCCCGCGATCCTAGGTATTGGGAAAACCCGATGGCGTTTAAGCCAGAGAGGTTTCTAGAAAATGAGTTCGAATACAAAGGCCAACATTTTGAGTTCATACCTTTCGGATCAGGTCGAAGGATGTGTCCTGGGATACCCTTGGCTCAGAGGGTGGTTAGTTTAATGCTGGCGTCATTTGTGTATCATTGTGATTGGAATTTACCTCATGCTAGAGAAGAAATGGATATGGACGACATTTATGGCCTTACATTGCTTAGGGCAACACCTCTCGTTGCTACTCCAGTTCCAGTCACACATTAGGCATAAAGCTTGAAGTTCACATGCACTTGTAGTTAATAAGTGCGAATAATACCATTGTTTTTATTCTGAAACATTATACAAAATAAATGATAAGTATGATATTAAGTTTGTAATCGTTTACGTATTATTTTAGAATATGCATGTTAAGTGTTTTCTATAAATTTTATACGTTGCAAAGATTGTATCCGTCTATCTTTTATGCATGTTATATATAATATATATATATTATATATACTTTTCTCTGTGTTCCCACAAATAAACAAATAGTTATCAAAAAGTTGTGAATACCAAGTAGTAGTGTCTTAATTTGTTTTCACTCTTGAAAAAATATTTATTTAAGCTAAATATTTTATTTTAGTTGAATTATAATCTTTTTTTTTTCAATTATAAATAAGCTACATATATAATTGATGTTTTCCTTATCATCACCAATCGAATCGACACCATACAAACAACATAGATGCTAATATTCATTTTTTTTTTGTTTTTAATGATGTTATATGGGCTTCATGATGAACCAATTCGATTCCGATCGAATAAGGTACTGGTAAAACCATTTCCAATTTTTACTATTCATAACCGGTGTAAGTTTAGTCAAAGATGGAGTTGTATTCGTCCATGTATCACTTTTTTTTCTTTTGATTGTTATATTGAGTGTCAGTATTGTCTCAGTTTTGTTATGAACCGAACCGATACCCGCCGAAAACTCGTTGCGAAGCGTGGAAAAACCACTAGTTTGTAGTTAAAAATAAAATAATTGGGAAACGATTTAAAAATCAGAACGGAAGATTACGAGAATTAATAGACATTGTTGAATAAAAACTTTATAATATAGACATATTTATATACTGTTTTCAGCCTTCAGCAAGTAGTCAACCTCATTTTTACGAATAAGAAGTTGCCATACTTTGCAGGCTCGGTTGATTGGGGTTTTGCCTACACTTTTAGGGAGATGGATGGGATAATCAGAATTTATTCTACACTATTTGCGAGGCAGCTGACACGACTAAGCCTACAATTTTTTTGAGGCGGCTAAGACAATTAAGCCTTCGTTTTTTTACGAAACAGCCGAGACTACTTTGGAAAAGGCTGAAAAGGGATGTTCCTGTTTTAACTTATTTTGCTTACGATGTCTAGTTTCGTAATTTTCCAAAACAATAAACTTCCCTTTCCATGGTTCCACGTTCTATTTTCTTTCCTCACCCGTCGACGCTTAGAAGCTTAATGACCTCCGTTGAACGCGGCTAACCATCTAAACAACCACACTATGTTACTTTCTTTGTCTATCACATGATTAAAGTCACCGTCGCCCACTTCATTTGTGGGTTTCATTTAATAGTCAAGTCGGACTTCAACATATATAATGATAAGTTGTTGTGGCCAAGATGAAACTAAGTGGTACAACGATGTTTTTGAGGTAATCATGATCACTAAAAAATATTGCACTGTTTAATAATCATTTAAAATGAATAACCTGCAATACTTAATCAAATTTGATTCTTATTTTTATTTAACTTTGTTTTTTTTTACAAATACAACATGTATAGATTGATCTTTTCTAAACGTAAAAATATCACACACTACACAAAAATCTCGAAAGTCAGTAAAAAAATTAAAATATACGTTACATAAAAAATTATGCAGAACCAGTTAACTTTACACAATATATTAGGTCTACCCATGCCCGTGAATCACCCTTGAACCAACATAAAAGTCAATATTTTAATGTTTTATCAAGGTTCACTCGCCAACTATTGTTGACCCAAATTTTCTGTTTTACGCATGATACATGTGAACAAACTGAGGAAAGAAACACATAGGATGACCTTAGAAGAATAAACAATTTATTCGTTTGGAACAATCGTTTAGTTTATTGTTTGTGTTTGTATGAATTCTGTGTTTGATATTTGAATTTAATTTCAATTTAATAAATATGAAACTTATTAGTAAATATCATGAGCTTTGATGATAACCCAATCATGCCCCGACTTTTATTCCGCTGCGGGTTGGGGTGTGTCATTGACCTCTAACTTTTGGTATTTAACAACTTTGACCCCCTATGTATTCCTACTTAATAACTTTACACCTTATCTTCTTCAACACTTCAATTCTTATATTTAAATTACTTTTATTTACGACTTTACATCTAAACGTGAGAGACATCATACTCTTTTTATCTATGCCTAACTACGTTAATGCTACTTACATATCATATGTAACAAAGTCAAAAACGCGTCACGTCATGCGTGCGCACCACACGTTAGTATTTTCATTGTAACGCGTGTAACAAAGTCACAAACGTGACGTTACCGCAACAACCACGGACACGGGTAAAATCTAATGCATCAATAAAATGCTAGGAAATTGAATAGTAACAATAATTGACTTTACTAATTAATATATAGGATGGAAATTGAATAGTAACAATAATGGACTTTACTAATTAATATAACTTTGTTATGTTTTTTTATTGAACGTCAAAGTTTACCCTTACATTACACCAATTAATTAAATAAACTTTCATTATTCAGGTTTGAACCTAAAACATCATCTCTGATAGACATGAGCCAACCTCTATCAAGTGGGCTACCGTAGATCGATAAATTTGATAAAATATATTTCATAATTCCATCACCCTTGAATGGATTATTCCATCTCTCCTTTGTTACCTCATACTAAACGCAGACTAAGCTCATGTTGACCTTTAATTTTTCACCTATATGATAATAAAAAAGAAACCAAGTCATATAATTTGGGCATTAATCTAAATTATAGTGTATTTATTTAACATGATTATCGACCAAATTATAATTTTTTTAGTTAAGTAGGCGGCTTATAGTTATAGATATCATTAAAAAACTCTTAACAACTCAAAGTTATTAGAAGACGAACAAATCTTGGTACACTTTTAGGTCTTTATCCAATCAAAAGAGAGATATGGTAAAACTATTTTGGTCGGATTATATGACAAAGACATAATGATATATAGTAAAATGGCTACACTTTTATCCAATCGTTTAAATATGTGTGTTTGCGGCCTTGCTTGGGTTGATGATCTACTTATCATAGTTTTGTTTGCATAATTTTACGCTACACATTTTTCTAAGGAGTAAAGTAAACAATAAAGAATATATTTGTTGATTTCTTATAGAACTTAAATACATTAATATATAGAGATTGTTATATATACATATTAACCATCATACGGTTGATGCGGAACCCATCGTATGGGGCTAATAAGTGAAATAGAAATTAGTTATTAGATAACAATCACATATATCAAGAACATTTATAATCAATTGTTTTCCGTAAGGGTGTAAGGGATGGTTATCTTTTAAGGAAAGGTAAACTTTTCACCTAACCAATCATATTTTGCCATATCAATTTCTCTCTTGCACTAAAACATAAGGGTATACGCGGTGGGTTAGGCAAATACATCGGCAAATGCATATGCCGCACGGCATGTCCACCGCCAACAAGGAGCTGCCGATCGGTAAAAGGATTTGCGGAGAAGAGTTGGCGCATGCAGGAAAGAAGAAGGAGAGGGTAAGTGGTGGGGCCCACTACTTCTCAACCAATCACATGTTTTGTTTTTTTTAAATTAGTTTGCCTAATCTCATTTTAGACATGCACCCCTTATGTTTTCTAGGCAAAAGGGAAGAATAGAGGGGAAATGACATGGCATAATACGATTGGGTGAGGAGAAAGTTCGCCTAATCTCATTAGCCATGCACCCCTTACACCCTACGGGGTAGTCACCTCTATTGGAGAGAGGTAAACAATTTTCTAAACACAAAAACAAAAAAAATTGTGATTGGTTGAAAAGAGTGAGCCCCACCATTACCCTCTCTCTTCTTCCCCGATGTAGTGATTATACACCAAATCAGGTCCCCTTGCAAGGTAAACTTTGATGACGGCGATGTTCCCTGTGAAGTAAACTAGTTTACCCCATAGTTTACCGCACCCACCCGATCCCGTCCACCCTAATAGATTAACCTTTAGCAAAGATGCATTTTCTAAAGATATTTTTGTCCTCTTTAACCAAAGTAAAAGAAAATATTTTATTTATGGTAATTTTAACCAAACGTTAGATGATTTTGTCCCAAACTAAAAGAAGGTTTTGGTTTGAAGAATGACGCGTCAACGGTCAAGATCTTTTACATCACACGAAGTGGAGCGTGGTTTCTAACGTGGAGGCCTTAACCACGCCCATACGCCGGCATGTGCTTGGCGTGGCTGATGGCGTAGTGGTTTGGGTGTTGAATTCTTCACAGGCCACGTGCTGAAGAAGATGGTGTTGAGGTGTGTTGTTTTCATTGGGTGGTAGGTTTTTGTTTGATTTACTTTTTTTTTAACATAAAATAAATATAAAAAGTGTATGTCACTTGTTACACAACGCCACTCTTTCACGCCTCGTCCCATTCCGCCCTTTTTGCACCAGGTCACTTTTTGATAGGTGCTAATGTGGCTAGCATATGGCGCTTCACGCCCCTTTTCATGTCCACCCACTTCGTATAGTCTTATTATGCTTTGTAGGATAAGACATGAGACCACACGGTGTGCAATGTGGAGGAGGGCGTGGAGCGCTCAACCACGTCTTCACACCGGCCCGTGCCTGGCGTGGTGGATTCTTCAGTGGCGTGGAGGGAGGATGGTGATGAGGTTTGTTGTTTTGATTGGGTGATGGGTTATTATTTGATTTTTTTAAATATAAAATAAATATAAAAATTGTATGTCACATGTTACACTACGCCATCCTTAACGCGTGCTTTTGACACCACTCCCCCGTTTGACAGATACTGACATGGCTGCCATGTTTAACTTCATGCCCATTTTCTATACCCTCCCACACCGTACAATCTAATAGTATTGTGTACAAAAACCGCCCTCTATCATAAGAATTCTACCCTCGTAGTTTTCTCTCTCTCCTTTAACTCACGATTTATGGCACAAAGGCATCTACAAAGCTGAAATACTTTCATTTCATTAGACTTAATTAGTCAGCATTGTGCAGATTTATAAGTATAACAGAGATTTCAAGAACATATCTTCAACTAAAAGCTGAAATAGTAAATTGAAGCCACTAGAATGGAGTTTAAGATTTGTATTCTATGTGGTTTTAATTGAATTAATTACAACTTTTTTTCATGAAGTGTTAGATAAAAACAACCTAGTTTTTTTTATTACTTTTATATATAACAAGTGATATTAATCATAACTCGAGCTAGGTCCCCGAGCCAGGTCCTTCATTTCATCCATTAATTCGTTTAGTTTAAAAAAGGGTTATTAGATCTGATCACTCTCAACTATTTCTTTTTGGCCACTGGCAGTCTCAACTTTGATTTTGGCTTCCACCATTCCCAACTTAACATATAGTATATCATGATAGTCCGTCGTTAAATAAACACTAACTGGGTTTGTTTTATAATCCTACGTGTCATATTAATCCAGCGTGCCATGGTGACGTGTACTGGACACCTGTTTCTCTACAAAAGACAACAACATTTCACTTAAACCATCAATTCAATTTAAGGCAAGAAAGTTTTGATTAAGGTCGAACTTTTACATCATCATGCCGCGTTGGACTAGTTTGACACGTATGATTATAAAACAAACCCAGCTAGTGTTTATTTAACGACAGGGTGTCATGACACACTATGTGTTAAGTTGGAAACGGTGGAAGTCAAAGTCAAAGTTAGGAGTGTCAACGGCCAAAAGGGAATAGTCGAGGGTGATCAGATCGAATAACCCTTTAGAAAATCAAAAACATGGCTCGTTTCAAACTTTATATATAAAATCCGGGCTCAAACGAGATCAACTTTAGTTAAGCTTGGGTCTATCTACATGACTTGACTGGCTCTTCTAATGTTTTTTCTATCTATTTTCTAAATGAAATATTTTTTCTGTCACTATTTTCTATTTTTTTCTGTTTTAATTTAATAGCAGACGAACAAACATTTTAAATGAATTTTGTCACTATATCTATGTTATGTCCCATTCAATGTTGCTTCTTCTATAAATAGACGGAGACCCTTCGGATATATTGAACACAAAAAAAAAAAAACATAGGAAACAATGGAACTTCTATATCTAGTTTTCTCTATTATCCTAATCTTCTTCCTCTATGGCATCGGCCTCGGCCATAACCGGAGGTTACCACCGGGCCCTACGGGCCTCCCGATCATCGGAAACCTTCTCGACCTTGGACCGAAACCCCACGAGTCCCTAGCCAAACTCTCCAACAAACACGGTCCACTTATGACCATCCGATTGGGAGCCATCACTAGCGTGGTGGCGTCCACACCTGACGCGGCTAGAGAAATCCTCCAACGCAATGATGAGGCGTGCTCTGGTCGCGTTGTCCCCGACGCAGCCGCCTCCCATCCCGACAACGACGTGGCAATGGCGTGGATTCCAGCTAACGACGAGTGGCGAACCATGAGAAAAGCGCTTAGCACGTACCTCACACACCAACACAAACTCGACACCCTTCGCGATCTAAGACAAAACGTGGTGGGGGGATGCTGGAGTTTCTTAATGAGTCTGGGCGCAAGAAGGCGGGCGTGGACATAGGAAAGTTGTCATTCGCGGTCGCGCTCAACCAGATGTCCAACACTTGCGTGTCACAAAACGTGACAAGCTACGAGTCGGCTGATATTGGGGGGTTTAAAACAGCTGTGAAGACAGTAATGAAAATGACTGGGAAGTTCAACATAGCGGACTTGTTTCCAGTGTTGAAGCCTTTGGACCCTCAGAACATACGGAAGCAAGGGAAGGCTGCTTATGGCTGGCTCGATAACATGGTGGAAGGGTTCATAACCGAGAGGTTAAAGAATCGCGAGTCGAAACTTCCGAGGTTTGGTGATATGTTGGATTCGTTGCTGGATTATAGTGAGAGTAATGAAGCTGAGTTTACTCTCAAACATATCAAGATTCTACTTGTGGTAAGTTACTCTCTTTAGTTTACTCTATTTCATTACCATGCATAAGCACAAAATTTCATTTTCAAAAAGAAAATTGCTAAATAATCATGTAGTTGTGTTATTAATTAATTACTTGTAGCTAAATCATGTAAACATACATATAATTTATAAAGTTCATTTATTTTTATTAAGATTTTGACGCTTTAATTTTGTTTTATTTTTATGGGCCAGTATATAAATTCATAAATGTTCAGCTAGGTCATGATGAAGTTCATGATATTCAATTTGTTACGTACTAATTACGTTTTTTTAAATACAAATATTAATTTTAATAGATTGAACTCAGATTAAAGGTCTTGATAATATTTTATAATATTGTGGGATTTTTTAACAAAAATTTCCAGCTTTTTTTTTTTAAATAAATACACCATGCATGCATTATTCAAAATTTGAACTCCTAACATTTAGATTGTGTTACCCAACTTACCACCGGAATATCTCCATGAGTTAAGAATATATCATTAACGTTTTTATTAATTATTTATATTATAAAGTCTAGATTTAAATTACTTTACATTTTGAATCCGTCACAACATATAAGGAAATTTACTAGCTATGTACATTGAAAAAAAACTTTTCAAACACAAATTAACTAAGTATTTAATAATAGCAAAACGCAACAAGCTAATAATATTTTTACATTTACGTAGTAACTATATGTCTATACATATGGTGACCATAACCTGTTCTTTCATTTTAAAATCCGTTCATCTGGCCAGACTTATAGGTATATACTTAACACGTGTAAAGCAGCAAGCTTGTAAATTGTAATTCACTCATCAAGCCGGAAAAAAAAACTTATTCCAATAAGCAATTATTCTGTTTATACACTATAAATTATCAATTTTTTAATTAAGAGTTGTATATTATGTTTGAGAAGTTTAAAAAAAATTAATTTTATATTTTTAGTTCAAAAGCATTTGATATATTATTTTTAACCTAAAACTATTTGGGTTATAACTTTTAACTCAAGCTTTTCATCTTTTCATTTTAAACTAATAATTTTTTTACTTTCAACTTTGGTCTCCTATACTTTTCATATTCCGTAAATTTTGCGTTTTTACGCTACGTTCTAAATTTTGCGAGTTAACACGGCGCAACGTGCGTGTGTGATTCAACGTTTGTACGTTCCGTTTTAAGTTCGTTTAAGTTTGCGAGTTAATACGATGCAGTGTACGTGTGTAGTTCAACGTTTTTACGTCGTCTATTTTTTTCCTGTTTGACAAGTTTGTCATAACGTACGAATCCTAAATGGACTTAGTTATTATTTTAATATTTTACGTTTCAGTCTGATTTGTTCGATGATTTTGTCCTGGAATTTATAGGCTTGATAGACTCTTTGATAGCCTCCTAGTTGGCTGATATCTTGACTAGATTGTCTCCTATTTTATGTGTATATGGACCTATTGGTCAACGCAATGATCACATTTGAATTCCATACTTTCCATTAGTTAACATGCCCATAAAATCTTTTTAATTCGTTCTAGATGGTGAATTGGATAACCATCACTTGAATCTTGACAAATTCAAATACAATGATATTTTACTATTTGGTATGTTTTAGTCAGAAAAGATTAATGGGTTTAAACTTTGTCTAAAATAATTATATATATAAATATAAATACAAAAGTTTTAAACATCTGACCCTGTACGGTCACACCATTCACATCCTCTCATCAATGGCCCTTGGTGACACAAAACTGAAAACACCACATATCCAAATGTGATTTGGCCCCACTCTAGTGGATAGTGACTTTGATGTTACAAAGCATAGGTGAACAATATATATTGAGACTTAACATAAATATGTCCTAAGTATGAACTTTTTCACAATGTATGTGTGTGTTTTTTTTAAGATTACTTGCAAACATCATCATGATAGAGTGACATCACGTGTATTTGTGCATAACCACTTATGAAGACATTTTTTGTTGATGGAGCAACCTTAATCTTTGTTTAACTCGGTTTTAACACCCTAATATAAATTTACACTAAAAGGACTATTTAGATGCGTATTAATAAAGAACTGTTTAGTATAGATCAACCTTAATATGTGTTTAACTCGGTTTCAACACCCAAGTATAAATATACTATAAAAAGGACGATTTAGATGCATAATAACAATGAACTGTTTAGGCCATATGGTGTATCCTAACATTCGGGGTCTTAACAGTGACATGGCATGTTAACCGGTGCTGCACACTACTCCCTCTTTGTGTTAAAGACCGTTAAATAGGTTATTTGTTAATATGTTAAATTGTGAACTGAATGTTAAAATATTTAGTAATCAAGCTCAATATTTTGTTGGACTTGGTTGTTAATTACATGTCCAATAATTAATTGGATTGAATTGTTGATTGCGATATTTCATATTGGGCTTTCAATAAAACATTAAGTTAATAAATTATAATTCAGTTTAAAAAAATGAATGAATCGAACATGTGTTCATAAACAAGTATTTGTTTATATTTCTCTTCTAATCCTGTGTAATCCTGTTAGATAACTTAAGAATTTTTTTGGTAAATAGTGAAAATTAAAACTTAAGCAATTAGTAAGTGTTCTAATGTTCTAATCCTATATAATTTTTATTTAATTATTGAAAATTAAGATAAATGAAAAAAAACATGAATATCCGTATACGTGTATACACCGTTTTAGTTATGTTACGACTTTATCTTTTAATTTTTTTTGCTCTTGGATGTTTGGTAATAGTTCATTTATTTCGTTGTTTTCGATAATAGGGTTTTTAACTTTTATATTATATTTGGAAAACTTCAAAAGTCACACTAATAAAAATATTTAATAAATACTAGTTTGTTGTATATTGCACACCTTTTACGAAATTAAGGGTCACAACCTTCACATATTGTATCCTTCAAATTTCTCATCCTCACATACATCGTTGACGTTGTCTTCTCGAGGACCACTTGTTTCGTCCTCTCAACCATTAGGGTTCACAACCTTCTCTGGCTTCTTCTTCTCGCCACCTCCAGCTTTGTTTTTGTTTATTCTATTCATAAACGCTTGTTTGTATTCGTTTGCGTTTGTTTTTGATCGTTACCAAATGAACACGAACACTTTCATTTCCTTAATGAATGAACACGAACAAAAAAGTTAGCACGGTAAGTGTTTATAAACAGTTCGTGAACACATTTATTTTCTTAACGAACGAACATAAACAAGATCTTTTCAGGTTCGTTCGGTTCATTTGCAACTCTAATTTGAAGTATTTTAATTATAACCGGCAAAGTTCCCTACCTACGCAACGAGAATTCAGTCATAACAATTTGGTTCGTTTTGGTACCAACACTTGCAATTGTTAATAAAAACAAAAAAAAAAGTTATAATATGTCCAATAGGATACTAACACATGCTTTACATCGATCCAAAACCATAAAACGAATACTGGTACTGATGTTGTTCAGTCGAAATCGGTTTAGTTCGTCACTGTATTGGTAACTTACAGTATAAAAAATACCTTATTTTGAATACAACTTTGTTTTCAACATAATTAATATAGGATTTCAAGTGAAAAAAAATAAACACAGATGCGTATGCATTTTTTTAAAGTACGGTATCGACGCTCGTAAGTTGCGATAAAAAACAAACTATTTTTAATACATCTACGTTTCAAAAAATTATACCAGAATGTTAAGAAAAAAAATCAAAACAGAAATCAATTACAACTCAACCTGACAACCTTTCTTTTGAAAAACAAAATAATGAATGGTTTTCGGCTTTCCCATTATAATTAACCTTTATTGCCTAAAACTTACAAATCAACAACCAAAATCAAATAATTAACTAGGGGTGTGCACGGTTCAGTATTTAGCATTAACCATAACTGTAACCGAGGTCATCAGTTAATTCGGTTAAGTTGTCGGTTTTCGGTTCGGTACGGTTAATAACCAATTCAGAAGGGGCTAAAATGTTTGCTTAGAAATACATAAAATATATATATAAATACATAAAATGGATGTATACATATAAATACTTAAAATGGAGGTATAAATACATTAGATGGAGGTATATACATGAAATGAAAGTATAAAACATGAAATGGAGGTATAAAAGCTATACTTATATGAAAATACAAATTGTTTGGTTCGGTTAACTGATGGTAACTAAAACAACAGATAACCGACTTTCGGTTAATTTTGGTTCGATTTAGTTGGTTTTCGGTTCGGTTTCAGTGTACGTTGATTATTGCACACCCCTAATTAACCTATGCAGAATTTCATAATTAATCAATAACCATCATATAAATTCACAATTCAATAAATAACTATAAATCTACATAACTCTATAAGTAACCTTTATTTAGTGCAATGTCATGACAATAACCAAAATCATATCAATAACTAACCTCATAGTTTATAAAAAACCCATAATTATATAAACTTAAGAATTAAAAACTAACCCACTGCCTGCAATCTCACCCTTCTTGCTCGGTTGCTCAAATTCAATTGCACCTTGAATCAGCCGAATTGCACCCACGAAACAATAAGAGTTCAAGTTCGAATTGAAGCGGTCACCAGACGAATTACACCAATCAAATTGCACCGGACGAATTGAAAAGTGATGGTTAGCATGTGTTATATAGGATTGGGTTTTGTAAACAATCAGAGTTCGAAGCTGGAGTTCTATTTCCATTGTCGAATTGCACCAACAAACAATCACACCTAAATCTTTCATGTCGCCAAACAACTAGATTAGGGATTGGGGGGGGATTCATAAAATTTTGGTAAAATTTACATTTTTAAAGAAAAAACAAAAGGGGTCAGGCCCAACCTGATCTAACGAGACGTTGCAAAGTCGATGTAGCGCTAGACGTAGGTGGATAAGTGAGCACAACAATGCGCTAGACGTAGGTGGATAAGTGAGCACAACAATATGAAAGGGGAAAGGTGCTAGTCGGGGGTTTATAATAAATGGGTAATACATTATAATATGGGGTGTGCTTAAAAATATTTGTTATTGTTATTAGGTTTAATAATTAATAGATCATAATTGTTACTTTGAATGTGATTAATGTTTTGTTATTTGTTTTTAATAAGTACATTTTGTTTAATAAAATAATGTTTTTTTAGGTGTCATTGTTTTAAAATAATGTTTTTTAGGTGTCATTGTTTAGAAAAAAAAACTTCATATCAATTGATTTCAAATATATTGGGTGTCGGATTTTTTTTTCAATTATAAAAATTCAACATAAAAATAATTGATGGATGCCCTCAGGAGAGGCTATCCTTACTATGATAATGAAGCGTGAGAACAATAGAGAGGAGACTCATTACATATAAAATTGTGGTAGAACGTACACTTATAAAGAAAAAAACAGATGGGTGTTAGGCACACCCTACCCTAAGGAGGACGTTTGTGACGGCTGATGTAGCGCTAGACGTAGATGGATAAGCGAGCACTAACAAAATGAAGGGTGGGAAGGAGCTAGTCGGAGGTTTAGGGTAAATGGGTAATGCATTATAATATAAAGTGTGCTTGAAAATATTTGTTATTGTTATTGGGTTTAATAATGAATAGATCATAATTGTTATTTTAAATGTGATTAATGATTTGTTATTTTGTTTTAATAAGTAAAATTTGTAAAAAATAAAGTTATTTCTAGGTGTCATTGTTCAGAAAAAAAAAACTTCACGGACATTGATTACAAATGTATTAGGTGAAATGTATTAGGTGTCACATATTTTTTTCACTTATATCAATTCAATTGATAAATGTCCTTAGGAGAAGCTATCCCTACTATAATAATGAAGTGTGAGAATAGTGAAGGAGAACTCATTATAAATAATTTTCGTAGAATTTAAACTCCTAAAGAAAACAGAGAAGGGGGCTAGGCCCACCTTTCTCTAAGGAGGACGTTGCAAAGGCCGACGTAGCCCTAGCCATAGATGGATAAGCGAGCACTAACAAAATGAAGGGTGGGAGAGGTGCTAGTCGGGGGTTAGGTTAAATGGGTAATGCATTATAATATGTGGGTATACTTGAAAATATTTGTTATTGTTATTGGGTTTAATAAAGAATAGATCATAATTGTTATTATAAATGTGATATGGGGTCTCCTTAAAAATATTTGTTATTGTCACTAGGTTTAATAATGAATAGTTCATAATTATTATTTTAATTGTGATTAATGTTTTGTTATTTTGTTTTTAATAAGTTCAATTTGTAAAGTTAAATTTGTAAAATAAAATAAAGTTATTTTTAGTCGTCATTGTTTAGAAAAAAAATTCAATGGACATTGATTTCAAATATACTAAGAGTCAGATATTTTTTTTTCAATTATATCAATTCAACAAAAAAAATAATTGATGGATGCCCTCAGGAGAGACTATCGCAACTATAATAATGAAGCGTGAGAATAATGGAGAGGCTATCCACATTATTGCCTCTTCAATAAATAAATTTGGCATGACATTAACAATGATGTTTTTACGACCAATGAACAAGGCATGAGACACATCTATATTGATGGATGTTTGTGCCACTTTGGCGGGTGGTAACAAAGTTATTTTTTTTTTACTTAAGGGCTGTTTGTTTAACTTTTAATGAAGTTTTTAATGAACTAAACATGTTATTGGTTCAGCACTTAATAGTTTAAACTATTTGTTTTGTGAGCAGATTTTTTAATGGTTTAGACATTTGCCTCTAAATGGTTAAACATTATACTGAGTCTGAATGATTAAGACCTCTAATCTGAATTGGCTAAACATTTGCCTCTGAATGGTTAAACATTATATTGGCTCTTAATGTTCAGACCTTTTACTAGTTCAGCACGTAATGGTTCAAATCTCTTACTGATTCAGCACTTAATGATTCATAACTCTTATTATTTTAACATTTAACCATTCAAAAGTTGACAAACAACCCTTCAGTAAATATAAGCCAAATGCCAATATAAGGTGAATCAATTCAATCGCAATGGGTCACTTATACATATCTTTCATTATTGATGTACCAAAACATTGTATATAGGAACATTATTGTGTTCTTGAATCTTTTGTATATAAAAAGTTTTTATATAAAATTCACACATCCCATCTTCATTAACTGGTCTAGTGGTTAGTCACTTGGTTTTCTTCCTTGATGTCCCAAGTACAACTCCCACTAGCATCACTTTGAAGGGTATTGGTGGTGGCATTGAAGTTTATAATTAGACCGCTCTTGAGGGGGCCAGTTTGAAACCAAGCCGAACCGGGTTTTACCGTAATGGGCCTTCGAGCAGGCAGGTTTTCCCTGGAATTGGTGGCACGGGTATGCATCCAGCTCTGATCGTTATGAATGAGGTGATTCATTTTCTCGATTGAGGACATTCCAGAATGCTTATTTGGTGATTTAGTTGGCCATTCAAAAAAAAATCCACACATCCCAACAATTAACACAATTATATGTAACTAATATTTTTAGTTATTATTTTCATTTTTTTTTCATTCTACTCTCTCACCATTCCTTTTTATACTGTAGCTTTCTATTTCTATCCTTTTCGTTTTGTGTGTCTGTCTGTCGTTTGTTTTTTACGCCAAGTATCTCATTGGAAGCAGTTTTTCTATCCTCAGATATACGGGTAAGGTCTGCCTATATCCAATCTTTTAAACCTTACCAATGACTTGACTATTTATGGAATTTTGGATACGTTTGTTTTTGTATTATAAATATAACTAATATTGAATCCACACCAACAATCAAAGTTCTCTAGTTGCAGTGGTTGAGGGGTCAAAGTAAGTTTATTTGATTGAGATCAATGCGCTATAGGAATAATGTTTGCTAGGGCATTGCGTTTTAAGCGTATAAAAAAGTAGAACTATTAAGATAAATATGTCATCTTGTCTTGCATATAGCATGTTTTCTTCTTGACTTGTTGTTCTCCACGAGATGGTATATACTCTTTATTATGTGGTAAACCTTCTTGAAATTTCTCCATACCAAAAAGTATGTTAGCCACCCCAATCTAAAAGGATCCATCGATAGGTTTTTAAATTTTATATAAAACACAAGTGAAAGAAATACAGTCAACAATTGTAAATATTTTTAAAATTGTAAATATTTTTAAACCCTACAAAAATCTAAATGCATGTTGATTAAGAAAAGTGAAACAATATACAAACATAGAGTATAGAGTGTTATAAATATAATCTTCAAAGCCGGTGGAAGGGCGGTCATAATTCATCATAATTTGTCACACACCACATATAAAATCAATTGACTCCTCACTCAATCACTTTTTATTACAATTCACTCTATAACATAAGGGGCAGTCGTCACTCATCACTCACACTTATCACACCCAATCATAACTCAACACCAAAGTCAAACACACACTCATTCTCCAATCACACCTCAACACCAAACACAGGCGTAGCTTTTAAGTCGCAAGGGGGTGCACCTGCCCCCACCATTGTTTCGGTTAATAGTGTATTTTTTCTGATTTTTCGTTTGAAAATAAAAAATTATATAGGTCCGCCCCTGTTAATTATTTTGCATAAAAATTTCCTACCCCTACCAAGTTTATTGTCCAAAGAATACATATGTATTTTCGTATTGAGTTAAAAAACATGAAAAATGAGGTTATTAGTATTTTTTTATAATTGCTTTTAAATTCGAAGTGAGTTTAAATAAAGTCTGAAATTAGTTTTTATATAAATGAAACTTGAGGGTTAAAATTTAGCTTTTTATGTATAAGAACGGATCCTTTAAATAAAATGGAGATTATTTAATTTTATTTAGAGTTATTATTGTTTGAAACAACCCAAATCAAATAGCCAATCTAAACATATAACCCAAAATATAACGATAGTTGAAATCCAACTTCAAAATCCTTCAATCAAGCTCTGGGATCTACAAAATACCAAAATACAAACAATTAACTAATCAATGGTGTATTTGCAATAAAATGACAATGCTAAAGATATCAGTATTGAAATACATGTTTGAGACATATCACTCGTATAGCTCCTCCTCATATGTGAGTCGAACAGTTGTATAGCCATTCGAAAAAACATATATTTTTATTATTTTTAATATTGTTTCCTTTTAATTTGTTTAGTTTTAGGGTAGAGGCCGTCGTCCCAGATTTCTCCATTTTCCTCGTGTGACGCATCAACGTTACATCGGTGTTTTCTAGTTTTCTCCAGATTGCACGATGTCATCCCATGTTTCCCTAAAACTAAACTATTTTCATTTAATTTAAACTTTAAAATATAATATAAAATACAAGATACATAAATCAAAAGTAAACTAAATTTCTATATATTCTAGTTATAATAGTTTATGGTAATTTTAAAATTAAAACAAGCTCTAAGGTTTATTAACTACTAAAATCAAATTATAAAGGTTTAAAAGAAAAAAAAACATTCACCAATTTATGGGGATTTTTTTACAATATATATATATATATAGGTAGAGGTTCATGTAAGAAAATATAAAAGTGTGAGAAGGATAAGAAAGATTTTAGAGGTGATACGTGTCCCTTTTTATTTTGATAGTTTAAGGGTATAAGTGTAATTTAAATAATAAAATCTAATTATGGAATGAATATATGCAACCAATTTTTTGCAGTTATTGTAGAGATTTTCGAATTTGCAGGCATACATCTTATAAAGAAATAATACCCTAACTCATAAAAACATCACAACATGTATATTGAAGGCATACATCTTATAAAGAACAGAAATATAACATAAACAACACCCTAACTCATAAAAACATCACAACATTATATTGAAGGCATACATCTTATACAAAACAGAAATATAACAGTAATAACACCATGACTCATAAAAACACCACAACAGTTATATTGAAGGCACATATTGTAACATTTGTCAAAAACGGTTTTCCAAACCCGCTCCGTTTTGTAATCGAATATCAAGTTATAAATGTCACGTTGTGTATTTATGGTTATTTTGATTTTTAATGTTACATAATTAATAAACAAGCTAAACTATAAAAATTATATTTGATAAAAAGTGAAAACAAAATAAATAAAAATAAAATGTTGCTGCCGGGGCTCGAACCCGGGTCAGCCGGCAATTGTAATCCAAAGACTTAACACACACACACATCACCACTCCGCCACTTGTTTGTTTTCTGTCAACTCTAGGAAACAAATGATTCTTATATACAAACCTAGATAAACCAGTTACGCCAACTGAAAAACTGAAATCAGCTATTCAACCGTCTAAACGTTTGAATACTCGCGATTTCAGGTTTATAACCGATGCACCGACGATTTTAATCAATTCGGATTTGAATGAACTTCAATTTTGATCATGATCGGCTTTTATAACCGAAAACAATCAATGTCTGAATTACTTCAATCAAGACCCCTCTCGCGACTCAGAAACATCATACAAACTTTCCATTTCACTTTCGTCACACATTCGGTCCATCAGAAAGCTTAAATCAACTCGCCGGAAAATTCTGCAAGTTCGCCGGAAAACCGTATTTGTCCTCAAATCGGTAAGTTCTTCAATACCATCGTAGTCTAACAGTTGTTAAGCTATTTCTAACTCAAACCTTCCACTTGAGATCGAATTCAGGCACCGTTATCAGATAATTCCAGTTCGCCGGAAAATTTCTGGAAATCGTTATCTTCGTCTGTGAAACGGTAAGGACCTTCAAACACACTGATAACGTTTTTTAGCACTTCAATTTCATGATTAGCTGATCAAAACGATTAATTGATTTGCTCAGTTGCAGTTCTTAAAAACAGAGACCGACGCCTTGCCGGAACTCTGTAATCAATCGTTCACCGGTATGTTTTCTTCTAATTATCATCCCTACTATCTCTTATCAGTCTGTGTAATGCTTAACAATCGAATTAACAAGATTTAATGGTATAATCTGCTGTCGGTAAAATCCAACGAAGAAGATGAACTGTGATAACACTATAAGTATAATTAAAATTGGTATTTTAAACGGGTTAGACACACAGTCCAGCGGTGGACTGTGTGCAAAGAATACGCACACGTCACGAGTTCGATCCCTGATACACGCACCCTCTATGTAATAAAATGCCTTTTTGTTTAAAGCTGAACCGGGTTAACTCCGTTAGTTGTTAAGTATAATAAAAACCGAAATATTAACCAGGTCAGACACACACTCCAGCGGTGGACTGTGTGCAACACTAAGTCGCACGTCACGCGTTCGAGTCTGGTTAACGGCACCGATTCGATGATTTAAAATCTTCTTTTTAAAACAAATGAATTTTGAATAAATCGAATTAGTATATAAATATAATTAAAAACAAGATTATTCCGGGTTAGACACGTAGCTCAGTTGGTAGAGCTGCGTGCACGCGTACGGGAGGTCTCGGGTTCGAGTCTCACCCAGCGCATACATGCACACTGACCGAACCGGTCAACAGGCCAACAAGTCAACGGTCAACGGTAAAATAAACAATTTTTTATATTTTTATTTATTTAATTTAATTTAAAAATCAATTAAAAATACTTAAAAATAATATTTTTAAAGATAGAAAATAGCCTTAAACTCACAAAAATATATCTAATAATTCCATTAAAATCCTTAATAAAATCCACTCATTTACTATATTTTTCCGTCATTATTTAGGTTAGTAATTCTCGTTGTTCAACTCTCCCGACTCGTGCGCATCTCATCATCTCCATTCAAACGCACCCAATGTGAGTGAATCTTGTCACACCCCGACCCGCAGCGGATAAGGTGATCGGGGCATGATTGGGTTATCATCAAAGCTCATGACATTTATTAAACGTTTCATATTCATTAATACAAATTAAATGGAAATTTACAATAATGTTACAACATGATCTAACTAACAATCTAACTTCTTTGTTCTCTTCTAAGGCATATCCTATGTTATCCTTGCTTCAACCTGTTCACCTGTATCATGTGTAAAAAGGTTTTTGGATCAACATAATGTTGGCGAGTGAATCCTATGGAAAACATTTGAACAATTTATTTAAATTGGTTATGAAATATGTGCACAACCAAACATGAGTAAAATTAGATGTAACTTGATCAACAATCATACTATGTTAAATGAAAACACACATGAACAATAATGGAACAATTAGAGGCACGCGATGCTCAACTCGTCTCTCACGAGGAACTGAGGGGCCTGATGAATGAATTGCATAAACATGATAATATGAATAACACACTACAAACAATATAAACTCAATGGTACACACATGAATAATAATGAATTTAATGTGAAGCACGCGATGTTCTACTCGTCTCCCACGAGGAACTGATGGGCTTAATGTATGAGTTTCATATGACTTGACAAAAAGGCAATAAGTAAATCACAACAATAAAAACAATCTAAGTTTAAGTCATGATGTGGTATGGCACAAGTTTAAGTAAATAAATTAATTATTATCATAACACATGACACACCCCAAAACGTGTAATTTAAAAGGGGGAATTGTAAGATTCACTCACAGTGGGTGCGTTCGGTTGATGACGTTGAATGTACGCGAAGTGGTTTTAACCACGAGTGAGGTTTAACCTAGATAAATCGCATTATGGTTTGGTAAGTAAACGGATTTTATTAAACTATTTTAGTAGGATTGTTGGGTGCATTTTTGTGAGTTTGAGGCTATTTTCTAATCTTAAAAATGTTATTTTTAAGTATTTATAATTGATTTTTAATTAAAATAATTAAATAAAAATAATAAAAATATTTTATTTTTTTCTGACCGTTGACTGACCAGTTGACCGTTGACCTGACCGTTGACCGGTTCGATGGCAGATTATTGTGCGCTGAGTGAGGCTCGAACCCGAGACCTCTCGTACGCGTGCACGCAGCTCTACCAACTGAGCTACGTGTCTAACCCGTTATATATCCGATTTTAATTACATATATACATTAATTAGAATTAAACAGAAATCCTTTTTATTTTAAAAACGGTTTAAACGAAACAGCCTTGCACTCCACAGGTCTCGAACCCGGGACCTGTGGGTTAATCTAACACACAGTCCACCGCTGGACTGTGTGTTCAACATGTTATATAACTTGATTTTTATTATACTTAAGTACTAATTATTTATTTCCTTTTCTGCCTTAATTAAAAAGAAGAGATAATGGTCCGAGTCGGTGCTGAAGACCGGACTCGAACTCGTGACCAGCGATATAAACAAACACACAGTCCACCGCTGGACTGTGTGTCTAACTTGGTTATTATTCCGGTTATCAATATACTTAACATACACTAGTGACGACTCCGGTTCGGTTAAACAAAAAAATTGGTTTTTATTAAAGGCAGCGTGTGTGAGACGGGAATCGAACTCGAGACCTTTGCTTGATTAACGTTTTATGTGCACACAGTCCACCGCTGGACTGTGTGTCTAACCCGATTAATATCATGATTTTAATTAAACTTATAAGATACGAAAGTGCATCGTCTTCTTCACTGAAAAATAACCAGAGATGAAGTCTGACTGGTTCGAGATTTTTATCAGTTTAATAGTGTGTTACAGTCGATTAAGGTAATATAAAAGTGAAACGGAAAAGAAACTGGGCGGAGAAAGTATACCGACAGGACTCTCTGTTTTCCGGCAGAACTCCGGCGACAGAATTCACCTCCGGCGACGTGTTCCGTATAGCAGCTAGTCTCCGGAAAGCTTGGAAAAGGTAAGGGTGACTTCGGTAAAGGTTTAGGGGGTTCAGTAAAGCTCAGGGATTAAAAATCGGTTTTCCGGCGAAAAACAGGTTTATTCCGGCGAGTGGAAATATGCCGAGAAAAGGTGTGATTTTTGAGCGAAAGTGTTTGTCGTCGGTTGTGGGTCAATTTATAGGAGAAAACGAGATGTATTTGGTCTGATTTTGGACTGCATTCGTTTATTTAAAATCTCCGGCGGTTTTGAAAAGTGTCGCGGACTTCAAACATCGGTTATAACCGATATCTGTTTAGTGGTTTACGTTATAACGTAAATTGGTGTTAAAACTCGCGAGAATTCCGGGATTCCGACGACTGAACCGTTTGGGCGCCGGTTTTGAATTTGTAACGTTATTATATCAATTAAATGATTGAAATATATAACAAACAGAACAAGCGGCGCAGTGGTTTGTGTGTTGAGAGATAAGTCACATCTGATTCGGTACAGACCCGGGTTCGAAACCCGGCAGAGACAATTCATTTTTATTTTGCGATTTTTGACTGTTTTTCAAAAACTAAATATATATTCCCATATAATAATTGATTACGGATCGTTTAAAAATATTTTGGGCATTTAATTCGCAACGAAAATTTTGACTGACTGTTCGGTTGATAAATGGAGCGGGTTTGGTAAATCCGTTTTCGACGGATGTTACAAATCTTTACAAATTCCCCGTTTTAATCACATTTTTTGGGTGTATCATGTGTCATGCTATATATTATTTAAATCATTGTGCATACATCATATCATGAACATGTGTATTCAGCTTGCTTCAACTGTTTGTGTAGTTATTGTTAGATTCAATTTATTATTTTCAGTACATGCAATTTCATAGGCCGCCGCTCCCCATTACATTATGAGCGTTGAGCATGTTCCCCATTACATTATGAGCGTGAACCTGGCGGGCCAACATTCGATCGGCTCCGTTTGATTGAGCCTTGATCGCACATACATTTTTCATTTTCAGTACATGCAATACGATCGGCTCCGTTTGATTGAGCCTTGATCGCACAGTTTCATTCATGTTATTTATCGTATGATGTTGGTATGTTAATGTACGCTATCATATGTTATTGTATGTTATAGTTGTGAATGCTATTGCTACTGCTTGATTATTTACATTTGCTCATTTATGATTATGCATAATTTTTCATTGATAAACTAACAAGTAAATTAATAATAAATGTTTATCTAACAAGGTTCACTCGTCAACTTATGTTGACCCAAAAACCCCCATTTTTACACATGATACAGGTGAACCAGCTGCAGCAAGAAACACTTAGGATTGGACTAGAAGAATAAAATGATTTAGAGTTTGGAATTGTTTTGTTTGGTTTATTTTCTTTCTTCTAAGGCAATTTCCTATGTGTTCCTTGCTTCAACCTGTCCACCTGTATCATGTGTAAAAATAGGGTTTTGGGTCAACAAAAAGTTGGCGAGTGAATCCTATGAAAACATTTAAACGTGTTTATTGTATCGATTATAAAAAAAAAGTGCATCACCACATATGAGTAAACGTAGATGTAAATTTAATCACAAAACACATAATATTAATTAATACACACGCACACACCAAATGAATGATTTTGAGGCACGCGATGTTCAACTCGTCTCCCACGAGGAACTGATGGGCCTAATGAATTATTTTGAGGCACGCGATTTTCAACTCGTCTCCCACAAGGAACTGATGGGCCTAATGAATGATTTGCATGCAACTTGACAATATGTAAACACACATCACAACAAACAATATTTACATTATAAGTTTAGATCATATAATGGTAATGGCACGAGTTTGAATAAGCGAATTAATTTAAGCGACACATGATACACCCCAAAACATGAATAAAAAGGGGAATTTGTAAGAATTCACTCACCGTGGGTGCGTTTCTTGGATTGATGATGAACGCGCACGAATTTGGATTTAACCACGAGAGAAACTAACCTAAATGATAACATAATAATTCGATAAATAAATAAATTTTATTTGAGATTAATGTTTTTAATTAGTGCTCTTAATGGGATTGTTAGATTTATTTTTTTGAGTTTAAGGAAATTTTCCAACTTTAAAAATCTTATTTTTAAGTGTTTTAAATTGATTTTTAAATAAAATAAATAAATAAAAATAAATTAAAAAAATTGACTTTTTGACCGTTGACCGGTCGGACTGTAACATTTGTCAAAAACGGGTTTTCCAAACCCGCTTCGTTTGTAATCGAATATCAAGTTATAAATGTTTCGTTGCGTATTTATGTTTATTTTAATTTTAAACAATGCATAATTAATAAACAAATTATAATTTAAAAGCTATAATTGTTAAAAAGTAAAAATAAAATAAATAAAATGAAAAACAGGCTGCCGGGACTCGAACCCGGGTCAGCCGGAAAGCCCAACAACTTAACTCGCGCACATATAACCACTCCGCCACTTGATGTTTTTGTGAGTTCTAGGAAACAATTAAATCATATGTTCAACCATGAATCGACCTGTTTACGCTAACTGAAACCGTTATCGGCTTCCAAACGTCCAAGACGTTTGAGTGATCGCGGATTTCTGATTATAACCGTTAAACCGACGTTCCTAATCAATTCAGTCTTGATGAACTTGAATTCTGGTGATGTTCGATTTTTATAACCGAAGATATTCATTTCCTGAATTACTCCAACAATAGCATCCTCTCGCGACTCAAAATCGTCCGCAGAACCTCCAATTTCACTTTCGCTCTATTTTCAGTTCGTCGGAAAAGCTTATTGAACTCGCCGGACTTTCGCCGTAAAACCGTGTCTTCCATCAAAACAGTAAGTTTCTCAATTCTTCCATCTTCTATCAGTTGTTAAGCTTTTGCTAACTCAAACCCTTCAATCAGAATCAGTTCCAGGCGACGATATCGGATAATCATCATTCGCCGGAAAATTTCTGAGAATTTCTAGAAATCGCTGTCAAACGGTATAAACCTTTAAACCTTCTGATAACTCTTGTTCAGTACTTCAATTCCACATCTAGCTAATTAAAACTGTTAATTGGTCCGCTCAAACGAAGCCCATAAAAACAGAGTCGACGACTTCGCCGGAATTCTGAGAAAGACCATTTTTCCGGTATGTCTACTTCCAAAATCTTCCCTGTCCATTTCGTTTTAATCACTTAAATGATTGTCAATCGAATTAAACAGAATCAGTAGGGTAATCGTTGTCTGTGATATTGTAACGTAGAAGATGAAGTTAGTTTGTATATAAGTTTAATATAAATTGGATTATATCTCGGGTTAGACACACAGTCCAGCGGTGGACTGTGTGCGCACACTTATCACACGGCGCGAGTTCGATCCTTGACACAATCGTATGCTCTGTAATAAAGATGTTTTCCTTTTTAACTGAACCCGATTAACTCACTGAGGATGTTAAGTATAATAAAAATCAGTATATTAACCAAGTTAGACACACAGTCCAGCGGTGGACTGTGTGCAACACTAACCCACAGGTCCCGGGTTCGAGACCTGTTCACACACGCCGGTTCGATGATTAAAATCCTTTTTGAAAATAAAAGAATTTTGAATAAACTAAAACAGTATATAAATATAATTAAAAACAGAATTATTTCGGGTTAGACACGTAGCTCAGTTGGTAGAGCTGCGTGCACGCGTACGGGAGGTCTCGGGTTCGAGCCTTACCCGGCGCACACATGCACACTAGCGAACCGGTCAAACAGTCAACAGTCACGGTCAACGGTCAATGGTCAACGCAAAAGTCAACATTTTTTTCATATTTTTATTTATTTATTTAATTTAAAAATCAATTAAAAATATTTAAAAATAATGTTTTTAAAGATAGAAAATAGCCTTAAACTCACAAAAATACATCTAAAAATCCTATTAAAATTATTAATAAAATCCACTCATTTACCATACCTTTCGTTATTATTTAGGTTAGTAAATTCTCGTCGATCAATCCTCTAAACCCGTGCGCATTTCATCATCTTCAACCGAACGCACCCAATGTGAGTGAATCTCTACAAATTCCCCGTTTTAATCACGTTTTGGGGTGTATCATGTGTCTTATTATTTATCACATTTAAACTATTGTGCATCTGTCATATTCATGAACAAATGTGTATTCAACTTGTATCAACTGTTTGTGTGGTTATTGTTTAGATTAAATTTATCATTTTCAGTACATACATTATCATAGGCCGCCGCTCCCCATTACATTATGAGCGTTGAGCTGTTCCCCATTACATTATGAGCGTGAACCAGGCGTTGCCAACATACGATCGGCTCCGTTTGATCGAGCCTTGATCGCACAGACATTTATCATAGGCCGTCCGTTCCCCATTACATTATGAGCGTGAACGTGACGTTGCCAACATATACAGTTTCATTCATGTTATATATTCATGCAAGTTGGTTTGTTATTGTATGTTATTGTTTGTTGTTGTTATTGTTATTGTAGAATTTAATTACGTTTGCTTACATATGATTATTGCAAATTTTTTCATGATAAAGATAACAATAGATCAATAATAAATGTTTTTCTAACAAGGTTCACTCGCCAACTTATGTTGACCCAAAAACCCTCATTTTTACACATGATACAGGTGATCCAGCTGCAGCAAGAAACACATAGGATGGCTTAGAAGAATAAACTGGTTTAGACTTTGGATTGTTTAGTTGATTATTTTTCTTTGTATTTGTATGAACATGTTTGGAATATTGAGGATGTAATTTTGACTTTAATAAATATGAAACATATTAGTAAATATCATGAGCTTTGGTGATAACCCAATTATGCCCCGACTCCTATTCCGCTGCGGGTCGGGGTGTGACAGATTGGTATCAGAGCCATGACTATAGGGATATAGGATAGGTTATTAGACCCTTAGAGCTTATACTATAGTTGATTAGAATTTTTAATTTTTGTGTGTGTTACATGCAAAATTCATGATGTTTATATGTTTTATGTTTAATGTTACACTCAATGTTATGCAAGCATGTTCATAAGTACATATTATTATATAATGCCTATCATGAATCATATTCTCATAACATATCATATCCATGAGAGCACACACCACATCATTTCCATGATTGTTTTTGCAAAGATTTTTGTATTTTCAAATCACATCAAAGTGAGTTCTCGTGACGGGCATGTAGTAACTGGAAGGGTACAAGTACGGTAGTCGGAACGTCCTGTCTAGGCTTGGCATTCGTATAAATCAAAAATAAAGGACCAGTTTGCCTACCTGGGGACTAACGATGAGAGTACGAAGTACCTATTAGGCCAAAGCATGCTATACCAAACGTCGTGTGAGCTAACCCCACTTTGAGTTGTCATTGTGTCTACACCTGGACACCTTCCGACTATACATCTCGTAAACATATTTCATGGTTTTCATTCGGGTGATGCGAGTGTTAAACCGCCAATACTAATGTGAATCCTACCAAGCCAGTAGTCATGGGGGCCCACATGACTATACAGGTGAAGGTATGGGGGACATTTGAGGCCCAACATGAGCAAACCCAAGACATCCTATGGATGTAGTTGCATTATTGATATTTATGTTATTTTTATTTTCTTTAAGGCACATGACACCTAAAAAGACTCCATAAACTCCACAATCTTCTTATGTATGTTCTGTAGATGTCGGCTAGGCATCAACGAGGGGGTAGAAGATCAGGAAGGTCACACGAACGCTTGGCCACTCAAATCGCAAAACAAATGGCCGCGGTGCTTCCTGACATTGTGGTTCAAGTACAACAAGCTCTCGCCACAAATCCCATTAATCCTCCCCAGCAAGAAGACCAGAACATCGACAACCCTCCTACCAAAAAGTGCTCATATAAACATTTCAAGTCTTACGATCCTCCGAAATTTGAAGGGACCGAAGGTGTCACTGCTCTCCTCCACTGGTTTGAGGAAATGGAAAACACCTTCCTCAACTGCGATTGTCCCGAGGATCGCAAGGTACGATACGCAACCGGGAGACTATTTGGGGTAGCTCTTACCTGGTGGAATACTGAAAAGGGTAAGAGAGGAATCGAAGATGCAATGGCCTTAACGTGGGAGGAGTTAAGGGAAATCATGACGAGACGATTCTGTCCTAGAAGCGAGATTAAAAAGTTAGAGGATGAATTTCATTCGTTGAAGCAAAAGGAGGGAGATCATACTTCCTACAACAAGAGGTTTTTAGAGTTGAACCAAATGGTCCCTAACTTGTTCACCCCAGTTTACCGCTTAGTCGAGAACTATATTCGAGGCCTTCCCTTGAAAATTCAAGACTCAGTTCTCAGCACTTCGCCAGCAACACTTGAAGCTGCTATGGAACTAGCTACTGAGCTTACCGAGAATCGAATTCGCAACGGTAAATTTAAAGATGAGAAAAAGAAAGCCCCCGTTGAGGGCCAAACTTCAAACCATTCCACCTTCTCCTCTAAGTTTGCTAACAAGAGGAAACGAAACACCAGAAACTTCGCTGTTACACAAACAAATTTCCCTATCCCTGCTGCACCCATTACCCAAGTTGCCCCCTCACCTGCACCATATAAAAGGCCATACTCCGGCCCTTACCCAAAATGCAACCGTTGCCAATACCATCACTTTCCTGATCATCCCTGCCAACATTGCACCAGCTGTGGTCGCGCAGGTCACACCGTTCAAACCTGTCGCATACCTCAGTGAACGAACCGCCGTCAGCCCTCAACCCAAACCCACCATCAAATAATGGGTCAAGCCCAACAACCTCTACTACTACCACCTACCCAACATTTAGCCCAATCCTACTTCCAACCCAACTATCCCATGGTGCAACCTATGCGGGCTTGCTACAATTGTGGAGACCCAAGCCACTTTAGAAACACTTGTCCACGCTTGGTGAACATTATACATGCTCAAGCCCAAAAAATCCGGTGAATCAGGCTAACCAAGCTCCTCCACCTGCAAGAGGAAGAGCTTTCAACATCAACGCTAATCAAGCTAGAGCTGACAGCAATGTGGTTAACGGTACGTTTCTTATCAATGGTAGTTATGCATCCATGTTGTTTGATACTAGCTCCGATAAAAGTTTTGTGTCCTTAGAGTTTGAACCCATCCTCAACCAAATTCGTGATAAGCTCATGGAATCCATAACAGTAGAAGTTGCTGACAGAAAACCGGTCTCATTAAACTCTATTATACGCAATTGTACTCTCACCTTAAACGATCACGATTTTCCAGTTGACCTCATTCCTATGAAGTTGGGAAGCTTTGACATTTTCATTGGTATGACTGGCTCAGCCAACATCAGGCTGAAGTTGTATGCCGCGAAAAGTTTATACGCATTCCTCTTGCAAACGGTCAGACTCTACGAATCTTTGGAGAAACCCCATCGAAAGGGCTCAGATTAATGTCCTGTCTTCAAGCTCGAAAATATCTCCGCAAGAATTATGTCGCATTTCTAACTCATGTCATCAAAAAGGGAACCAAGGAGAAGAAACTTGAAGACATCCCGGTAGTAAAAGATTTTCCGCAAGTTTTTCCTGACGACATCTCAGGACTTCCTCCCGTGAGAGAAGTCGAATTCCGCATTGATCTTATACCTGGTGCTACACCAGTTGCAAAGTCTCCTTATAGGTTAGCCCCCTCCAAAATGCAAGAGCTAGCCAGTCAATTGCAAGAGTTGACTGACAAAGGATTCATACGTCCTAGCTACTCGCCTTGGGGTGCACCTGTCCTTTTTGTGAAGAAGAAAGATGGAACGTTTCGCATGTGCATCGACTACAGAGAACTCAACAAGTTAACGTTCAAGAACCGCTATCCATTACCACGCATTGATGATCTTCTTGACCAACTTCAAGGCGCCAGCTGTTTTTCAAAAATCGACCTTCGTTCTGGCTATCATCAACTCAGAGTACATGAAGAAGACGTCCCAAAGACCGCCTTCCGAACTCGTTATGGTCATTATGAATTCATGGTCATGCCATTTGGTTTAACCAACGCTCCAGCTGTCTTCATTGATCTAATGAACAGAGTCTGCAAACCCTATCTCGATCGCTTTGTTATAGTCTTCATCGACGACATCCTCATTTACTCAAAGTCTAAGTCTGATCATGAACGGCACCTTCGACTCATCCTTACACTCTTAGAGAATGAAAAGCTCTACGCCAAATTCTCCAAATGCGAATTCTGGTTAAAAGAGGTACAATTCCTTGGACATGTCGTCAATGACAAGGGAATACATGTCGACCCCTCAAAGATCAAAGCAGTACAAGAATGGCAAGCGCCACGTACACCAACCGAAGTAAGATCATTCCTTGGTTTGGCTGGTTATTATCGCCGTTTCATTTCAAATTTCTCCCGCATTGCTGTACCACTCACGGCTTTAACTCATAAAGGGAAACCCTTCATTTGGGGACCCAAACAAGAAGAAGCCTTCCAAACCCTTAAACAAAAACTCCGTGATGCACCTATCCTCACTCTTCCTGAAGGTTGTGATGACTTCGTGGTTTATTGCGACGCGTCAGGGCAAGGACTAGGCTGTGTTCTAATGCAAAGAGGAAAGGTGATAGCTTATGCTTCTAGACAACTCAAAACTCATGAGAAGAACTACAGCACCCACGACCTAGAACTTGGAGCCGTTGTGTTCGCTCTTAAGATATGGAGACATTATCTCTACGGTACTAAGTGTGAAATATACACTGACCACAAGAGTCTTCAACATATCTTCAATCAAAAGGAGTTAAACATGAGGCAACGAAGATAGGTAGAACTTCTTAATGACTACGACTGTGAAATTCGGTATCACCCTGGCAAGGCAAATGTGGTGGCCGATGCACTCAGTCGAAAGGGTTATGCGAACTCCATTCGTCTTCTATGTTCGCAAATCATAACCGACATCAAAGATCAAATTCGAGAAGCCCAACATGTTTCAGTAACGGAAGACGACGTACGAAAGGAGCTGTCCTGTGGAGCTGAACTTAAAATTGAAACTAAATCTGACGGTATTCTGTACTATCTAGATCGTATATGGATTCCTGACCACAACAACCTTCGTGAATTCCTTATGAATGAGGCTCACAAAACACGATACTCTATATACCCCGGAGCCGATAAGATGTATCAAGACCTTCGATACACCTACTGGTGGCCTGGAATGAAAAAGGATATTGCTGTTTTTGTTTCCAAGTGCCTTACATGTTCCAAGGTGAAAGCTGAACATCAAAGACCCTCAGGACTTCTGGTCCAACCTGAAATACCTGTATGGAAGTGGGAAAACATAACCATGGACTTCATTACCGGGTTACCTCCCACTTCTGGTGGGTATGACACTGTATGGGTAATCATTGATCGTCTTACAAAATCGGCTCACTTTATTCCGATCCGCGAAGATTTCAAGAACGAGAAGTTAGCTCGTACCTACATCAGCGAAATCGTAAGCCGTCATGGTGTACCGCTAAGCATTATTTCAGATCGTGATGTTCGTTTCACTTCACGAACATGGCAAGCCGTACAAGCCGCTTTGGGTACACGATTAGACCTCAGTACCGCTTATCATCCTCAAACTGATGGACAATCTGAACGCACCATACAAACTCTTGAAGATATGCTTCGAGCATGTGTCATAGACTTCAAGGGAAATTGGGACGCTCATCTACCATTAGTTGAATTTTCGTACAACAACAGCTATCATTCAAGTATCGGCATGGCACCTTTCGAAGCTTTATATGGTCGTAAGTGCCGATCTCCAGTATGTTGGCACGAAATTGGGGAAGCTCAAATCACCGGTCCAGAATTGATTCAAGAAACCACATACAAGATCCATCAAATTCGAAACAATATTCTAGCGGCTCAAAGTCGTCAAAAGAGTTATGCAGATAAACGACGAAAGCCTTTGGAGTTTAACATTGGTGATTATGTACTTTTAAAAGTATCACCGTGGAAGGGAGTAGTTCGTTTTGGCCAGAAAGGCAAGCTAGCACCACGCTACGTAGGACCTTTCAAGATACTCGAAAGAGTAGGACCTGTAGCATACAAGCTTGATCTACCAGAAGAACTCAACAGAATTCACCCCACATTCCACGTATCAAACTTGAAGAAGTGCCTCGCTGATGAGAACCTCCATATTCCTCTGGAAGATATTCAGATTGATGAATCTATGCATTTTATTGAAAGACCAGTAGAGATCATGGACTTCGGAGAAAACGTTTAAGACGGAGTCGTATTCCAATTGTTAGGGTACGCTGGGAGTCAAAACGGGGACCTGAGTTTACTTGGGAACGTGAAGACTCAATGCGCGAAAAATACCCGCATCTTTTTCCTACTACTACTACTACTACTACTAAAATTTCGGGACGAAATTTCCAAAAGTAGGGGATACTGTAACATTTGTCAAAAACGGGTTTTCCAAACCCGCTTCGTTTGTAATCGAATATCAAGTTATAAATGTTTCGTTGCGTATTTATGTTTATTTTAATTTTAAACGATGCATAATTAATAAACAAATTAGAATTTAAAAGCTATAATTGTTAAAAAGTAAAAATAAAATAAATAAAATGAAAAACAGGCTGCCGGGACTCGAACCCGGGTCAGCCGGAAAGCCCAACAACTTAACTCGCGCACATATAACCACTCCGCCACTTCATGTTTTTGTAAGCGTAATAAAAATCAGTATATTAACCAAGTTAGACACACAGTCCAGCGGTGGACTGTGTGCAACACTAACCCACAGATCCCGGGTTCGAGACCTGTTACACACGCCGGTTCGATGATTAAAATCCTTTTTGAAAATAAAAGAATTTTGAATAAACTAAAACAGTATATAAATATAATTAAAAACAGAATTATTTCGGGTTAGACACGTAGCTCAGTTGGTAGAGCTGCGTGCACGCGTACGGAGGTCTCGGGTTCGAGCCTTACCCGGCGCACACATGCACACTAGCGAACCGGTCAAACAGTCAACAGTCACGGTCAACGGTCAATGGTCAACGCAAAAGTCAACATTTTTTTCATATTTTTATTTATTTATTTAATTTAAAAATCAATTAAAAATATTTAAAAATAATGTTTTTAAAGATAGAAAATAGCCTTAAACTCACAAAAATACATCTAAAAATCCTATTAAAATTATTAATAAAATCCACTCATTTACCATACCTTTCGTTATTATTTAGGTTAGTAAATTCTCGTCGATCAATCCTCTAAACTCGTGCGCATTTCATCATCTTCAACCGAACGCACCCAATGTGAGTGAATCTCTACAAATTCCCCGTTTTAATCACGTTTTGGGGTGTATCATGTGTCTTATTATTTATCACATTTAAACTATTGTGCATCTGTCATATTCATGAACAAATGTGTATTCAACTTGTATCAACTGTTTGTGTGGTTATTGTTTAGATTAAATTTATCATTTTCAGTACATACATTATCATAGGCCGCCGCTCCCCATTACATTATGAGCGTTGAGCTGTTCCCCATTACATTATGAGCGTGAACCAGGCGTTGCCAACATACGATCGGCTCCGTTTGATCGAGCCTTGATCGCACAGACATTTATCATAGGCCGTCCGTTCCCCATTACATTATGAGCGTGAACGTGACGTTGCCAACATATACAGTTTCATTCATGTTATATATTCATGCAAGTTGGTTTGTTATTGTATGTTATTGTTTGTTGTTGTTATTGTTATTGTAGAATTTAATTACGTTTGCTTACATATGATTATTGCACAATTTTTCATGATAAAGATAACAATAGATCAATAATAAATGTTTCTCTAACAAGGTTCACTCGCCTAAAGTTTTAAGAATACGGAACATGGATAAACAGGGTTGATTGACTAGGTATGATCTCATGCATAAGAGTTTTGAGAGAATTGATACGTTTGGAAAGATAAGGTTATATCATAATACAAAACTTCAACCATGACGATACTAAAACCTACACGGAACCTCTCATAACCGCCTGACAATGCCTCTGATCCTTTGGCAAGAATACTTATATATAGGAAGTACCAGCGGCGTATCCACCATACTCTTGTCAAATTTTCATTGACTTTGTCAGTAAGTTATGATTAGTTATATGTGACTCTAAAACATAAACAAACACAACAGCCAAAGCTTGAGTCTCTAATCTGAAAGGATACATGACTGAATGATGAAAGTGTCACACCCCGACCCGCAGCGGATAAGGTGATCGGGGCATGATTGGGTTATCATCAAAGCTCATGACATTTATTAAATGTTTCATATTCATTAATACAAATTAAATGGAAATTTACAATAATTGCTACAACATGATTTAACTACAAACTAAACTTCTTTGTTCTCTTCTAAGGCATATCCTATGTTTTCCTTGCTTCAACCTGTCTACCTGTATCATGTGTAAAAAGGTTTTTGGATCAACATAATGTTGGCGAGTGAATCCTATGGAAAACATTTGAACAATTTATTTAAATTAATTATGAAATATGTGCACAACCAAACATGAGTAAAATTAGATGTAACTTGATCAACAATCATAAGATGTTAAATGAAACACTCATGAATAATAATGGAAACAATTAAAGGCACGCGATGCTCAACTCGTCTCTCACGAGGAACTGAGGGGCCTGATGAATGAATTGCATAAACATGATAATATGAATAACACAACTACAAACAATATAAACTCAATGAAAACACACATGAACAATAATGAATTTGAATTGAAGCACGCGATGTTCTACTCGTTTCCCACGAGGAACTGATGGGCTTAATGTATGAGTTTCATGTAATTTGACCAACGGAATATAAATAAATCACCACAATAAATCAATCTAAGTTCAAGTCATGATGTGGTATGGCACAAGTTTAAATAAATAAATTAATTAATTCATAACACATGACACACCCCAAAACATGTAATTTAAAAGGGGGAATTGTAAGATTCACTCACAATGGGTGCGTTCGGTTGATGACGTTGAATGCACGCGAAGTGGTTTTAACCACGAGTGAGATTTAACCTAGATAAATCGCATTATGGTTTGGTAAGTAAACGGATTTTATTAAACTATTTTAGTAGGATTGTTGGGTGCATTTTTGTGAGTTTAAGGCTATTTTCTAATCTTAAAATGTTATTTTTAAGTATTTATAATTGATTTTTAATTAAAAAAAAATTAAATAAAATTAATAAAAATATTTTATTTTTTTTCTGCTACAGTTGACTTTGACTTGTTGACTTTGACTGGTCGTTGACCGGTTTTGAGGCATATTGTTGTGCGCTCGGTGAGGCTCGAACCCGAGACCTCCCGTACGCGTGCACGCAGCTCTACCAACTGAGCTACGTGTCTAACCCGTTATATATCCGATTTTAATTTCATATATACATTAATTAGAATTAACAGAAAATCATTTTATTTTAAAAACAGTTTAAGCGGACCGGTTTTGCACTCCACAGGTCTCGAACTCGGGACCTGTGGTTTAATCTAACACACAGTCCACCGCTGGACTGTGTGTTCAACATGTTATAACATTCGATTTTTATTATACTTAAATACTAATTATTTATTTCCTTTTCTGCCTTAATTAAAAAGAATAGATAATCGTCCGAGTCGGTGCTGAAGACCGGACTCGAACTCGTGACCAGCGATATAATCAAACACACAGTCCACCGCTGGACTGTGTGTCTAACTTGGTTATTATTCCGGTTAACAATATATTTAACATATATCTGTGGCGATCCGGTTCAGTAAACAAAAATTTGCATTTTATTAAGGCAGCGTGTGTGAGACGGGAATCGAACTCGAGACGTTTTGCGTTTTATATGTGCACACAGTCCACCGCTGGACTGTGTGTCTAACCCGATTAATTTCATGATTTTAATTAAACTTATATGATAACAAGTCATCATCTTCTTCACTGAAAAAAATAACCAGAAATCGGTGACAGATTGGTTCGAAATTTTAAATCGGTTTCTTAGCGTTTTAGGTTAATTACTGGTAATATGGAAGTGAAAAGAAAAAGAATTAAGCGAAAGAGGTATACCGACTGGACCCTCTGTTTTCCGGCAGAACTCCGGCGACAGAAAACAACTCCGGCGTCTGGTGTCTTGCAGCAGCAAGTCTCCGAAAAACTTGAAAGGAATATGGGTATCTCCGGTATAAGCTTCAGAGGTTCAGAAAAGCTCGGCAATGGGGAAAAACGGTTTTCCGGCGACGAACAGGGTTATTCCGGCGAGTGGAATTACGCCGAGAAAAGGTGTGATTTTTGAGCGAAAGTGTTTGTCGTGGTTTGAGGGTGAATTTATAGGGAATAATCGAAATGTATTTGATCTGATTTACGACTGGGTTCATAAGTTCAAGTTTTCCGGCGGTTTTGAAAAGTGTCGCGGACTTCAAACATCGGTTATAACCGATGTCTGATTAAAAGTTTACGTTATAACGTAAATCGTAGTTAAGACTCGCGAATATTCCGGGATTCCGACGACTGAATCGTTTGGGCGCCGATTTTGAATTCGTAACGTTATTATATCAACTAAATGATTGCAATATATAACAAACAGATCAAGCGGCGCAGTGGTTTGTGTGTTGAGAGATAAGTCACATTTGATTCGGTACAGACCCGGGTTCGAAACCCGGCTGAAACAATTCATTTTTATTTTGCGATTTTTGACAGTTTTTCAAAAACTAAATATATATTCCCGTATATTAATTGATTACGGATCGTTTAAAAATATTTTGGGCATTTAATTCGCAACGAAAATTTTGACTGACTGTTCGGTTGCTAAACGGAGCGGGTTTGGTAAATCCGTTTTTGACGGATGTTACAGTATCCCCTGCTTTTTAGAAATTTCGTCCCGAAATTTAAATAATGATATATTTTGACTATAAGGGTGATGATGTTTTGTTTGACAGTTGTATGCTTAGCAAAATAAAGGCTTAAGTTTTTGTTCGAGGCGGTAACGTTCCTTGTAAGGGTTATGTACCCTATTCAGGAATCGCTTTTTGTTGCCTACTGTATGAATATTGATAAGCAGAAATGATTTGCTAAAATGATATCATGCATATGTGTTAAGATACGTTTGGGAAAAATATGGTTATATCCTAAGGCAAAACTTCTAACACTACAATCTACATGGAACATAAATAAAAAAAACACAACAGCTGATATCCAAACATGAATGAACACATCAGCAAATATTTGAACATGAATAAACATAACAGTAAATATTCGAACATGAATGAACACATCAGCAAATATTTGAACATGAATAAACATAACAGTAAATATTCGAACATGAATGAACACATCAGCAAATATTTGAACATGAATAAACACAACAGCAAAGATTCGAACATGAATAGACACATCAGCGAATATTTGAACATGAATAAACACAACAGCAAATATTTGAATCCACATTCTGATAACATATATGTTTGAATGATGGAAGTTCCTCTCTCGTTTGTTATGAAGGAGAGGTTAATTTATGTAGAAATGGAACACAATCCAATCCCTTTAAATAACATGATGATATAAATGTAACATGTCACACCCCGACCCGCAGCGGAAAAGGTGATCGGGGCATAATTGGGTTATCATCAAAGCTCATGACATTTATTATATGTTTCATATTCATTAATACAATTTAATGGAAATAAAGGATACACCATATTCTAACTATCTGTCTAAGCTTCTTGGTTCTCTTCTAAGGCATATCCTATGTTTTCCTTGCTTCAACCTGTTCACCTGTATCATGTGTAAAAAGGTTTTGGATCAACATAATGTTGGCGAGTGAATCCTATGGAAAAACATTTGAACAAGTTTATCCAATTGATTATAAATACTGTGCATAAGAGAATTAATTTAAGCGACACATGATACACCCCAAAACATGAATAAAAAGGGGAGTTTGTAAGAATTCACTCACATTGGGTGCGTTCGGTTGATGACGTTGATTGCACGCGAAGTGGTTTTAACCACAAGTGAGATTAAACCTAGATAAATCGCATTACGGTTTGGTAAGTAAACGGGTTTTATTAATCTATTTTAGTAGGTTTGTTGGGTGTATTCTTGTGAGTTTGAGGCTATTTTCTAACCTTAAAAATGTTATTTTTAAGTATTTATATTTGATTTTTAATTAAAATAATTGAATAAAAATAATAAAAAAAATATTTTATTTTTGCTACAGTAACTTTGACCGTTGACTTTGACTATCGTTGACCGGTTCATAGGCATATTGTTGTGCGCCGGGTGAGGCTCGAACCCGAGACCTCCCGTACGCGTGCACGCAGCTCTACCAACTGAGCTACGTGTCTAACCCGTTATATATCCGATTTTAATTACATATATATATTAATTAGAATTAACAGAAATCCTTTATTATTAAAAACGAATTGAATCTCAGAACCGGTGTGCTCCACAGGTCTCGAACCCGGGACCTGTGGGTTAGCGGACACACACTCCACCGCTGGACTGTGTGTCGCACTTGATTATAAACTCAGTTATCAATATACTTAACATATACTTCAATCAACCCGGTTTAGTTTGCTGAAAAAGAAGAATTTTTATCAAGGCGGCGTGTGAGGGACAATACTCGAACTCGTGACCTTAGCATTAAAAGTGCACACAGTCCACCGCTGGACTGTGTGTCTAACCCGGTAATTATCTTGATTTTAATTACACTTAACCATTACTGAAACTTCGTCATCTTCACCGGTTTTAACCGGAAATGGTGACTGACTGGTTCAAGATATTGATTCATGTTTCTTTAGCGTTTAATGATCATTTACAAACGAGATAAAAGTAAAAAGGAAAGGAATTAGGCGTGAAAAGTACCGACTGATTTTACTCTGTTATCCGGCAGAACTCCGGCGACAGAAGTCTTTTTCCGGCGACAAGTATCTTGCAGCAGAGAGTCTTCCGAAGGCTTGAAAAGGTTGTGGGTGACTTCGGTAAAAGTTTAGGGGGTTCAGTAAGCTCAGAGATTACTGATACGGTTTTCCGGCGAAGTAATAAAAATTTCCGGCGAGTGAGTTTTCGCCGTGAAAAGGTGCGATTTGAGTGTGAAAGACTTCTGGCGAGTTGTGGTTGAATTTATAGGATAGTATTGAGATGAATGGGGTCTGAATTCGGTCTTAATTCGGAGTCATTCGTTCTCCGGCGGGTTACAGCTGATGTCGCGGGTTCAGACGTCGGTTATAACCGTCGTAATAGTTAATTCATCGGTTATATTGAGCGAAAATGTAATTAAACGGCGAAGTCGTCGGGATTTCCGACGACTGTTATTTTGGGCGCAATAATTTAATTTCTGAAATTGAATATTTGAATTAATTGTTTTCTGTTATTACCAGAAAATCGAGACGGCGGAGTGGTTTGTCGGCTGAGAGATAAGTCTTTGGTTGAACCGGATACAGACCCGAGTTCGAAACCCGGCATGGGTAAAACATTTTTATTTTGTTATTTTTATCAGTTTTTCAAAAACTAAATATATATCCCCGCATAATAATTGATTACGGATCGTTTAAAATTATTTTGGGCATTTAATTCGCAACGAAAAATTTGACTGACTGTTCGGTTGATAAACGGAGCGGGTTTGGTAAATCCGTTTTTGACGGATGTTACATAACACAAATTCCAACCAAGGCAATACTAAATCCTACATGGAACTTCTCATAACCGCCTGATAATGCCTCTGATCCTTTGGCAAGAATACTTATATATAGGAAGTACCAGCGTCGTATCCACCATATTCTTGCCAAATTTTCATTAGTTTTATCCACAAGTTATGATTGGTTACCAAGAAACTAATAAATCCTACATAGAACTTCTCATAACCATCCGTTAATGCCTCTGATCCTTTGACAAGAATACTTATATATAGGAAGTACCAGCGGCGTATCCACCATATTCTTGTCAAATTTTCATTGGTTTTAACAGTGAATTATGATTAGTCCTATAACTCTACAATCAATACAACAAACATAAATTACTGAAATGAAACATATCTGTGCGATCAAGACTCAATCGAACGGAGCCGATCGTTTTGCATGTACTGAAAATAAAATGGATGTGCGCTCAAGGCTCAATCAAACGGAGCCGAACGTATTGAATGTACTGAAATTGAAATTTGTGTGCTCAAGGCTCAATCAAACGGAGCCGAACATATTGAATGTACTGAAATTGAAATTGTGTGCTCAAGGCTCAATCAAACGGAGCCGAACATATTGAATGTACTGAATATGAATAACTTAACCATACAAACAGCCTATGCATGGAACCTCTCATAACCGCCTGATAATGCCTCCGATCATTTGACAAGAATACTTATATATAGGAAGTACCATCGGCGTATCCACCATATCCTTGTCAAATTTTCGTTGACTTTATCCGAAAGTTATGGTTAGTTCGATGCGACTCTACTACAAACACCACAACCACAAGATACTGATAATGAAATTGTATGTGCGCTCAAGGCTCAATCAAACGGAGCCGAACGTATTGCATGAATTGGAAATGTGAATAAATCTTTGCACTCAAGGCTCAATCAAACGGAGCCGAGCGTATTGCATGAACTGGAAATGTGAATAAATCTTTGCACTCAAGGCTCAATCAAACGGAGCCGAGCGTATTGCATGAACTGGAAATGTGAATAAATCTTTGCACTCAAGGCTCAATCAAACGGAGCCGAGCGTATTGCATGTATTGAAATGTAAAATTACGTAACCGATCAAGGCTCTAACAAACGGAGCCGATCGTGCGGGCACGCCAAGATCAACCACATAATAAAATGGGGATCCAACTCAACCTCGATGGATGGGGAGCCACGGCCTCGGCAAAAGCATATACCAAAAACAATATATAATATATAATATCCAATAATTTCTCTAACAGTCTACACATATGATAAAGAAAGACATAAGACTAAACAATAGAAGTTGAATCTGGATCTTCGGCGAAGAGGACTAGCTGAGTATCTGCATCAGGGCCGTCATTATCTTCGACAGGGTTGGCGTTGATATTGAAGACTCTTCCTCTTGCTGGTGGCATAGTGGTTGGGTTTACTTGGTTTACTTGGTTAACTGGGTTTGATTGGGCTTGAGTGTTGATAACGTTAACCAATTGAGGGCATGTGTTTCTAAGGTGGGTAGGGTCGCCACAATTGAAGCAAGCTCGAGCATATGGGAACATGGAATATTGAGGTTGGTAATAAGTTTGGGCCATGTTTTGAGTAGGGGAAGAGGTTTGGTCTTGAAAGGTGCGACAAACATTGCTCAAATGACCATAACGTCCACAAGCTGTACATAGCCGGCAAGGTAAAGTAAGGGGATGGTGATAAAAACAGTTGTTGCATCGAGGGTGAGGTCCGAGATACGGTTTCTTATTTGGGTAAGCTGAGTTGGGTGCCACTTGGGTGATTGGGACAGCTCGGATGGGTATAGCGTGAAAAACGGGTTGATTTCGTTGGGTAGCAGCGAAAAGTCGCCCGACTCTTTTTCTCTTAGGGTTGGGTTGAGAAGGGGATTCGGTTTGGGTGGAGTCGGAGGTTTCAGTCGATTCTTTATCCTTCTTCTTTTCCTCCTTGAAGTCTTTGTTTCGAATTCGGTTCTCGGTGAGCTCTGTTGCTAGCTCCATTGCTGCTTCCAAAGTTGCAGGCTTGGTACTTATCACAGGGTCTTGAATCTTTGACGGAAGACCACGAATGTAGTGCTCGATCAAACGGTAGAGAGGAGTAAACATGTTGGGAACCATTTGATGTAATTCGAGGAATCTTTTGTTGTAGGTGGTGTGGTCTCCTTCCATTTGCTTCAATGAATAAAATTCATCTTCAAGCTTCTTGATTTCGCTCCTTGGGCAAAATCGTCTGGTCATGATTTCCTTCAATTCGTTCCAAGTTAAGGACATAGCATCTTCCACACCTCGTTTAGCCTTCTCTGTGTTCCACCAAGTAAGTGCTATCCCATATAGTCGACCGGTAGCATAACGCACTTTGCGATCTTCAGGGCAATCGCAATTTAGAAAAGTATTCTCCATTTCTTCAAACCAATGGAGGAGTGCGGTGACACCTTCAATCCCTTTGTATTTCGGAGGGTCGCATGATTTGAAATGCTTGTAGGTGCATTTAGTGGTGTTTGGGGAAGAGTTGAAAATGTTTTGGTTTGCTTGATTGACAGGATTATTGGTAAGTGCTTGTTGAACTTGGATTACAATGTTGGGTATTACGGCAGCCATTTGTTGAGCGATTAAGGCAGCCATGCGATCGCGGGCTTTTCTTGCTCTCGTCTTCCTACGGGCGAGGTTAGAAGACATCTACAATGAATACATGACAAGAGTATGAGTTGGATGCTTTTGGGATCATGGGTCGCATTCAAGAATGATCATTTATAAAATAATTATACAAAAATACTACATCCATAGGATGTCTTGGGCTTTGCTCGCTGTTAGGCCCGTCATGCCGCCATACTTTACCTTATGTAATCATGTGGGCCCCCATGAATACCGGTTTTTCATATGGTTCGCACGGTTTCTGCCTGGTTGCGTACACAAAAACCCGGGAAAATCGAGAAATATGTATACAACGTGTGATGTTCGGAATGTGTCCAGGTGTAGACACGATGACACCTCAAAGTAGGGTTAGTTCGAACGACGTTTGGTGTGGCATGCTTTGGCCTAATAGGTCCTTCGTACTCTCATCGTTGGTCCCCAGGTAGGCAAACTGGTCCGTTATATTGGATTTATACGAATGCCAGCCTAGACAGGACGTTCCGACTACCGGTACTTGTACCCTTCCAGTTACTACATGCCCGTCGCAGAACTTACTTTGATGAGAATTGAAAATTGCATAAAATCTTTGGATAATGAGAATATGAAAATAAATTGAATACATGAACATCGATATATGTATAATGAATATGTATATATGTATAATGAACATGTATATGAGCATGTATGTTTGACTGAAATGTAAACAAATATGAAACAAATAAATATCACAAGTTTGTATGTAACCACCTAATCAATTTAAAATTTAGGCAGACTATAGTATAGGCTCTAAGGGTCTAATAACCTATCCTATATCCCTATAGTCATGGCTCTGATACCAATCTGTCACACCCCGACCCGCAGCGGATAAGGTGATCGGGGCATGATTGGGTTATCATCAAAGCTCATGACATTTATTAAATGTTTCATATTCATTAATACAAATTAAATGGAAATTTACAATAATTGCTACAACATGATTTAACTACAAACTAAACTTCTGTGTTCTCTTCTAAGGCATATCCTATGTTTTCCTTGCTTCAACCTGTCCACCTGTATCATGTGTAAAAAGGTTTTTGGATCAACATAATGTTGGCGAGTGAATCCTATGGAAAACATTTGAACAATTTATTTAAATTAATTATGAAATATGTGCACAACCAAACATGAGTAAAATTAGATGTAACTTGATCAACAATCATAAGATGTTAAATGAAACACTCATGAATAATAATGGAAACAATTAAAGGCACGCGATGCTCAACTCGTCTCTCACGAGGAACTGAGGGGCCTGATGAATGAATTGCATAAACATGATAATATGAATAACACAACTACAAACAATATAAACTCAATGAAAACACACATGAACAATAATGAATTTGAATTGAAGCACGCGATGTTCTACTCGTTTCCCACGAGGAACTGATGGGCTTAATGTATGAGTTTCATGTAATTTGACCAACGGAATATAAATAAATCACCACAATAAATCAATCTAAGTTCAAGTCATGATGTGGTATGGCACAAGTTTAAATAAATAAATTAATTAATTCATAACACATGACACACCCCAAAACGTGTAATTTAAAAGGGGGAATTGTAAGATTCACTCACAGTGGGTGCGTTCGGTTGATGACGTTGAATGCACGCGAAGTGGTTTTAACCACGAGTGAGATTTAACCTAGATAAATCGCATTATGGTTTGGTAAGTAAACGGATTTTATTAAACTATTTTAGTAGGATTGTTGGGTGCATTTTTGTGAGTTTAAGGCTATTTTCTAATCTTAAAAATGTTATTTTTAAGTATTTATAATTGATTTTTAATTAAAAAAAATTAAATAAAATTAATAAAAATATTTTATTTTTTTTCTGCTACAGTTGACTTTGACTTGTTGACTTTGACTGGTCGTTGACCGGTTTTGAGGCATATTGTTGTGCGCTCGGTGAGGCTCGAACCCGAGACCTCCCGTACGCGTGCACGCAGCTCTACCAACTGAGCTACGTGTCTAACCCGTTATATATCCGATTTTAATTTCATATATACATTAATTAGAATTAACAGAAAATCATTTTATTTTAAAAACAGTTTAAGCGGACCGGTTTTGCACTCCACAGGTCTCGAACTCGGGACCTGTGGTTTAATCTAACACACAGTCCACCGCTGGACTGTGTGTTCAACATGTTATAACATTCGATTTTTATTATACTTAAATACTAATTATTTATTTCCTTTTCTGCCTTAATTAAAAAGAATAGATAATCGTCCGAGTCGGTGCTGAAGACCGGACTCGAACTCGTGACCAGCGATATAATCAAACACACAGTCCACCGCTGGACTGTGTGTCTAACTTGGTTATTATTCCGGTTAACAATATATTTAACATATATCTGTGGCGATCCGGTTCAGTAAACAAAAATTTGCATTTTATTAAGGCAGCGTGTGTGAGACGGGAATCGAACTCGAGACGTTTTGCGTTTTATATGTGCACACAGTCCACCGCTGGACTGTGTGTCTAACCCGATTAATTTCATGATTTTAATTAAACTTATATGATAACAAGTCATCATCTTCTTCACTGAAAAAAATAACCAGAAATCGGTGACAGATTGGTTCGAAATTTTAAATCGGTTTCTTAGCGTTTTAGGTTAATTACTGGTAATATGGAAGTGAAAAGAAAAAGAATTAAGCGAAAGAGGTTATACCGACTGGACCCTCTGTTTTCCGGCAGAACTCCGGCGACAGAAAACAACTCCGGCGTCTGGTGTCTTGCAGCAGCAAGTCTCCGAAAAACTTGAAAGGAATATGGGTATCTCCGGTATAAGCTTCAGAGGTTCAGAAAAGCTCGGCAATGGGGAAAACGGTTTTCCGGCGACGAACAGGGTTATTCCGGCGAGTGGAATTACGCCGAGAAAAGGTGTGATTTTTGAGCGAAAGTGTTTGTCGTGGTTTGAGGGTGAATTTATAGGGAATAATCGAAATGTATTTGATCTGATTTACGACTGGGTTCATAAGTTCAAGTTTTCCGGCGGTTTTGAAAAGTGTCGCGGACTTCAAACATCGGTTATAACCGATGTCTGATTAAAAGTTTACGTTATAACGTAAATCGTAGTTAAGACTCGCGAATATTCCGGGATTCCGACGACTGAATCGTTTGGGCGCCGATTTTGAATTCGTAACGTTATTATATCAACTAAATGATTGCAATATATAACAAACAGATCAAGCGGCGCAGTGGTTTGTGTGTTGAGAGATAAGTCACATTTGATTCGGTACAGACCCGGGTTCGAAACCCGGCTGAAACAATTCATTTTTATTTTGCGATTTTTGACAGTTTTTCAAAAACTAAATATTATTCCCGTATATTAATTGATTACGGATCGTTTAAAAATATTTTGGGCATTTAATTCGCAACGAAAATTTTGACTGACTGTTCGGTTGCTAAACGGAGCGAGTTTGGTAAATCCGTTTTTGACGGATGTTACAGAAAGTACCTCTCTCGTTTGTTATGATGAAGGGGTTAGTCTATGTAAAAGTGAGACACAACCCAACTTCTTTGAATGATTAGATTGAGATACGTCGAGATGTATGATGAATGTTAAATCGGTGAGTATAAAACAAAACTGAAATAGTAATTCGCATTAAGATTTTTTTGGATACATAAATTTCCAATTTATAATTGAGATACGTAAAGATAAAGAAAACGTAAAAACTAGACGGTTGGAGTTGTGTCTTGATTCTTGGTGAGGGAAGACTAGTTGGGTGGTTCGTTTGGGCCGTTATTATCTTCAACAGGATTGACGTTGATGTTGTAAGCTCTTCCTCTTGCTGGTGGCCTAGTGGTTAGGTTTTCTTGATTTGCTTGATTAACTGGGTTTGCTTGAGCTTGGGCGTTTATGATGTTAACCAATCGAGGGCACGTGTTTCTAAAGTGGGTAGGGTCGCCACAATTAAAACAAGCTCGAACATATGGAAACATGGGGTATTGGGGTTGTTGATATGTTTGGATCATGTTTTGAGTAGGGGGTGAGGTTTGGTTTTGAGAGGCGCGGCAAGTCTTGCTCAAATGACCATAACGTCCACAATTCGCACATAGTCGACAAGGTAAGGTATATGGATGGTGATAAAAACAGGTGTTGCATTGAGGATGAGGTCCAATGTAAGGTTTCTTATTTGGGTAAGTTGAGTTGGGTGCTACTTGAGTGATTGGGATAGCTTGGAGGGGTACGGTTTGTGAAGCTGGTTGATTGTGTTGGGTGACAGCGAAGATTTGCCCATCTCGTTTTCTCTTAGAAGTGGGTTGAGAAGAGGATTCGGTTTGGGTGGAGTTTGAGGTTTCGGTTGATGCTTTATCCTTCTTCTTCTCCTCCGCGAAGTCTTTATTCCGTATGCGGTTTTTGGTGAGTTCTGTAGCTAACTCCATTGCTGCTTCCAAAGTTGCAGGTGTGGTACTTATTACAGGGTCTTGAATTTTTGAAGGAAGACCTCGAATGTAGTGCTCGATCAAACGGTAGAGAGGAGTGAACAAGTTGGGGACCATCTGATTCAACTCAAGGAATCTCTTGTTGTATGTGGTGTGGTCGCCTTCCTTTTGTTTCAAAGAATAGAACTCATCCTCTAATTTCTTGATTTCGCTTCTTGGACAGAAACGTCTTGTCATGATCTCCCTCAATTCTTCCCAAGTCAAAGTCATAGCATTCTCAGTACCTCTCCTGGCCTTCTCTGTATTCCACCATGTAAGTGCTACTCCAAACAAACGACCGGTAGCATATCGCACCTTGCGATCATCGGGGCAGTCGCAATTGAGAAAGGTGTTTTCCATCTCCTCAAACCAATGAAGGAGAGCGGTGACACCTTCAGTCCCTTCGTATTTTGGAGGGTCGCAGGATTTGAAATGCTTGAAGGTGCATTTAGTGGTATTTGGGGGAGGGTTGACAACATTTTGATCTTCTTGATTGATTGGGTTGACGGGATTAGCGCTCAGGGCTTGTTGAACTTGAACTACGATGTTGGGTATTACGGCCGCCATTTGTTGAGCGATTTGGGCAGCCATGCGCTCGCGGGATTTTCCTGATTTCATTTTTCTACGAGCGAGACTAGAAGACATCTACAAGGAATACGCATCGAGAGTATGAGTTTGACGTTTTAGGTGTCATGTGTCGTATTTAGGAATGAACATTCATAAAATAAATATAGAATAATAAATCTACTACATCCATAGGATGTCTTGGGCTTTGCTCGTAATTGGGCCTTGCATGCCGCCATACTTCACCTTCGTAATCATGTGGGCCCCCATGATTACCGGGTCTTTCATATGCTTCGCATGTGTTAGCCTGGTAACGTACACTAAAACCCGTAGAAAATCGAGAAATATGTATGTAACGTATGAAATTCGGAGTTCATCCAGGTGTGGACATGGTGACACCTCAAAGTGGGGTTAGTTCGAACGACGTTTGGTGTGGCGTGCTTTGGCCTAATAGGTCCTTCGTACTCTCATCGTTAGTCCCCAGGTAGGCAAACTGGTCCGTTATATTGGATTTATACGAATGCCAACCTAGACAGGACGTTCCGACTACCGGTACTTGTACCCTTACAGTTACTACATGCCCGTCGTAGAACTCACTTTGATGAGATTGAAAAACGAAAAATGCGACAAAATTCTGAATAAAGGAAATATGAGGATGATTTGAATATGTGAACTTTGAAATATGCGTGATGAATGTATATGTAAGCATGTTATGTTTGACAACAAGTATAACTCATTAAGTATCACATAATAGGATAGTGGAAGTGTTTGCGTGCATTTGTGTGTGTAATAAATACGAAACAAATAAACATCATGAGTTTGCATGTAACCACATAAACAATTAAAATCTAATCAACTATAGTATAGGCTCTAAGGGTCTAATAACATATCCTATATCCCTATAGTCAAAAGCTCTGATACCAATCTGTCATACCCTGACCCGCAGCGGAAATGGTAGTCGGGGCATGATTGGGTTTTCATCAAAGCTCATGACATTTACTCGAAAGTTTCATATTTATTATTTCTTTTTAAAGGAGAACATTACAATCAATCATACAAGTACAACATGTTCTATACATTTTTCAAGACTTCATTATTTTTCTTCTAAGGCAATTTCCTATGTGTTCCTTGCTTCAACCTGTCCACCTGTATCATGTGTAAAAATAGGGTTTTGGGTCAACAAAAAGTTGGCGAGTGAATCCTATGAAAACATTTAAACGTGTTTATTGTATCGATTATAAAAAGAAAAGTGCATCACCACATATGAGTAAACGTAGATTTAAATTTAATCACAAAACACATAATATTCATTAATACACACGCACACACCAAATGAATGATTTTGAGCCACACGATGTTCAACTCGTCTCTCACGAGGAACTGATGGGCCTAATGAATTATTTTGAGGCACGCGATGTTCAATTCGTCTCCCACGAGGAACTGATGGGCCTAATGAATGATTTGCACGCAACTTGACAATATGTAAACACACATCACAACAAACAATATTTACATTATAAGTTTAGATCATATAATGGTAATAGCACGAGTTTGAATAAGCGAATTAATTTAAGCGACACATGATATACCCCAAAACATGAATAAAAAGGGGAATTTGTAAGAATTCACTCACCGTGGGTGCGTTTCTTGGATTGATGATGAACGCGCACGAATTTGGATTTAACCACGAGAGAAACTAACCTAAATGATAACATAATAATTCGATAAATAAATAAAATTTATATGAGATTAATGTTTTTAATTAGTGCTCTTAATGGGATTGTTAGATTTATTTTTGTGAGTTTAAGGAAATTTTCAAACTTTAAAAATCTTATTTTTTAGTGTTTTAAATTGATTTTCAAATAAAATAAATAAATAAAAAGAAATTAAAAAATTGACCTTTTGACCGTTGACCATTGACCGTTGACCGTTGACGGTCGGACTGTGCTAATTCTATGCGCTGAGTGAGGTTCGAACTCGTGACCTCTCGTATGCGTGCACGCAGCTCTACCAACTGAGCTACGTGTCTAACCCGAAATATTTCTGATTTTAATTATATTTATATACTGTTTCGATTATTCAGAATTTTATTTAATTTAAAAAAAAATTAATTATTGAATCGGGGAGGGTTACGAGTCTCGAACCCCCGATAACCCATAATAAATTGAATTTATTTTATATTTATACACATACTGAAGCGAATCTGATTAAGCTTGTTTAAAAAGGAACATTTTATTTCAGGAAAACCGGCGTGGCACTAGGCTCGAACTCGGACATGCATGTTAATTATGCACACAGTCCACCACTGGACTGTGTGTCTAACCCACTTAAAAACCCGATTTTAATTAAGTATATATTCAACTCAAACTTCATCTTCTTTATCAAAACAACCTAGAACTCTAAACCCGACTGTTAACCCACATAATTTTGATTCCCAGGTTTAAACAAATACATATAAACAGTATTGAAGAAAGTTGAATGTTTGTACCGATTGGGCGAGGTGTTAGACTTTTCGGTTTAACTCCGAACAGAATTTCCGGTTGATTTCTGATGTTGACAGAAAATTCCGGCGATGCAACAATTAGACGCAGAGAGTGGTGCAGTGAATTGTGAGATTCCAGGCGAAGGACTGAGCGAGTTTCTCAACATTGTATGCCCTCTTTTATAGATGCAGAGGTTGAATTTCAGTTTTTGAAACTTCGATTTAAATCGGGTATGCACAAGTGGTCTGCATAACTGATTGAACATAATTTGGTACAGCTTTGTGTCTAGGTTCATGATTGAGAGCGGTTTCTTCATTCAATTGCGTAGAAATGGCAATCTTGATGATTGCCGGATTGTTTGCAGCCGTTGCTGGGCGGAACTTTTGAATTCAGATCAAGAAGTCAAGGAATACATAAATGATTATTTGATTAAATCATTTCAGATATGGAGAGGTGGTGTAGTGGTTTAGAGTGTGTTTGGTCTTGAGAGTGACCCGGGTTCGAAACCCGGCGTCTGCAATTATTTTTTTATTCATTATTTATTAGTAATTTTAAATTATGGTTTTGAAACTATTTTTATTAATTATTTTTTATGTTTTAAAATTAATTTGAGCATTAAATACGCAACGAAAATTTATAACTGGATATTTGATTAATAAACGAAGCGGGTTTTGAAAACCCGTTTTTCGACGGATGTTACATTAAATATAACAGGAAAAACACCCTAACTCATAAAAACACCACAACATGTATATTGAATGCATACATCTTACGAAGAACAAAAATATAACAGAGATAACACCCTACAATTAAAAAACCATTGTATGAACATAGAAAAAAACATCATGGACCAAAACATCAAAGCGAGACATAATTTTTTTATCTACATAAGTATATCAATATGGTATTCATATTAAAGATAAAAAACACTCGTTATTGTGGTGTAATTTTTTTTTAAAAAGAGTTACGTATAAAAAGTTATTGACGCTTAAAAAAGAAGGGGGGAACTTGCATGTGCATTAATGTTAGTTTCTTAATTTAAAAATGTTAAATTTACCTTTATACCCTTAATCTAGAAAATTAATTAGTATAATAGTCAACACTATTTACAAGATTGCTATCAATATCTCAACCATTAGATTAAAAATCTAATGGTTTATATTCTTTCTTATCTTTCTCACAATATTATATTTTCTTACGATAACCTCATCATATATAAATATATATATATATATATATATATATATATATATATATATATATATATATATATATATATTATAAAGTCTTTAGCAAATTTATGGGTTATTGAAAATAAAAGAAAAAAAATAATTAACCACTTCCCTGAAATTCGATGAGGACTACCTAGTCCCTGGTGAAAAAAGGTTCCCTATAACTGGGGATGGTGTTCTCATCCGGGGACGGACTTTCCCAAACCTTCCCTGACTCCTACACCGTCCACCCTTATAACAAAGTGTTATGATTGTTTACACTCGTTGAGCAAGAAATTATTATTTGATAAAGATACTATGATACGGTTATTTAGTTCCATTAATATAAGTTGTAATTTTGTAAAAAAGTTAAATGTGTTTAGTTTTATTACAAATTGTTATAATATATAATGCGATGAGCAAGAAATTATTATTTCATTAAGATACTACAATATGGTTATATAGTTCCATTAATATAAGTCGTAATTTTATAAAAAAAAAAGTTAAATGTGTTTGGTTTTATTGCAAATTGTTATATTCTTATATAATGTGATTTTTCTTAGAAAAATAAAATCAAATACATATGAGCGTTGCCTTCAAACATTCCTGACATCACTAACATTTTATACAAGAAGTATAACCCTATACGAATAGTACAAAAAGTCGGTTATGTCTGAAAATCCGCCAATAGTGACGGACATTGCGGCCATCTTTAAACATCATGTATCGTATCAATCAATCATCCCACTGGGCTAGTTATATTAAAGTCGATTTTATAAAATCCAGCTGTTAAAAATCTGAGTTTTTAAGAGAACAAATAAAATAAAAAACAAAGACATTCTTAATAATATAAAATACTATTGATTTAAATAATTAGTGGTTGATTAAAAGCGGGTGTAAACAAAGAAAATATGAGAGTAGGAAAAAAAAAGTGAGAAAAAGTATGGCTAACATATTAGTGTAAAGCAATATATTACTTAAATTAAATTGTGGTCATTAAAATATAAAAAGTATATATTTATTATAATAAAAGACTAATCACACAAATTAAATTGTGGTCATTAAAATATAAAAAGCATATATTTATTATAATAAAAGACTAATCACACGAGTTTGCAAGTGAGGATGAAGTTGCCTGTCAAATATCCTATATTATTCTAACGTGACTCAAACTATCAATTCTATGTGTTGACATCAACAACGCTTTTGTCGTATCATCGTGAACAGTCTTGATTCATATTCAAACCGGTGGCTATACTTTCCCTTTTGGTCATGGAGATAAATATATTATATATTCTACCTGGATGGATGCTACCCGATAGTGGAAGAAGTCAAAGCTATTAATTGAAAGACTAATAATTGTGTGGATTATATGTTGTCAACTTGCATGGGATATATGTTTGTGATTTTGGTTATAGAAGAGTAAAATATTAAAATCGTTATAAAGGTTTGAGCATACGTGTATATATTATTGTTGTCCTAAAAGCACCTATCATCAACCTATGTGTTAATCGGTTCATCAGTCTAATAATTTTCAAAAACTACAAAAAATGAAATATGAAGCTGGATTTTGTATTTCGTTGTAGATTTTAATATTAACAAAACATGGAAATTGAAATGAACAAACATGAAGATTGAATTAGTAACTGAAGGGGTCTGATTATTTAACCAGTCGTCAAATGAAGACGGTTTAATAGTACGCAACCAAACTCGTTGTGTACATGGTTCTTTATCTAACCAACTGTTCTAAGTCGTTTTGAAAACACCGATGAAAACAATTTATCAATAGCTATATATATATATATATATATATAGTTATGTTTTTAGTTGTAAAGCATCCATCAAACACACAATAAAACCGTTGATGTGGAACCATCTATGTCGAAGAAGATCTAATTTATTATATATGCACAATCCATTATCAAACATCAAAAAGCTTGCAGGCTAGTAGGGATGTCCATCGGATTTTGTTTTCTGATTTTGCTGGAAAAAAGTGATCCGATAAAGTTTGGGTTTGTCCGGTTTGGGTTATTCGGGTTGTGTTAGTTTGAGTCGGGTTGTTCAATTTTCGAATTTAGATGTAAAATAAAAGTAAATGTTATAATAATGTTCAAAAGTCCCAAAACTTAATGTTTCTAATACTAGAGACTTTAAACCAAAATACGATTATAAAACAAAGGACAATAAATGTTCATGTTTTTTTTTTCGGGTCGGGTTGTTCAGGTTTTTGGCTGTGAAAACGTGACCCGATAACTAACCCATTTAAATTACAGATTGGTCGGATCAGGTTTTTCGGGTATTTTTTAATTCTGATTCGGGTAGCTTTGAATTCGAGCCGAGTTCGCGTTTTGGATATGGACACCCCTATAGGCTAGCGATATCATGATGTTTAGTAAGGTGGTGTTTGTTTTTCTAAACAAGATATGCGCAAGTCCTTCTGTCTACACCACACAGACTATGCGAAAAAATTGTCATCTGCAGACTGTTTGTTTTTCCAAAAACGTTTCATTAAAAACGTCTCCGTGATCTCTTCTTGGTGCAGACTTCGCCCAACCACTTCTAAAATCTTCTAAGGTCTGCAGAAGGTTAAACACCACCACCCACCACCACCGTTCACCGCCATCGTCTACCACCTTCCACCACCACACCCACCGTCAACGTCAACCACCCACCACCGTCATCCACCACCACAACCCACCGTCCTGTCACACCCCGACCCGCAGCGGAATAAGAGTCGGGGCATAATTGGGTTATCACCAAAACTCATGATGTTTACTAATATGTTTCACATTTATTAAATCCAAATTACATTTCAATATTCCAAGTCAAATTCATACAATACAAGGAAAGGAAAAATTAACTAAAACAAATCCATAATCTAAACTAGTTTATTCTTCTAAGCCGTCCTATATGTTTCTTGCTTCAACTTGATCACCTGTATCATGTGTAAAAATGGGAAATTTTGGGTCAACAAAAGTTGGCGAGTGAACCTTGTTAAAAACATTTGTTATTGATTTATTATTTATATTTAATTTAGGAAAATTGTGCAATAATCATATATGAGCAAATGTATGTAGACATAACAATCACAAACCACCTTGCGTAAGCATGAAATAAGAATGACAATGTATAGGTTGGCAACGTCCCGTTCACGCTCATAGGTAATGGGGAACGGACGGCCTATGCAAATGTATGTGAGATCAAGGCTCAATCAAACGGAGCCGATCTTATGTTGGCAACGCCTGGTTCACGCTCATAGGTAATGGGGAACAGCTCACGCTCATAGGTAATGGGGAGTGGCGGCCTATGAAATGTATGTACTGAAATGATAAATTTAATCTAAACTTCAACCACACAAACAACGGATACATATTGAATACACATGATCATGAATATGAAGGATGCACAAGTGTTTAATTAAATTAAATAAATAGCGACACATAATACACCCCAAAATGTGATTAAAACGGGGAATTAGTAGAGATTCACTCACATTGGGTGCGTTTGTTTGAAGATGTTGAATGCGCACGAGTTTAGGGGATTGATCGACGAGAGATAACTAACCAAATAAATAACGAAAAGGTACGGTAAGTATGTGGATTTTATTAACTATTTTAATAGGATTTTTGGGTATAATTTTGTGAGTTTAAGGCTACTTTTTAACTTTGAAAACGTTATTTTTAAGTATTTTTAATTGATTTTTAAATTAAATAAATAAATAAAAAAAATAAAAAAAAATGTTGACTTTGACCGTTGACCGAGAACCGATCGGACTGTGTTTAATTATGCGTTGAGCGAGGTTCGAACTCAGGACCTCTCGTATGCGTGCACGCAGCTCTACCAACTGAGCTACGTGTCTAACCCGAAATAATTCTGTTTTTAATTATACTTATATACTATTTAGTTTAATCCAAAATTATTTATTTTTAAAAAGATTTTAAACGTATCGGACCGGTGCTGACCACAGGTCTCGAACCCGGGACCTGTGGGTTAGCGTGCACACAGTCCACCGCTGGACTGTGTGTCTAACTTGGTTAATAACTCGGTTTTTATTATACTTAACATGTTTTTGGTAGTTAACCCGGTTCAGTTAAAAAGGCATTTGTTTATAACAATAGAGTAAAGCTGGGACAGGATTCGAACTCGCGTCGCAGGTGTTATGTGTGCACACAGTCCACCGCTGGACTGTGTGTCTAACCCGTTGATAAAACTGATTTTAATTAATCTTATGATACAACCCGACTTCGTCTTCTTCGTTAGATTTTACCCAGAAAACAAGGTCCGACTGTTTGGTCTGGTTTATGCCTTATCTGGTTTTTAAACTTTTTAAGTAACTTAAAGGTAACGAATGGAGATGGTTTGGGGGAAAAAGATATACCGATCAGTGTTGCTCACAGAATTCCGGCAGAGTCCGTCGGTTCTGAAAGTGAACTCCGGCTGTCGACATCAATTAACAATTCTGTTCGATTATTACGAAGTTGAGATACTTAATCAAAGTTTAATAGGAGTTGGAAAGATCATACCAGCTCTCAGTGTGATTTCGGAAGTTTCAGAAATTCTCCGGCGAAGGTGGGAATTTCGACGAACGTTGACTGGGATTGCTTCTGATAGTGGAGTTGTGTTAGTAACATATTATTCGAATGATTGAAACAGAAAGAGTCGAAAGAATTACCGTGTGGATGTGAGTCTCGGTTTTCCAGCGATTGAATTTTCGTCGAGAAGAGGTGCGATTTGTGAGCGAAAAGGTTTCCAGTGGATTGTGGGTGAATTTATAGGGAAGTATCGAGATGTATGGGGTCTGAATTCGGTCTCAATTCAAGGTCAGCCGTTCTCCGGCGGTTACGACTGATGTCGCGGGTTCAGACGTCGGTTATAACCGTCGTTAGAGTTAATTCTTCGGTTATCTTGGACGAAAACGTATCGGCGAAGTCGTCGGGATTTCCGACGACTGCTATTTGGGCGCGATTTTGACTGAATTTGACTTCCATGCTTTATTATTTGAATTAATTGATTCAATATGATATCAGAAAATCAAAGTGGCGGAGTGGTTGATTGTGTGAACGTTAGGTCTTTAGGGATTTCCGGCTGACCCGGGTTCGACTCCCGGCAGCCGGTTTTCCTTTTTAATTAATTTATTTTTATATTTTTACAATTATAATTTATATCTTCTAATTTGTTTATTAATTATGAATTGTTTAAAATTAAAATAAGTCATAAATGAACAACAAAAATTTAAAACTGATTGCTCAGTTATTAAACGAAGCGGGTTTCGAAAACCCGTTTTTCGACAAATGTTACAGTATCCCCTACTTTTAGAAATTTCGTCCCGAAATTTAAGTAGTGGTAGTTACACGAAAAAGGTGTGGGTATTTCTCGCGCATTGAGTCTTCACGTTCCCAAGTAAACTCAGGTCCTCGTTTCGACTCCCAGCGTACCCTGACAATTGGGATGCGGCTTCTTCTTAAACGTTTTTCCCCGAAGTCCATAATTTCTACTGGTCTTTCAATAAAATGCATAGATTCATCGACTTGAATGTCTTCTAGAGGAATATGGAGATTTTCATTGGCGAGGCACTTCTTCAAATTTGATACGTGGAATGTGGGATGAATTCTGTTGAGTTCCTCCGGTAGGTCAAGCTTGTAGGCGACAGGTCCTACCCTTTCGAGTATCTTGAAAGGACCTACGTAACGTGGTGCTAGCTTGCCTTTTTTGCCAAAACGAACTACTCCCTTCCACGGCGATACTTTTAAAAGTACTTGATCGCCAACGTTAAACTCCAAGGGTTTTTGTCGCTTGTCAGCATAGCTCTTTTGACGACTTTGTGCCGCTAAAAGGTTGTTTCGGATTTAATGAATCTTGTCAGTTGTTTCTTGTATTAATTCTGGACCGGTGATTTGAGCTTCTCCAATTTCGTGCCAACATATTGGTGATCGGCACTTACGACCATATAATGCTTCGAAAGGTGCCATGCCGATACTTGAATGAAAGTTGTTGTTGTACGAGAATTCAACTAATGGTAGGTGAGCGTCCCAATTCCCTTTGAATTCTATGACACATGCCCGAGCATGTCTTCAAGAGTTTGAACGGTGCGTTCAGATTGACCATCAGTTTGGGGATGATAAGCGGTGCTGAGATCTAATCGTGTACCCAAAGCGGCTTGTACAGCTTGCCATGTTCGTGAAGTGAAACGACCATCACGATCTGATATAATGCTTAACGGTACACCATGACGGCTTACGATTTCACTGATGTAGATACGGGCTAGTTTCTCATTTTTGAAATCTTCGCGAATCAGAATGAAGTGAGCTGATTTTGTAAGACGATCAATGATTACCCATATTGTGTCGTACCCGCCAGGAGTGCGAGGTAACCCGGTAATGAAGTCCATGGTTATATTTTCCCACTTCCATACGGGTATTTCAGGTCGGACCAGAAGTCCTGAGGGTCTTTGGTGTTCAGCTTTCACTTTTGAACAGGTAAGGCACTTGGAAACAAAAACAGCAATATCCTTCTTCATGCCAGGCCACCAGTAGGTGTATCGAAGGTCCTGATACATCTTGTCGGCTCCTGGATGTACGGAGTATCGTGTCTTGTGAGCCTCTTTCATAAGAGTATCGCGAAGGTTGTTGTGATCGGGAATCCATATGCGATCTAGATAATACAGAATGCCGTCAGATTTTGTTTCGAGTTTAAGTTCTGCTCCACAAGATAACTCATTGCGTATGTCGTATTCTGTTATGGAAACATGTTGAGCTTCTCGGATTTGGTCTTTGATGTTGGTCATGATTTGCGAACATAGAAGACGAATGGAGTTCGCATAACCCTTTCGACTGAGTGCATCGGCCACCACATTTGCTTTGCCAGGATGATACCAAATTTCACAGTCGTAGTCATTAAGAAGTTCGACCCATCTTCGTTGCCTCATATTCAACTCCTTTTGGTTAAAGATATGTTGGAGGCTCTTGTGGTCAGTGTAAATCTCACACTTGGTACCATAGAGGTAATGTCTCCATATCTTAAGAGCGAACACAACGGCTCCAAGTTCTAGGTCGTGAGTAGTGTAGTTCTTCTCATGAGTTTTGAGCTGCCTAGAAGCATAGGCTATCACTTTTCCCCTTTGCATTAAAACACAGCCTAATCCCTGTCCTGATGCGTCGCAATACACTACAAAGTCATCGCAACCTTCGGGGAGTGTGAGGATAGGAGCGTCACAAAGCTTTTGCTTAAGGGTTTGGAAGGCTTCTTCTTGTTTAGGTCCCCATGCGAAGGGTTTTCCTTTATGTGTCAAAGCCGTGAGTGGTACAGCGATACGAGAGAAATTTGATATGAAACGACGATAGTAACCAGCCAAACCAAGGAAAGATCGTACTTCGGTTGGGGTACGTGGCGCTTGCCATTCTTGTACTGCTTTGATCTTTGCGGGGTCGACATGAATTCCCTTGTCATTGACGACATGACCAAGGAACTGTACTTCTTTTAACCAAAATTCGCATTTGGAGAATTTAGCGTAAAGCTTTTCGGTCTTCAAGAGTGTGAGGATGAGTCGAAGGTGTCGTTCATGATCAGTCTTAGACTTTGAGTAAATGAGAATATCGTCGATGAAGACTATAACAAAGCGATCAAGATAGGGTTTGCAAACTCTGTTCATTAAGTCCATGAAGACGGCTGGAGCGTTGGTTAGACCAAATGGCATAACCATGAATTCATAGTGGCCATATCGAGTTCGGAAGGCGGTCTTTGGGACGTCTTCTTCATGTACTCTGAGTTGGTGATAGCCGGAACGAAGGTCGATCTTTGAAAAACAAGTGGCACCCTGGAGTTGGTCTAGAAGATCATCGATGCGAAGTAAAGGATAGCGATTTTTTACCGTTAATTTGTTGAGTTCCCTGTAATCGATACACATGCGAAAGGTCCCATCTTTCTTCTTTACAAACAGGACAGGTGCACCCCAAGGCGATGAGCTAGGACGTATGAATCCTTTGTCGGTCAGTTCTTGCAATTGACTGGCCAGCTCTTGCATCTCGGATGGGGCTAACCTATAAGGAGATTTCGCGACGGGTGTAGCGCCAGGTATAAGGTCGATGCGGAATTCGACTTCTCTCTTGGGAGGAAGTCCTGCGATGTCGTCGGGAAAAACTTGCGGGAATTCTTTCACTACGGGTATATCTTCGAGTTTCTTCTCTTTGTCTCCCTTCTTGACAACGTGGGTTAGAAATGCTACATAATTCTTGCGGAGATATTTTCGGGCTTGAAGACAGGACATCAGCTTGAGTCCTTTCGAAGGGGTTTCTCCAAAGATTCGTAGAGTTTGACCGTCTGCAAGAGGAATGCGAATGAACTTCTCACGGCATACTACTTCAGCCTGATGTTGGCTGAGCCAATCCATGCCGATTATAATGTCAAAACTTCCCAACTTCATAGGAATGAGGTCAACAGGAAAATCGTGATCGTTTAGAGTAAAGGTACAGTTTCGGATAATGGAGTTTAATGAGACCGGTTTTCCGTCAGCAACTTCTACCGTTATGGATTCCATAAGTTTGTCACGAGTTTGATTGAGGATGGGTTCAAATTCTAAGGACACAAAACTCTTATCCGCGCCAGTATCAAATAACACGGATGCATAACTACCATTGACGAGAAACGTACCGTTAACCACGTTGTTGTCGGCCCTAGCTTGGTTGGCGTTGATATTAAATGCTCTTCCTCTAGCAGGTGGAGGAGCTTGGTTAGCTTGGTTCACCGGATTCGCTTGAGCTTAAGCATGTATGATGTTCACCAAGCGTGGACACGTGTTTCTAAAGTGGTTTGGGTCTCCACAATTGTAGCAAGCCCGCATGGGTTGCATCATGGGGTAGTTGGGTTGATAGTAGGTTTGGGTTGTATGTTGTGTAGGTGGTGGTAGTAGGGGTTGTTGGGTTTGACCCATTATTTGATGGTGGGTTTGAGTTGTGGGTTGGTTGCGGTTCATTCGTTGCAGTGAGCGGCATGCTTGGATGGTGTGACCTGCTCGGCCACAGCCGGTGCAATATTGACAGGGGTATTCGGGGGAGTGATGGTATTGACAACGGGTGCACTTTGGGTAAGGGCCAGAGTATTGCCTTTTGTATGGTGCGGGTGAAGGAGTAACTTGTGTGATGGGTGCAGCAGGGATAGGGAAATTTGTTTGAGTAACGGCAAAATTTCTGGTATTTCGCTTCCTCTTGTTTGAAAATTTTGAAGATGAGGTGGGGTGGTTGGAAGTTTGGCCCTCAACGGGGGCTTTCTTTTTCTCCTCTTTGAACTTACCGTTTCTGATGCGGTTCTCGGTAAGTTCGGTGGCTAATTCCATGGCGGCTTCGAGGGTTGCAGGCGAAATGCTGAGGACTGAGTCTTGAATCTTCGAGGGAAGGCCTCGAATATAGTGTTCCACCAAACGGTACACGGGGTTGAACAAGTTAGGAACTATCTGGTTCAGCTCAAGAAATCTTTTGTTGTAGGAAGTGTGATCCCCTTCCTTTTGCTTCAGCGAGTGGAATTCGTCTTCCAACTTCTTGAGTTCGCTTCTTGGGCAGAAGCGTTTTGTCATCATTTCCCTTAACTCTTCCCAGGTTAAGGCCATGGCGTCTTCAACTCCTCTTTTACCCTTCTCGGTGTTCCACCAGGTCAAGGTACCCCAAATAATCTCCCGGTTGCGTAACGTACCTTGCGATCCTCGGGACAATTGCAATTTAGGAAAGTGTTTTCCAGTTCCTCAAACCAGTGGAGGAGAGCGGTGACACCTTCGGTCCCTTCGAACTTTGGGGGATCGCAAGACTTGAAGTGCTTGTAGGAGCACTTCTTGGAGGAAGGGTTGTCGATGATTTGATCCTCTTGATTTGGTGGGTTGACAGGATTTGCAGTGAGAGCTTGCTGGACTTGAATTACAATATCAGGAAGTACTGCGGCCATTTGTTTTGCAATTTGAGTGGCCAAGCGTTCGTTTGACCTTCCTGACTTTCGTCCTCCACGTAGCTGCCTACCTGACATCTACAGGAATATACATAGGAAGATGGTGAGTTTATGGAGTGTTTAGGGGTCATGTGTCTTAAAAAAATAAAATTAACATAAATATCAATAATGCAACTACATCCATAGGATGTCTTGGGTTTGCTCATGTTGGGCCTCAAATGTCCCCCATACCTTCACCTATATAGTCATGTGGGCCCCCATGACTATTGGCTTGGTAGGATTCACATTAGTATTGGCGATTTAACACTCGCATGACCCGAATGAAAACCACAAAATATGTTTACAAGATGTATGGTCGGAATGTGTCCAGGTGTAGACACAATGACAACTCAAAGTGGGGTTAGCTCACACGACTTTTGATATAGCATGCTTTGGCCTAATAGGTACTTCGTACTCTCATCGTTAGTCCCCAGGTAGGCAAACTGGTCCTTTATTTTGGATTTATACGAATGCCAAGCCTAGACAGGACGTTCCGACTACCGGTACTTGTACCCTTCCAGTTACTACATGCCCGTCATGAGAACTCACTTTGATGAGATTTGAAAATACAAAAATCATTGTAGAAGCAATCATGAAAATAATGTGGTGTGTGCTTTCATGGGTATGATATGTTATGAGAATATGATTTATGATAGGCATTGTACAATAATATGTACTTATTACATGCTTGCATAACATTGAATGTAACAATAAACATAAAGCATATAAGCATCATGAAGTTTGCATGTAACACACAAAAATTTAAAATTTCTAAGCAACTATAGTATAGGCTCTAAGGGTCTAATAACCTATCCTATATCCCTATAGTCATGGCTCTGATACCAATCTGTCACACCCCGACCCGCAGCGGAATAAGAGTCGGGACATAATTGGGTTATCACCAAAGCTCATGATGTTTACTAATATGTTTCATATTTATTAAATCCAAATTACATTTCAATATTCCAAGTCAAATTCATACAATACAAGGAAAGGAAAAATTAACTAAAACAAATCCATAATCTAAACTGGTTTATTCTTCTAAGCCGCCCTATATGTTTCTTGCTTCAACTTGATCATCTGTATCATGTGTAAAAATGGGAAATTTTGGGTCAACAAAAGTTGGCGAGTGAACCTTGTTAAAAACATTTGTTATTGATTTATTATTTATATTTAATTTAGGAAAATTGTGCAATAATCATATATGAGCAAATGTATGTAGACATAACAATCACAAACCACCTTGCTTAAGCATGAAATAAGAATGACAATGTATAGGTTGGCAACGTCCCGTTCACGCTCATAGGCAATGGGGAACGGACGGCCTATGCAAATGTATGTGAGATCAAGGCTCAATCAAACGGAGCCGATCTTATGTTGGCAACGCCTGGTTCACGCTCATAGGTAATGGGGAACAGCTCACGCTCATAGGTAATGGGGAGCGGCGGCCTATGAAATGTATAATAAATTTAATCTAAACTTCAACCACACAAACAACGGATACATATTGAATACACATGATCATGAATATGAAGGATGCACAAGTGTTTAATTAAATTAAATAAATAGCGACACATGATACTCCCCAAAATGTGATTAAAACGGGGAATTAGTAGAGATTCACTCACATTGGGTGCGTTTGTTTGAAGATGTTGAATGCGCACGAGTTTAGGGGATTGATCGACGAGAGATAACTAACCAAATAAATAACGAAAAGGTACGGTAAGTATGTGGATTTTATTAACTATTTTAATAGGATTTTTGGGTATAATTTTTTGAGTTTAAGGCTACTTTTTAACTTTGAAAACGTTATTTTTAAGTATTTTTAATTGATTTTTAAATTAAATAAATAAATAAAAATAAATAAAAAAAAATGTTGACTTTGACCGTTGACCGAGACCGTTGACCGTTGACCATTGACCGGTCGGACTGTGTTTAATTATGCGCTGAGCGAGGTTCGAACACAGGACCTCTCGTATGCGTGCACGCAGCTCTACCAACTGAGCTACGTGTCTAACCCGAAATAATTCTGTTTTTAATTATACTTATATACTATTTAGTTTAATCCGAAAATTATTTATTTTTAAAAAGATTTTAAACGTATCGGACCGGTGCTGACCACAGGTCTCGAACCCGGGACCTGTGGGTTAGCGTGCACACAGTCCACCGCTGGACTGTGTGTCTAACTTGGTTAATAACTCGGTTTTTATTATACTTAACATGTTTTTGGTAGTTAACCCAGTTCAGTTAAAAAGGCATTTGTTTATAACAATAGAGTAAAGCTGGGACAGGATTCGAACTCGCGTCGCAGGTGTTATGTGTGCACACAGTCCCCCGCTGGACTGTGTGTCTAACCCGTTTATAAAACTGATTTTAATTAATCTTATGATACAACCCGACTTCGTCTTCTTCGTTAGATTTTACCCAGAAAACAAGGTCCGACTGTTTGGTCTGGTTTATGCCTTATCTGGTTTTTAAACTTTTTAAGTAACTTAAAGGTAACGAATGGAGATGGTTTGGGGGAAAAAGATATACCGATCAGTGTTGCTCACAGAATTCCGGCAGAGTCCGTCGGTTCTGAAAGTGAACTCCGGCTGTCGACATCAATTAACAATTCTGTTCGATTATTACGAAGTTGAGATACTTAATCAAAGTTTAATAGGAGTTGGAAAGATCATACCAGCTCTCAGTGTGATTTCGGAAGTTTCAGAAATTCTCCGGCGAAGGTGGGAATTTCGACGAACGTTGACTGGGATTGCTTCTGATGGTGGAGTTGTGTTAGTGACAGATTATTCGAATGATTGAAACAGAAAGAGTCGAAAGAATTACCGTGTGGATGTGAGTCTCGGTTTTCCGGCGACTTACAGATGTTTTCCGGCGATTGAATTTTCGTCGAGAAGAGGTGCGATTTGTGAGCGAAAAGGTTTCCAGTGGATTGTGGGTGAATTTATAGGCAAGTATCGAGATGTATGGGGTCTGAAGTCTGTCTCAATTCAAGGTCAGCCGTTCTCCGGCGGTTACGACTGATGTCGCGGGTTCAGACGTCGGTTATAACCGTCGTTAGAGTTAATTCTTCGGTTATCTTGGACGAAAACGTAAATTATCGGCGAAGTCGTCGGGATTTCCGACGACTGCTATTTGGGCGCGATTTTGACTGAATTTGACTTCCGTGCTTTATTATTTGAATTAATTGATTCAATATGATATCAGAAAATCAAAGTGGCGGAGTGGTTGATTGTGTGAACGTTAGGTCTTGGGGATTTCCGGCTGACCCGGGTTCGACTCCCGGCAGCCGGTTTTCCTTTTTAATTAATTTATTTCTATATTTTACAATTATAATTTATATCTTCTAATTTGTTTATTAATTATGAATTGTTTAAAAATTAAATAAGTCATAAATGAACAACAAAAATTTAAAACTGATTGCTCGGTTATTAAACGAAGCGGTTTTCGAAAACCCGTTTTTCGACAAATGTTACACGTCCCGTCCACCACCCACCAGCACCCACCGTCCACGTCCACGTCCACATCCACCACCCACCACCACCACCGTCTACACACCACCACCAATTTATTTTAGAAGTCTACACACGTTAAAAAGTAAACAGCCTTCTTCCTGGCTTCATGTAGACTGTAGAGGTTTGATTCAGCTTTTCTTCTTCTGATGTCTACAGATGTGGTCTGCGTACTGTAGGCATTTTACCTCTTAAAAAACAAAAACACCTAAATGCTTATCCCAAAGCGGTTGAGAGTGTTTGTTCCATAGTTGACATTATATATTCTTATGTTCTCGTTAAGAAAAAGTTGATTTTAACTTAATCTTGACCCTTTGATCATCTGTGTAATTAGCCAAAATCTTCTATAAGCACAATTTTTTAGCCATTGAAAGCTCAGTTAAGATCCTCATTTTTCGGGATAAATGTTGGTAATCAGAATCGTTCCTCCTATATTTCATTTGTCATTTTCAATGGCATTTAGGATCGTCTTTCTTGGTCGTGAACAAAGTTATAAGATTTACCGAATACGGCGACAAATTTGCTTAAACTATAAAGAACCTGCTTAAGACCCACCATGAAGCACGGGTAATAATACTACTTTTAGCAGTTGTGGGTGGTGGTATTGCGGATGTGATATGGTGATGAACGGCGGTGAATGGTAATGGGGATGATGGTGGTGGTAGTGGGTGATTGTAAAAAACTGAAATCATATGGGCATATAGTGTAATAGAAAAAGGGTATAAGTCTTTTACTTATTGTTTTGACAGCCAACCTAACCATTGACTAACGGTAGATGTCAAGATGTGATGAAATGTCCATCATAGGGTGTCATTTGGCAAAAAGTGAAAGATAGGGTGTTAATATGTAATCTAAACCAAATCATAGGGTGACAAATTACACTTTAGTTTTATTATTATTTTGATGTTTTTAAATAATTCCTGCTATTTGACTTTTAAATTCTTTATTGTTATTTTTAACATAAAAGATATTTTAGTTATTTCTTGGAAATTTACCATAACTTTTAGCTCGACCATTAATGTAATTTCTAATACCAGAGGATCAAAACATGCAATATGAGTAAATAACATGGACAATCCATGGAATTAACTCAAATACCTAATAATAAATTACTATTTATCGTAACTTAAATCTAATGATGAAGATCGCAATAACTTTGAGATAAATATTTAGAGATGTGGTAACAACAGTATTTTAAATTAAATGATGTAAAACCATACATGATGTTATGTAGAATGCAACAAAAACAATTTTTCATACATCGATAACGGTATTGGTATTCGGTTTTATAATTTTCAAGCAGTTTAAAACACATGTTGATATTTTTTAGATGTATTTATGTTATATGAAATAACTTTTGTGTAATTAAACAATTACATAGTAAACTTTTTATTATGTAATAATGATAGTTTTTACCAAACAGACGCAAATGTATTTCCCATTTCCTCATATTTTCTCAAACCAAACTCCTTGTTATTTCATGAACTCAACATTTATAAAATAAATTATTAAAATTTACTATTATCGCAAATCAAATTCTGATGATGAAGACTACGCAAGCATTTTAAGAGTGTTTTGAGATAAATATTTGAAGGTATGATAATTTTAAAATAGATGATATTAAGACGATACATGACACTACGTAGAAGCTGACAGACAATTTCCTGTTAACATATCAGAGGGTCATGAGAAAGAAATCAAGTTTGAGTTGTAGAGAAACTAATACATCATGTTCTGGTCATCCACAACAATTGATTTTGGAAGGTTAAGTTTTGTAATTCAGAAAGGGGTGACGGCGCAGTTTGTAGCCCGTCTACTTTCTGTTTTGATATAATTTGGCATGTTTTTTGATGAAATATGTAAGGGAAAAATAAAATACGAACATGTTCTGTGTAAGAAACCAAGACATAGTTATTGAAATATATTCCCGTTCCTTACTTCTAATCCAAATATATTAGTGTTTGTCTAAAATATAACACGTTTTGTTTGCTACAAACCATGCTTTGTTACTTTATCGAGTACCTAAAGATGTTATATAACATTATTTCTATAGCTGAACTACATCAATACATAAATACTAATAATTTGATATTAAATAAATAAAGAAAAAAATGTATAAAGTATTGACAAAATTATAAACCGTGTGTCGACTGATATCTTCTTTTTCCTATTCTTTCTTTTTCTTCATTAATTGTATTACTAAATTATTATTATTATTAACCTATCAAACACTCTTTCGAGACGACCTGCTTTTTGTCAAACATATATTTATTTCCTATTATTACATTAACCAAACTCCTGATTATTTTTTCTAACTCAACTTTTATGACAATAGTATGTGGCTCCTCTATAACTAGACACGACCATCACCTTTGGACTCACAAAACAAACAACAAAAATGGAAGTTTTATATCTACTACTCTCCTCCATTGTATTTTTGTTCTTCCTCCTTCATGGCATCCACCTCCACCGTAACCGGAAGATGCCACCCGGCCCTAGCGGCCTCCCGATCATCAGAAACCTCCTTGACCTTGGCCCAAAGCCATACGAGTCCCTAGCCAAACTCTCCAAAAAACACGGTCCACTTATGACCATCCGATTGGGTAGCATCACTAGCGTGGTTGCCTCCAACGCAATGACGAGGCGTGCTTAGCCGACCATGATGCGGCCGTGCTATGGATTCCAGCAAACGATGAATGGCGAACCATTAGAAAAGCACTCAACACGTACCTCACGCACCAACACAACCTCGACACGCTTCGTGATCTTAGACAAAACGTGGTGGGGGGGATGCTGGAGTTTCTTAATGAGTCTGGGAGCAAGAAGGCGGGCGTGGACATAGGAAAGTTGGCATTCGCGGTAGCGCTCAACCAGATGTCTAACACTTGTGTGTCACAAAACGTGACAAGCTACGAGTCTGATGATATTGGGGGTTTAAAACAGCTGTGAAGACATTGAAGGAAGTTGATGGGAAGTTTAACATAGCGGACATATTTACTGTGTTGAAACCCTTGGACCCGCAAAACATACGGCGCCAGGCGAAGGCGGCTTATGATTGGTTCGATAAGGTGGCAGAAGGGTTCATAAGCGACCGGTTAAAGCATCGAGAGTCCAAACTTCCGAGGTTTGGTGATATGTTGGATTCATTGCTGGATTATAGTGAAGCTAATGAAGCTGAGTTTAACTTCAAACACATCAAGATTTTACTTGTGGTAAACTAATACCCTCTTTTACCTTACTTTATTTATTATCATGCATACAAAATTTAGTAACATTAAATAATCTTTTATAGTAATAATTTACTATGGTATATATTAGACTAAAAATGATCAGTAGTATACTTGCAACTAAAGTACTAAACCATGTATATATACACATAGGTAGTATTGTAACAATGGAAAGTAAAATATTATAAACATTAGTAATGTTATAATAAAGTCATAATTACACTTGTATTTAGAGTTTGACCTACGTGTTAGTCATAAATGATTAGCACATGATGAAATTCATAATGCTAAGTTTGTTATGCACTTTTTGTTTCCTGTATATTTAACTATATTATTGGAATTAGAAAACTAATGTACTTATTAATATAGGTTAGTTTAACAAAAAAAAAGTGAGGCCTAAGTTCAAAGTGTAATATATAATTCTTTAAAAATCGGGCTAATGTTAAGAAAAACTTTATATTAATAATATGTTATACGATTGTAGGATTTGTTTCTAGCTGGAACCGAAACAAGTTCGAACACAATAGAATAGGCAATGACTGAACTACTGCTTAACCCTGATATGTTCTCAAGAGTTCGCGAAGAAGTCTCCACAACGGTGGGAGAAAATGGAAACATTTTAGAAGCCAAACTTCTTGACCTGCCTTATCTGCAAGCGGTCATCAAAGAAACAATGCGACTTCATCTATCTGTGCCTCTATTAGTACATCATAAAACTGAATGCGAAGTTAAACTAGGTGAATATAATGTGTCAAGAAACACACAAATTTTGGTGAACGCATGAGCCATGGCACGAGACCCTAAGTACTGGGAAAACCCAACAACGTTCGATCCAAAGAGATTTCTAGAAAACGAGCTCAACTACAAGGGTCAAAATTTTGAATTTATACCATTTGGATCAGGTCGAAGGATGTGTCCCGGAATACCCTTGGCTCATAGGGTGGTTAGTTTGATGGTGGCATCATTTGTTTATCACTATGACTGGAAGTTGCCTCATGCTAGAGCAGATATGGACATGAACGATATTTTTGGCCTTACGTTGCTTAGAGCAACACCTCTCGTTGCTACCCCTGTACCAGTCATACAAATTGCATAAAACATGAAGCTTGCATTCACTTGTTTTTAATTAGTGCTAATACTTAGCATTGTTATTGTTTTGAGACATGATACAAAATAAATTATAGGTGTGGTATTTAGCAAGTAACCATTTATATACTATTTTAAAATGTTTATCTTCTTTATAAATTAAAGGTTTGTATGTCGTTCATCTTTATGATATGGCCTAATTCCACATAATGTTTTTTTGCTATACATATTTATATAACATGGAGTGTTGAAGAATTTAAAAAAAAAAGATATCTTCCTATGAATCTCATTCCAACCCATGCCCAACATATAATTAGTGATTTTTTTCCTTGTCTAAACCATGTGTTTTACCATAATCCTTTGTGGTCATTCAGAAAAATATCAATACAATTCACAACATTCAAGCTCTGTGGTTGCTAACATGGTATCAGAGCAATTCATTATGTGTATATGTAAAGTCGTATTTTTTAAAAGATTTTATTGTCACAAGCACGCTCGAATATATTAAATGTATGTGTATAGTAATAACAATTCCCAACCTGCAATTCTTTAAAAGCCGACTAGAATCATGGATTTATTAAGGCTTTACTTCTCTTTTAATTGCATCTTATAAACCCTTGCAAATCCCCATCATCTTAGTGCAAATACAAGATCATTAGGACTATGTAAATCAACCTTAAAACCTCCTAGTTTGCTGCTAGGAAAAAGTCGACATGAAAACCTCCCATGTTTCCTCATAAACTACCAGAATCGTTCGTATAAGATTAGAACCCAACATATGTTAATTTGTCCTCACAAAAATCAGCCATATATATATAGGATTAGGTTCAACAGTAAACACAAGTGTATTTGCGAACTGAGCGAACTAATCCTGGCCTTACACGTGTGTAAATCAATGGCCAGGATTTGATAATGAAATACACTATGTGTTTTACGATTTGATGATAAAATCCTGGCCTTACATGTATGTAAATCAATGGCCAGGATTAGTTTATATATATATATACATACATATATATATATATATATATATATATATATGGGGTGTGTGTGTAATGATTTTTGTGTTTATTGCATAATTAAGAATTCTTATTACATTTCACAAACTTTTGTAAATCTATTTTACCATCATTAATCTCACTTTGATGCAAGTCCATAGTTTTCAAATGAAGATTCAACCTTGGTTTAAAAAAGTTTGGTGCACCAGCTGATAGGGTCCCAAGCTAAGGCACAAAATACAAAGCATAAAACCGTACAACTTTCATATGCAAGCCCCAAGGTGTGTTTGGCATCCATAACCCATAATTTAGCTATCAATAAGCTCTGTATATATTACTTCTAATAAATAGTTTCAAAGATTTCCACGCTTGTAAACACCATATCTTCCATAAAAATTGTTTTTAATTAAAACTACTTTTATGTTATTTTCTAAATCATGTTAATGTGATAGAATGTCCCATTGCTTATTTTAAAATCCTTACATTGATATCTGTCCTAGGGCTGTTCATGAGTCGAGTCGAGCTACGTCAAGCTTGGGCTCGGCTCGATTATAAATCGAGCCGGCTCGGCTCAGATTTAAAACCGAGCTGCAAATCTAAGCCCGGGCTCGGCTTGGTTTTAAACCGAGCTGTCTCGGTTCGGCTTGGTTTGGCTCGAATTCAAAAAGGGGAAATTAATACATAACTCTCAAAGTTCAATAGCCTAAAATATTATTTGATAGTTTAAAAGAGTATATCGAAAATGAGTTCAACCTTATTCATTACAAGCGAAAATCAAGTTCAACAACATAAAATAAGATTCAAATGTCAACGAACTACAATATAAGTTTATTAGAATAGTAATTCACCTTCAAATGTGACATAGGTATACAATTACTCATAAATACATGTAAATAATAATCAGTTTTTTGTAATATAATATAAAGTATATAAAAATAAAATATATTAAAAGTAAAATAATCCGAGCTAAGCCGAGCCGAGCTAGGCTCACTTTCTTAACGAGTTGAGCCGGCTCGGCTTAGTTTCAAACCAAGTCATATTAAGCAAGCTTATTCCGAGCTAAATTCGAGCGAGCTTCGGGCGAGATTCGAGCGGCGAGCTTTTTGGACAGCCCTAATCTGCCCTTACTTCGGATATATTTTTAATTTGAAGAATATTTCATGTTAAATTATATTTGCTAAAACCTCCCACGAAACTCGCCCCTACTTCAAATATATATCTAGTCTGCAATTTATAATGACAATGAAACTTTCTAAATTAACCCTTACAGAAAACATATTTCTATGAAATTTTGTATATTGTATTTATAATGAAATGATTTTAAAGTATTACGGTTGACAACATGATATGTTTAAAACAAACTTTAAGTTATTATTGAGAACGATTAAATGTAAACCCAAATATGGATTTAAATATATTTTATTAGAAAACATATACATTTATCAATATAGCCCAAGAGTTGATTAATATAGCCCAAAAGTTTTTGAAATTATCCATAAGGTAAAATGAGTGAATTATATAACAAAATAAGGGTGAATAATTATAGGTTAGTAAATATTATTCAATGTTTAATTACACAATGTAAAAATAATTAAGTAGCATCCTGATGAATTAATTATTAAGCACTTCAAAAGTGGCTTGAGTATTGATTAATATGAGCGAAGAGATTGCAAAATTGTGAGATGCTTATTAAATACACTTAGTTGTTTTATTGTTCTCTGTAAATAAACAATTTTCACGGGACTATAACCTAGTGATTTAATATATAAATTACCTACATGTATAACTTAACAAAACTCTATGTACAACCTCCTAATGCATATGTACATGAGGCGTGACCTCGCCTTATGTGCCTCGCATGCTCCTTTTGTACAACATGCGCCTTAAGACAGATGAAGCAAAGTTGTTTGCCTTAGTGATCACCTCGTGACAAGGCGCGCATCACACGTGACGTGTCATTTTTATGTGGTTTTTGGCTAAGTAAATAACTTGCCTTAACCGTTTATGTTTAGCTCACTTTCTGGGTTCGAGTGTATAAATGCACCTCTCCCATGCACTTTAAATCATTTTCTTTTCTAGTATTCTCTAATGAAATTTATTTCGTAATTGATTCTTACCGGATGTATTGATCAAACCTAGAACCGAACAGATTTAACTTTTAACTTTAAACTATGATACCACTTGTAAGACCGTCCTCATATATATATATATATGTATATAATATGTATATATATATATGTATATATATATATATAAGAGTTCCTCAGTTAACACGACTATTTATACGAAAAGATATAAAGTTTTTTTTTTTAAACATAAGCCACAAAAGGTGAAAATTTTTAAATTTTGCAATACATGACCATATGTTTTACAACTGTTTCAAAATAACGTTAACAAAAGTGGAAACGAATTAGCATTCGGAAAGTTTTCGATTCCATGCGCGGCTTGATCTTCATCCAAGTCCTTGATTTAAACTTTACCTATCAATATATTAAAGTGGTCGCTATGATTCATAACTTTTCATTCACGTGTAAATATAAAAAAATATATATATTATATTACTCCTCTGATTCTGAAGTTTTCATCACTATCACCATCTACTTGATTTAACGATCAATGATGTTGGTGACTTATTGATAAATACAAAGTCCTTAAGAAAATATAGATTGTAAGTCTTTGTTTTAAGTTTTATAGACAGGATTAAAGAAGTTTGTCATTTTAAGAAATAAAAAATAAAATCTATCTGCTTTAATTCTATTTTCTTTTATGAATTTTATATTATATTTTATGCTAATTTTATATTTTACAAATAGTTTCTAGCAAATGAACAATAAAATTTTAGGTTCTTTTTTTCTAATTTTTGTACGATTTTTTATGCTTCGCTTGGTGACAAAGAATACAAAATTAACGAGACCTTTATTAGTACAAGTTTTATTCAGAATTTTAACACAAATTATGAAATTAAAAATATACGAGTCATAAGACATTTTTCCCTAAAGTCAAAATGTTACATATACAATTCTTCTAAAAGTCGATAAAAGCTAAGAAAAAGAACGTTTGTCTAACAATAATTTTATTAATTTTTGTAGGATTTGTTGCTTGATCTTGTTATGTTCTCAAGAGCCCGTGAAGAATTCTCCATGATAGTGGGGAAGTAGAAAAAAATTGATGAAGCCAAAATCATTGACTTGCCTTATTTCCATGTTGTAACCCTAATGCAATTAATACGGATAATATCCATCACTTGTGGTTTAGTGTTTGAGAGATTTGGGTTTTCCAATGGAGACCCAAGTTCAATCCTCCACCTATGTCACTTTGGTGGATTAGGCGATAATAGATAAAGACTAGCCTCCTTGCAAAGGTATCGGGTTCTATCCAGAGCCCACTTGGGTTTTTGTCTCACCGTGTGTTACTTCAGGGAGTGTTCAGCTCTTATGGTGGCACAACGTTTGTAAAATGGTAGTCAACGATATGGTTTCCCGGTGGAACGCCAAGCCAAACTCTAAAGCCAGTGTAAGCCTGGTTAACACCACATAGTCTGACCGGAATGAGACAACAAGGCTTTCCAATCTAAGGAATACGATGGCCTAACACAAAAAATTTTCCGTTCGAAAGAAAGGTAATAATGGTTTGTCTACGGTAGGTATATTCAATTGTGTGGTCCTTCAAAATAGATATTTTAAAAAGGGAAAACAAAAAATCAAAAATAGGCCTATATTTTCGCGAATAGTTGTGCATTTTTTTTCTTCTTGAAACCCATAATTTTCACAAAGATAAAACGATGAACGTGAGGTTTTAGATTAAAGTCTTATAGAGACTAAGAAATTCATCGTTAAAAAGATATACATTTTGAAATTTGCCGTTAAAAATATATATTACAAAGTTTCTTAAAATATAACCATGTATTGTATGTTTAAATACAGATACCGTATGAAACTTTAAAAGATTAAAATCATAATAAAAGGTCACAATCACATATACAATAATAACAAATTTTAAAAATTAAACCACTTGCCAGTATATCTTGCAGGTGTTTCTAAAAGTCGTTGGACGGTGACTGTTAGATTTTGGATTATAGTGATAATTAAATTGATAATGCAGTCTCGTTTTTATTTTGTTATCCAGTGCTTACTTTTGATTAATTAAATCATGTTCATATTGTATTGTTATGCATAGTCATATACAGTTAATTTATTATCAAGCATGGTCTTACAATTTAATTATCATGCCTCGCTTAAGAATTAAGATTGTGTTATCTTATTTTAAGAGGGTTTGTATGTTACATATACTGATAAAAGATTGTGTAAAAAGCGTACAAATGCAAAATTAAAAAAAATAGTAAATAAAAAAATATAAATAAAATGGAACTTAATAGTTACATATAATTTTTTTATTTATTATTAGCTTAGAAACTTGTTGCACGTGGTTGGATAAGTGAAAAAATATTAAAAAAGAAATGTTAAATAAATAAGACATAAGCAGCTATTAAAAAAATGTTAAAGAATAAGAGATAAGCGAAAAACTATGACTTAATAATATTATTTCATTGAAGAGAGAGGCCAGATAATCATAATTTAGTATTATGTTAATTAATAGAAGAGAGGAAAAAGGTAATACTCAGAAGATGACATGTGTACTCAAAGATTTTCATATTATATTATAAAATATAAATAGTATATAAAAACATAAAAAATTAAAGATAATAATATATATCAATAATTTAAGTTATAACAAAAAAATTTAATTAATGACACATGGCATTCTCTTCTTTAACCTTATTATTTTATTTGTATTTTTATTATTTAATATTTTTATCCTTATCCTACTAACTTATAATAAAATAAATTCCAATTTTAATACAATATATTAATTTTTAGTCATATGTGTGGTGATAATCAGCTTTAATATAGTAATAAAATATGAGAAAAATAATTCCTACATTGACTTTATATATATATATATATTCGTAAATCTTGAGTTACATATGATTTATAAATTTGAACGTACTTTATATAGTTTAAAAAAGCCATGCACTGGAAAAGAAAAAGAAAAATAAAAAGTAAATAAATAATTGGTCAATTTTATACTTTCTTAAAATACCCAACAATTCACAAAAAATATAACTAATACTTAGAATATTTTGTAATTTATGATTACAAAGGTAAGACTTCATTAGTTAGTATTTTAAGGTTTTGGAAAGAATTTCATGCATTCGAGAAAAAATAGAAATAAATAAAAATCAGGCCAAATGCTATGTAAAATCTATATATCTATATGTATCTACTTCACTTTTTTATATAATAAAAGAAAGTTACGGGCTACACATCTCATATATTAAAGTTATCTACTTTTGTTTTTTCAGCCTCTTAATTTTAGGTACTTACTTTTTAATTAAACATAGTTATTATATTATATAACATTATATTAATTAACCCGTGTCATATACAGGATTGTAATCTAGTGTTATTAATCTAATGAAACATCAATATTCTTTTTAATTGTGTATAATACACAGAGTTAACTTTAAAAATATTAGTTTGATAAAGATAATATATATATATATATATATATATATATAGGTAGAGGTTCATGTGAGAAAAATAAGAAAGAATCTAAACCATTAAATAATTAATCTAATGGTTGAGATCATAGTGACAATTCTGTAAATAGTATTGACTATTAAACTAACTAAATTTCTAGATTAAGGGTATAAAGGTAAATTTAACATTTTTAAATTAAGAAACTAACATTAATACACATGCAAAGTTTCCCCTTCTTTTTAACGTCAATAACTTTTTATACGTAACTTTTTTTTTTAAACTACACCATAGTAACGAATGTTTTTTATCTTTAATATGAGTACAGTATTGATATACTTATGTAGAGAAAAAAATTACGTCTCGCTTGGATGTTTTAGTCCATGGTGTTTTTTCTATGTTCATACAATGATGTTTTAATTGTAGGGTGTTAATTCTGTTATATTTCTGTTCTTCGTAAGATGTATGCCTTCAATATACATGCTGTGGTGTTTTTATGAGTTAGGGTGTTATTCCTGTTATATTTAATGCGAGGACAAAGGTCCTGGCATTGCTGTGGTTTCTGGTGTCTTCAGTAGGTTTCTGTTGCCTTCAAAGAGTTAGGGTGTTATTTCTGTTTTTATATATTTAGGGTGTTATTTCTGTTTGATTCTGATTAAAGTGTTGACTGGTGTTATATTAGAGTATTATTTATGTTATATTCATTGTTAGGGTGTTCTTTATAAGATGTGCGCCTTCAATATAACTGTTGTGGTGTTTTTATGAGTTATGGTGTTATTTTTGTTATATTTATGTTCTTTATAAGATGTGCGCCTTCAATATACATGCTGTGGTGTTTTTATGAGTTAGGGTGTTGTTTCTGTTGTATTTCTGTTCTTTATAAGATGTATGCCTTCAATATACATGTTGTGGTTTTTTATGAGTTAGGGTGTTATTTCAAATTCGAAATTCTTACAATAAGTGCCAAAAATCGGTTGCATATATTCATTCCATAATTAGATTTTATTAGTTAAATTACACTTAAACCCCTAAACTACCAAAATAAAAAGGGACACATGTCACCTCCAAAATTTTTCTTATCCTTCTCACACTTTTAAATTTTCTCACAATAACCTCACCCTATATATATATATATATATATACTAGTTAAATTTTATTATATTATTATTATTATATTATTATTATTATTATTCAATATTATTAACAAATTAATTAAAGGAGAAAACAACATTTCGCATTATACTGAGTCGGAATGGTTAAGACTTCTTATCTGAATTAGTCAGACATTTGTCTCTGAACGGTTAAGAATTATACTAGCTCTTAATGGTTCAGATTTTTTACTGGTTCAACACTTAACAGTATATCTTACAGGTTCAGCACTTACATATTCAGAAGTTGCCAAACAGCCCATAAGTTTTTATATTGTACTAATAGAGTTTATATACTTTTTTATTACAAAAAAGAAAATATTTTACATGTTAGTAAAGAAATATTTTGAGCATTTCACTAAAGTTATTCACACTTTCTTTAGCAACTGAATTGTTTATATTGTTTTAATCATTACTAATTTTAACTTGAAGATTAATTGGATTGCAAGCTCTTTACTCAAGTTTTTATGATCAATAATCATCCGGATATTATTCCATTCTTCATCTCATTAATAAACATATCTGAATGTTTTTCAAGCATATGTGCTAGATGATTCTTGGGGTTCCAATAGCTCACTAGCAATTACAACCGGAACCCACCCAAAACCGATTATACGTAAATCTGTAGAACCGATAGGCGATAACCAACTTTGTAGCTACAATTGTCGCGACTCCAGTCTTGGTGGTTTAGGTGCATGATTCAGGTGGATTGGCCCACGAATGAAAAGTTCTCTGCTATTTTTCACGTATATATTAAAATATGTAAATTTTGATTTGGGCGAGTTTTGATATATTTGTATTTCTATTTCTTGTGTTAAATTTAGGCTCAATATCAAGCTGGGTACGAGCTGGTATAAGCTAACTACACTAGACTTCAACAATATGGTAACGATATCACATCACAACTTTTTATACATCACGCAATAAAAGTTGTATAGCTTACTTAACTTGCCATTTTAAGTCGTGTCAAAAGTCAAAAATGCTTTTTGATCGAGCATAGTATATCTCTCTATCGTCAAGGCTCACACAGGCGCGCGTCTAGGTCCATTTTTCCAGCCAAACATTATGTGAACATATCTAAAACAGTTCTACCAACCCTAAACAAGCATGGAATCAACCAAAAACAACGTAATCTTGCCCAAAAAAGCCTAAAAGTAGTCTAAAACCCCTAAAATTTGTATTTTTAAACTATACGCCTCACCTAAAAAAGTCATCGCTTTTTAAGCCCCTTGTGCTAAGGGCCAAGGCTCACCCCATGTGCCTTGAGTGCGCCTTGCGCCTTCGACAACTAACTATATCCTACACATCCTATACATGGAGTACAACTTCGTGACGATAGTAAGAGAGACCTTTTAATATGTTATATGGTATCTGACACTCGAGTGACACCAATTAGAATCTGAATATTTTTTAAAGAGTTAAAAAGATTTGCGTACGTCACTATCTACAACTCCACCCGAAGATAAAATAGTTATTTTATTAGTTACTATGCAAGGAACATCGCCTAATAATGGATAAGAAGTTGCTACAAACAAGAAGTAGTAAATAGTTGTAAAGTCGAGAATTTGTTGGCGATGGCGGATGATTGATAGAGCGAGGTTTTCTTGATGAAGTTGGGACGCTTTCTTTCGCAGTTTCTCGTTCTCTTTCACGGTGTTCATGTTCTCCATGTACAACTTCAAGTTCTTGACCTCCATCTCTCGTTTCATCATCATTCTATTCGTCCGAAAATATAAAAAGAAACCTTAATTCAGTTTCGGTTTTATTAAAGAGGATGAGATCATGGTTTGTTTGCATACCTGTTGAGACAATGAATCCGAATCTTTATTTGTTTATGACCACCTTTTGATTTTGTTTTTGATTTTCGACTGTCGGAAAGAATCGAAGGTGACAAGGTGCATTTTGAGTTGAAGGTGCACATTTTGACGAAGTGGTTAGAAAAATGGTCTTTAGTTGTATCTAAAAAATGAGTAGGTTGTGGGTTGGTAGTTGCTCGTGGCTACCTCCTTTATAAATAGGTAAAATTAAATTATTATTATTATTATTAATATTATTATTATTACTACGCTTTCTAATGGCTTTCACAATCCACATAACGTCTCCAAAAAAAACATATCACGTCAGCTACCACCTCAAATTTTAATCAACCTTCAAGAACACTTATTTTCTCTTAAATGTTGCATCCTTCACAAATATGTTTCCACCCACTACGAACATATCTTAGACGTAGTTGGGTTCAAGGAAGTTTCTCGGAATGCTTTATGTAGGGCAAACGAACTGAAATTTTAGCGAACAGTTCGTGAACTGGTTGATGAGAAGTTGGTTTGTGTTCTTTCCATTAATAATTAAGGATCATTCATTTATGTTCTTAAACGTTCGGTAACGTGTTCATTTATATTTGTGTTTGGTGGTTCGTTAAGGTTTTAACTTTTTATATGAGACTTCAAAATTTTCACTAAAAATAATTTAATAACTACCAAGTATTGTATATTATTCGAAATTTAATATATGTTCATCGTTCATTTCTTTGTCATGAACGCTTGTTTGTATTCGTTTGTGTCCGCTATCTAAAATTAGCAAACGAACACGAACACGTTGATTTTCTTAATGAACAAACACGAACAGAAATCTTATTCAGCCAGCATTCATGAATACTTCATGAACATATTTATTTTATTAATGAACGATGCTGTATTCAATTCGTATTCATTCAATTCGCTTTCAACCCTACTCTTATTGCTCACAAGTTATAATCAATATTACACACTATATGAGTTATTTATATGAGTTAAGTTGGCAGGTTAAACTTCAGTAAAAATAGAGTGAATCACATTATGTTTGACAGATATATACTTTTAAGTGTATTTATTTTATATATTTACTCATACTACACTTGAAATCTTTTGTGTATGGAATGATGAGATTGAGATGGTGGTAATCATGGTGTTTGTATTTATGTTAAGTTCTGACGAAATTATATAACCATGTGGATAGTAGGCCATATGGCCATATCATGTATACAGAGTGTGTTGTAATTTCAAGAGTGACAATCATGTCATGACATTGGAAGCTCATCTATAGATTTTTATTTTTTTTAATATTAACTTTCATTCAAACAAGCAGCCCCCTACCAAAACAGAAGGGAAAACTACACCAAACTAATTACAAATCCAACATATGCAAGGGGTATTTAACCATTCGTTCCAAAGAATTGATTTGTGTCTAGACATGTGCTTTAACCAATGGAAGCCTAAAAAATAATGTGATTGATGGTACTTTTAGTCGGATAGTCCTTGTTATTGAAAACCTTCTTGTTCCTAGTCTTCCAAATACACCAACAAGCTGTTATAAGGATCCTTGGCACAATTTCCTCCTTTCCCAAGCTTGTCGTTTCATGTGTATAAAGGGCGGCAATTTGAGCCATTGACTTATGAAGAAGTGTACTTTAAACGATACCTCACAGGTCGTGAAATAATGTTCAACCATTTCAATCCCGCTACCTACTGGAATGAATTCTTCCTATTTTTCTCTCGTCTTCCGATCTAACAATAGCGTTCCAACATCTGGCCAACGATCTCTTTGTCGGGACAAAAGACCACCTGTTATTAGCCATATGACACACGTCGATTACCCTTTTCCACAAATTATTATCTTCCATCCTATATCTCCACACCCACTTAGCTAGGAACACATCGTTCACATCCTTTAGCTTGCTAATACCCAAACCCCCCGACTTTTTTGAAGTAGTAACCGTATCCCATGCAACCCAATAGATCTTCTTCACATTGCTAGCCCCGGCTCAAAGAAACCTTCTCATAATCGTCTCAAGCCCCATTAATGACGCCACAAGGCGCTTTGAAAAGGGACATAAAGTATATAGGGAGAATCTCGAGCACCACTTTGATAAACACAACCCTACCCCCTAATGGAAATGTTGCGATCCTTCCAAGCCGCCAATCCAGATTCAAAGACATCAAAAATAGGTCTCTAATTGCTAAGTCTATTCATATTGACCCCTACGGTTATGCCAAGATAGTTAAACGGATGATAACCCATTGGACATCCCAAGACGGAAGCCAAATCAATTACTTCAACCGAGTTCACCCTAACTCCAATCAGACTTGAGCTAACGATGTTTATCTTTAGGCCTGAACATAAATGGAACACCCTTAATAATCCTGCAATAGTTTTAATGTCCTTTTCGACCACTCCCCGATAACAAAGGCATCATCCACATAAAAGAGGTGGGAAATAGAGATGTCGTCACTCAGGCGAACACCATCTATAGCCCCAACCAAGGATGCTTTTGAGAAGAAGCTAGAAAGGGCTTCCATGACAATGAGAAAGAGAAAAAGAGATAGGGGGTCTCCATGTCTCATCCTTTTTTCGCATTGAAACACATAAGTAGGGCTCCTGTTCACCATAATCGATCACCTAGCCGAGGTTCAAATCTCTTTCACCCACATACACCACACTAATGGAAACCCCATTTGAGACAGCATGTCAATTAGGAAAACCTATTTAACATTGTAGGCTTTTTCAAAATCAATCTTCATAAGAAACGTGTTTTTCTATCTTTTTATTAAGCCATGACAAAACCTCCTTAAGAGTTAAAGGGCTATCTAAGATGTACCTATCTTTGATGAAAGCCGTTTGAGATTCGGAGATGATCTTGCCAATCACCTTTTTAGTCTATTAGCAAGGCATTTCGAAATCACTTTGCCAGTAACACCAATAAGATTTATCGGTTGTAGTCTTTAAAACCAATCAGGTCCTTTTTTCCGGGATAAGGGTTATGAATTATAAGCTGCAACCTTTACTTATAGAACTAGTACCGTGAAAATGATCCATAATGGCCGTGAAATCAGCATGGAAGAACTCCCAATTTTTTTTGATAAAACCGAAGTTAACTCCGTCCGGGCTCGAAGCACGATCCGAACCACAACCAAAAATGCCTCTTTGATTTCTTCGTTAGAGAATGGAATTATAAGACAGTCTGCTTCTATAACTGAAAGTTTCTTCACATTTTGGCATATAAGTTTCCCTCTCACCTTTACGGTTTCATTAAAGTGGTCTTAAAAAATGAAGCGTTTCCCTTTTAACAATAGAAGGTTTTGTCACCCACTATCTCCCACCATGACACCCGGAATAGCAATTTTCGCCTTTCTGTTGTTGATGAGACCATCAAGGAAAACACTATTTTTATCTCCTATCTCCTCTATCCCCTTTTTATACATCGTATGAACCCAAAACTCAGCTTCATTGAGATCCTTAACCTTGTAATTTTATCTAGCTCTTACAATTCCGCCTTTAAGGTTGTAATCTCTTTTTTATATAACCTTGTCTCTCCACTTCTTAATGCACTCTCCAAGGTGTTTCAGTTTCAAACACAAGATAACATCAAGGTAATCCGTTGCCTACAAACGAAGAAAAACCTTTTCCACCTCTTCTTTGAAGCCCTCCTTACAAAACCATGAATCAAAAATCCTGAATGGCTTGGCACCAAAGAAGTTGTTAGCCACCTTTAACACTAATGAGAGTGGTTGGTGTGTGGTCGGGGCAAGGCCCGTAAAATAATCGTTGGCCATTTAGAAAAGAAGCCGTTACACACCATAATTATATCGATTTTGCTGAGTTTGTTACCATGTATCGTGAAGCACGTGAAGTTCCCCTTTCATAGGAAAATCCCTTAGCTCCGCCAAGAAGATTAAGTTTGTTCAGGTCATTTGCACTTGTGGAGTTAAAATTGAAGTTCTTTCTTTCGTCCCTAGAAAGAACGGAGTTGAAATATCCCATAATGATCCACCATCCCGAGGTACAATTGTCTCCTAAAGATTCCTCTTGACCACCACATTTTGTGGGGCGTAAACATTCATTAAGTTTATAACCTGCTTGCTGCCCTTTATCACCCCTTTCACCAGTAAAAAATATTGATGCTTCACTGTATCCAAAAACTCGAAGACCCCTTCAGCCCATATACATAGAGTTCCCCCCTGATTTCCCGTTAGATTTAACATAGTCCGAACCAAACGCCGAAACACCCCAATATTTATCGATATTAAATTCTGATAAATCCTGAAATCGCGTTTCTTGCAACCCCATAAAAGAAACCCCATGAGTCTCTTTTATACCCTTTATCCATTCAGCATTATCATCCCTCCTTAACCCCCTTATGTTAACCGAAAGAATATTCATTGGTTACCTGCTTGAATCCCTTCTTCCACGATTGTTTCTTCCACCAAATCCCTAAAATTTTGCAGTTTTGCACCTACAACCTCTCGTATACTCATCGTATCATCGACCTCATTATTCGGTTGTTTTCTGCCTAATTGAGGAGTGGACTTGTTGCTGCACCCTTTAAGTATCAACGTCTTTAGTCGCCCCATCTTTAGATTCTATCGATGCCCTTGAGGATCCTTCACATCTGATGTTTAGATCTCAATTAAAATCACGCACTTCTTCTATGAACCAAACCATAAATTTTTTCTGCACCCAAACAAGTGTCAATTCATCATTAATCCTCTTCCCATCCCCCGCAATAACCCCCACAAAATCAAAAGACAAATCACTGTCTTCCTGTTCCAACTGTGACGCATGAACTACCTCGCCAAATCTTCTTCCAATGGAATTGAACACTTCGTAATTGGCCAAATGTAATGGTATACATTGAATCTTAAGCCAAGTTATTCCTTGAACTCCATTCATCCGATGAAAACGAGAGAAGGACGTTTTAGCCTCCCATGTACTAGATCTCCATACTTACCACCACCGCGTTACTAGTCAAAATATCCAACTTCCTCATAATAACCAGGTCACACACCCTTCCCACCAAGGTCTGCCATACAAATCTTTGAAAGCTTAAACAAACTTTGACACCTCTAAAGTGACGTCCTGCTTGTTCTGGCCCTTTTCATTCATTAAGGTAGGTTGGTTGAAATTGTTTTATCTCTTCAGGTTACTAGCCATCGAAATCTGGTGACTCTTTTGGGTATCCTCCCGAGGCTCCCCACCATCTCCTGTGAACTTCGCCACATTGACTTTCACCTATTATCACCCATCTTCGTATTGTGCATGCTCTTTTATAGTTCCTTCTTGTCTTTTACGTCTTTGAAGCTAATAAACCAAACATGTTCCCTTTCGAACCCCTCCTCCTAGCAATGTAAATCCATACGATCTCTCCCAACATCCCGAAGAAGTTTGAAAGGTCTCTTGAGCTGTATCGTTCTGGAAAGTTTCCGATAACGTTCTCTCCATCTCTTCCGCTATCCCTTCTTCTCCCTTGGCTCTCTCTCCATCTTGTGGTTTACCTTTAGCTCATCTATAGATTGGGACAAAAATAGTTTGGTAATTTTACTTTTTATACGACTCTAATCCTATTTTATAATTATCGATTATCTAGTTACTCCGTAATCGTCGAGTTTGTAGGTTTCGTTTTGGATTTGCGGGTAATATGAATTATGTTTTATGATCTTAAATTGTTGAACCCAACTTATATTATATTAAATAAAAAAATACAGTTCTATAAAACTTTCAACTTTGAATGGTTTAAGGTTCTAACAATTTCAAGAAACTTAGAATATAATTTATTATACTTTTCTTATATTATAGAGTATGTTTGTATATGATAGTTGTACTATTTGTTAATATTATAGAGTATGTTAGTATATTAGAAGAGTATGCTAGCATATTAGAGGTTGTGGTACTATTTTGTTAATATTATGGAGTATGTTAGTATGTTAAGAGTTTGGGGTACATTACGTATACGACATAAGTTTTGGATACTCATATCTGAATATGTGAAAAGTTTAATAAATAACTACACAACGATGCGGTTCCAACGTCACCTTAATACCCGACTTAGATATTTCCGATTTCTAACTAATCAGGTTCAGACTTTTCTTTAATACCCGTCTGTAGACAAAATGAAAAAGGCTAGGGTTAACGCACATATATAAAATCAACCCGGCCTTGTATGTCAGCGAATAAATAAATAAGTAATAAGCATGTTGTAAAATAATATTATCAACCAGGGTACGGGGCAACCGTCTTCATCTAGCTAGACGGGATCATTTTTGAGTTCATGAAGCGGTATGGTTCAAGTGAGAGTTCACATTAGTTGGAATGAGGTTACATACTATAATTGGATGGTGGTGAGGGTTAGAAGTAGAGGTGTAAAAATCGGTTTTTTTTTTTTAAAACCGGTTTCAGTTATTAACTGAATCGGTTTTTCTCTTCAAAAAAATAACCGGTTTTTTATAACCGGTTCTGGTTACTAACCGTTTTTTAACTCAAAACAATAACCGGTCCAACCGGTTAGGACCGGTTTATGCCAAAAAACTGTTTTTTTTTTTTTCGGTGATAACCGGTTTCGAAGATAAAGATGACTAACCGGTCTATAACCGCCAGTTCGGTTTTAAAACCGCCGCTTCATCCCCCAATAAAGTACGACCAAAATAAGTTAAAAATTTTAATTGCTGTAAGTGGATTTATTGACTAATCAAAACTAGTGCCACACTTCAAATTTAATTGAACAACTTAATGTCTTAGTGTGTAATTTTCATAAAGAGAACTTAAAAACATTATATTAATTTATATCGGTCATCAACTTATGTGTCCGTTCATTAGTAAACTACATCTCTGCTAATTGAATAAATCATGACTGTGAATATATTAAGAGTCACGTAATTTAATATTTAGAAATGAAAATGCTTCTAATATGTAGAAAAAAATATTTATTAGTTCTAAGTTTATAGTATAAATATCTTCATGTTTCAAATTATTTTTTTATGTGTAATAGTTGTCATATTTATTTCGTGAAAATGAAATGATACTTTGAGATAACGTTTGGTCCGTACCATACCCCCCTCTTAGCAATAACACATGTGTAGTTTTGTCTAGTTGGATTTATGGAGGGTTCCTTAGACACGAGGTCACCTATGGCTGAGTCAATAATTATATGCACTTATTGATATCTTGACGTGGGGTTGTTTAAATTGTGTGTGTATGTATGTGTATATATATCAAAATATATAGGAGGTAGGGTTGTAGAATGAACATAGTGTATTTGCGAAATAAGCGAACTAATCCTGACCATTGATTTACACACTTGTAAGGCCCAAAGATTTCATCATCAAATCGTAAAATACACTAGTATATTTCATCATCAAATCCTGACCATTGATTTACACACGTGTAAGGCCAGGATTAGTTCGCTCGTTCGCAAATACACTTGTGTTCACTCTTGAACCTAATCATATATATCTATATCTATATCTATTATATATATATATATATATATATATATATATATATATATATATATATTATAAGGGTTATAATATTTAAAACCAAGCAACCTAAGATTAGGATTGTGTACACTAATCTTGTTCTTGAATGTATTTAATTTGGTTACCATTCTGTGAAATATTCCCTTTCTAAACGAGAAATTAAGATTCTGAAAACCAATATGTTGTATTTATTAGAATATGTATGACTAGTATTGAAATAGGACTAAAAAGACGATATCATTTATTAAAATACGATTAAAATATACAATGTTGGCAATGATCTAAGCAAAGTAGGGGCGTTCTTAAAAGTATTTAGCTTTGATTAATCCCTAATCAAGCCACCAATGGGGCTAAATCAGACTCAAAGCTATCGTATGAGGCCCATATTTCATATTTCTTTCATACTTTAAGGTTATTTCATATAAAATTAGCAATTTCTATTGAACATTTACATAGAATTAGAAATATTAGTCAAACCTTTCAAAATAGAAGCATCCAGTATGATTTACTCGCTTTTTATCAGTAGCGGACCTAGGTGATAGTTGGGTGGGTGGACGTACCCCTTGAAAAAAAATCCGTGTATTTTATAGACAAAAATCTCGATAACACCCCTTAAAAATTTCGTTAAATCCTCGTTCACACCCTCAGAAATTATTTTCTAGGTTTGCTACTGGTTTTTATCACACTTGTGAAACAATAAATCAGTTTACATGTGTATTAAGGTAGCCAAGACAATTTGTTGACTTTGAACTAAATTCATTTATCATGTATGATTGCATTTGGACTAATTAGAAATTTGTGGGGATAAGAATTGAGGTGACCCTAAGGCCTAATTCATCAGACTTGATGATCCTTTAAAAGTTAATCCATTCTCCCCTCTCATCATGCTTTATTTGAAGATACATCTAAAGAGTCAAATGTTACCTTGAGAAGAAGGTGGCCCATTAAAGCCCAAACTTTCATGTAAGGGTTGAGTGGACAGTGGACACTGTACATATCACACTGGATCAGTGGATGCCCACCCTTTCTCATCTCAAGAACCGCATTTAGAGAAAATTTATTGTATTAATTTTGTTAATAACAAGTTCAATGAAACTATATAATATATCAATCTTTGACATTATTTTTATAAATCATCTGTATATTAGCATCTATCTTTATATATAATCCTGACCAGATAACTAAAAAGGGTTTTTATAAAATCTAGTAAAAAAAAGGTTAACACTATTTTAATGGATTAACCGATAAGTTTAAATAGATTTTATATACTTCATATTTATATTGTAAAATCAAGAATTCTTTTATCTTCAATTTTAGTATTGTATTGCTATATATTTTATAATAACGACATTATTTAAAAATATTAATATTGCTAATGTAAGGTGTGTCTAAATGGTCTATTGCAGTTGTGCGTTAAAACATTATGATTGTTACCATAAATAAAATTACAATTATGGGTCTAAATCATTACAATAGAGCGTAAAGAAACACTTGTAGTTATACTGATGCATATATTCATCGCCTATAATAAACATGTTGCATTTTGGATATTTAGTAACATGAACCAACAATCTATATTAGAATAGTTTAGATTAGTGGTTGAAATGTGAAATGTGGTTGAAATGGACATGGCATGGGTGCCGTGTAATTGATTGCATTTTGGGCTATTAAAACAAATTCAAGAGACATCATTGAAGTCCACTTAGCTTAACAGTTTCACCATCATCAATACAATACTAGTAGTCACAATGGTTATTCAACTTTGAAATTATGTAATCAAAATAAGTACAACTCTTTTCGCTTTTGGTTGTCTTGATATAATCGGCAAATTAAGAAACATAGCATGTAACAAAACTAAAAGAAGAAAATTAACGTGACCCGAATGAAATTTTCATCATAACAATGGGCACATAAAACCTCGTTAAGGGCGTGTCTTATCCATTGGGTTATAAATGTTCGTCTCGTTCGCTTTCGATACTTTTGGCGTTCTCGCCCCTGACGCGGTGTGGTTTCTCAAACGGGTTCAGCAGGTGGTAAGTAATAATACCGCGCATGTAAGGGACAGAATTTTGTGTTTAGCAGGGTAAGGTTTGCTATTCAGAAGGGGGTAGCGGCACGAGTTGTTGCCTATCTACCTGCCATTAGTCTGTAATCGTCTTTTCCTTTTGATTTTATTTCTTTGGATTTCTTTTATAAAAACGCGATAATAATAATCATATGAAAGTTATAGTTATAATATTAATACTAATAATAGTATGGTATGGTGCAATTTTGAAATTTGAACGGAAATGACAAAAATGAACAACCATAGGGACGTAAATGGCATTTTACTCAACATTTTAATCGAGAAATAGGAATTTGAAAAATTGAAAGAAATAGGAAATATGTACTGTAAAAAAGTTAATTTTAACTTTTTTTAAATACTAAGAATCTAAATATTAATAAAAGACTCTAATTAATGTGACAATCTTTCATTCAACCTTAATATTTTACTTTTATTTTATTTAAAAATATTTTTTTATCCATCCTTATTATTATTATGAATTATTATTATTTATAAATTCTATCGATTTTATTAAAAATTTTCAATGTTTGGCAGCACTCCCTTCGGCCCGCTCTGAGAACAAAAGAAACAATAAAGTTAGTTATGTTGAGTTAACCATTAAAACAACATATTAATACCATACTATATAAAAGCTAATGTACGATTAAAAGATATTATACCTTGACACAAAAAAAAATATCTTATAATATATGTAGTAATTGATATATTTATCAACAATACACATATTCAACACGTGATAGGATTATAATACCATTAGATTTAGATGTTACGCAACTTTATATGAATTTGGTTAAAATTCCTCAACCGTGTGATAAAATTCATGAATAAATTATGAATGTATAAGATAATAATCTTGTACATTCTTTAATAGTGTTATAAGGATTATATGGTACATTATTTATCAGTGTTACAAAGATTATATAGAAATTTATGATTTACTTTTTTATATATATTTTTAACACGTGTAATATACAAGTTTATAACACCTATAAATCTAAATATTAGTCAATCTAATTTTTTTATATCTAACCCGTGTAATACACGGGGTTATAAGCTAGTTGAAAATAAAAAGAGGAGACAAAATTTTCTTAGAATAAACTATATCTATAAACAACTTAATTTAAAAAGAAAAATTGGAAAAAAGAAAGAGAAAAAGAGGTTTGGTGAAATGGGTACGATTGCTTTATGGATAAAAAAAAGGAATAAATTAGATTCATTGGGCTTTTGGGCCAACCCAATTGTCGGGTCAGCCGAGTCAACATTTTTGTAGGAAACAAGTGCATATGGGCTTAGTTTCAAGTTCAAAATATGCTTGGCCCACAAATCGCAATGAGATGAAGCCCATCACTCATTTTCATGTTTTCAATTAGAAATCCTATAAATCGATTACCATTTACAAAGCCTATAAATCGATTACCATTTGCTTCTCTGTTGCATTAATCCATTACTTAATCTACAAGCTGAATTATCAACTTTGTTGTACTGCTAATATTGTTGCTTTTTAATTGATTATGGTTTACGTAGGGTTTGAAGAAATACAAAGTGAAAACTAGACTATCGTACAGTACCGACACTCGCTATAACAACAAAAACGAAAATCCAAAATATATAATCGTAACATGTCTAAAAGAACATTGACACGTGTGATAAATCGATTGAAAACTTGTAAAAGAAATAATAAGTGAGATTGAAACTTGTGAAAAAAGAAAAAAAACAATTCAAACCGTCCACCGGAGATGCTGAAAAATTTAGCACTCAATTTCGACAAATTTTACATTATTATCAATCCTACGAAAAAACACACGTCGAAACATTGATTAATATAAATACATCGCAATGGAAGTCCTAAGTTTTATAAAACATCATGTCTTCAAGTTTCTAAGAGGAAAAAACAGTAAAAAAAATTAAACCTTGAAACACCTTCGACAACATATACATTATCGCGAACAACTCCGTTTAAAATAAAATTACATCGAAACATAGATAAAATAAATCCACGTGTAAGAAAATCAACCATTACAAAACCGATAAGATTGAAACACGAATTTGTTGATCAATTCAATATAATATAATATATTCAATAACTTCTCTTCCTTTTAAATATACAAGTAAACAGCTAAAATCGTCTCTGAGGTTTGTATACAATTACTAGATCCATTCAAAAGGTATTTTATTATCAATTAAACCACTGAAATTTCAAAAATATCACCATATCCATCTACTTTTGTATCCGTGTTATAAAACTAATGTTAAAAAACCTTTTAGATGAATCCAACAAATTACATATGATATTAATTCATAATTCATCCCATTGACTAATTAATTAATAGATAATATACTTTTCTCATCCATTAACAAATACATATATTATTAATTCATGTCGTCCACCATTAACTGTATGTAATTTAACTACACATTATTATTTTGTTTTGAACAACAATTTTTATTCAAACACCCAAAAAAACTACCAATACATCATTCCATATCCAACAATCGACTAGATGAGGATACATACACCCAAAGACCAAACCGGCCATTAACACCCGATCACATCAAAAACAAAATAGAAAAAGAGTTCTTCAATATATATTTACCGATACGTAACTACACAGTATATATTTAACCCAACTGTTGAATCGTAAGTAAACTATAATTAATTGAACACATAAATTAATATATAACATGCAATCAACAATTAATATAAACCAACAAAACAAAGCTTACCGGACTGATCCGTACCAAATCGGATTTGTGATAAATTATCCGTTGAGTGGATTAAACTCAAGAGAAGCAGACTTTGAGATAAACTCTTAACTTTTCATTCATGTGTTTTTAATAACAAAAGTCATACTTAAAGGATTACAATGCAAACAATAAGGAATCAACTAAAAGACATGGGTAGTGTGGTATACCACCACTCAGGGGCGGATGCACCTTTATATAAGGGGTAGCCTCCGCTACCCGTTGGCGCTCCGGCGTAGTGTAAATTTTGAAAAAAAATTGATGTTTTTTCGATTTTATTACCCATTTCTTTAAAAACGTTACCCCTATAAAAGTTTTCTAGATCCACCACCGCCACCACTCACTTAATTCTGGCGACTACTAACTGAAACAAAAGAGAAATAGGAAACTTGAAACAAACATTAAATAAAACATATAATTCCCATGTGCATGTTGTTACTCCACAAACCATGCATGCCCACCATGCAAGACCCGAACCACAACATGCATGATCCGAACATCGTTATGGGGGGTCGAGACGAGGCACGTAACACTTACATGACGCTTTGATGGATTGAATTGGAAATGGGAATGCAAGTGGCGGGGCAAAAGCTAGGGGAAGAAAACTATTTAGGGTCGATTGAATTGTGATTGTGTGGTTTGTCTGGTGGGTCATTTAGGGTTAAATAAATAAGAGTTAAAAATAATTAACACAAAATAAATTAGTTTTTGACACGGTTACAAAAGTGGATTAGTATGGTAAAAAATTTAAAACCTTAGTAATACAGTTAAAAAAAATACTTTTTACATAGATCTGATAATTCAGGAACAATTTTAACACTTTACTCTAAATATATCTTGGATTTATTAGTTTGTTTAATCAAATCTAATACAATCTTCACATATTTTATATTTATTAGGTTTTTTCGTTTATCTTTTACTCAATTATCAGAACAATTTGGATCCTTCTAGAAAAAGGGTTCTCCGAAAGAGCCAAAATAGAAAAAAAAAAAAAAACATTTATTGTCAGGTGGTTCAACCTTTCCAAAAAGACTAAACAACCCTTGTTCATGTGCATAGAGTTCATGTTGGTAGGGGTACTATAGTCATTCCCTATCCGCCGTCATTGTTGACTACTTCTGAACTAAAAAAAGTCAAACTAATTTCCCCTATAAATACAACCTCTTTCATTAAAAAAAAACCATTCAATCAATTCATCGATTTTAAATTTTCAAAATTTCCAAAATTCTTATTTCCAATCCAAATAGATGAGTTCTGAAGCGAACAAGATGAACGACACGACGACGACGTTTCAACCTATACTCTGCGCCAACGGGTGCGGCTTCTTCGGGTCGGCTACAACGATGAACCTGTGCTCAAAGTGTTATCGTGACCGTCAGATCAAAGAAGAACAAACAGCCGCCATGGAACAGCTGGTGAACAAGGTGGTCTCCTTGTCTCCGGCATCTTCTTCTTCTTCATCGTCAACAACGTTAACTGCGCCGAAAACGGTGGAGCAACCTACGACAACGGCGGCTAGGGTTTCGAACCGGTGTTTGAGTTGCAACAAGAAGGTGGGTGTGATGGGGTTTAAGTGTAAGTGTGGGGAGACTTTTTGTGGGAGTCATAGGTACCCTGAAGAACATGATTGTGAGTTTGATTTTAAGAAAACCGGGAGGGAGGCGATTATGAAGGCGAACCCGGTTGTTAAAGCTGATAAGTTGAACCGGATTTGATCGGGTCGGGTTAGGTGAAGTGGTTTGGTTTAGAAATTTATTGGGTTGGAATGGATTGTAAAAGGGGAAGACATTATTGGATTGTTTTTTTAAATTGTTTATATAGTATTTTTTTATAATTTTTTTAGTGGTTGTTTTTCACTTTTTCTTGCTTATTTTTGCTGATTAAATATGATTTAACTTATAGTTTGATTGATTTGCTGATTTAGTTGTTGGTTGTTTATAGATGTGTGTTGATATGTTTGCTATGGATCGAAGTTGCAAATTTGAATTTGGAAACCTTTTATGGTTGAGTTGGTGATGAATTTTTAAATCAAGGGTTTATTGGTTGTTTTATCTGATGAAGTGGTTGGAAACTAGGGTAGCAAGAAGAATGATTTTAATAGATTTTGTAAATTGATATGTATCAAACGATATTGAGTTTTGACTTATTAACTTGATAAGCTAGATGATTGAAGTCATATGATAGATAATATTAGTTTTTTTCCTTCCCGATTAATGAAGGATTTTTTAGGTACCAATTTGGACGGAGTGGTGTGGCTACGCGACGAGTTGATCTTTTTGTTTTCTGTTTCAACCATAAATCTTTCTAAATCTATTTTAAAGTACTCGTTGGCCTCAAGGGTTCCCGAGCTCCCTAGGTCCCTTGATCCCTTCCTCGGGACCGCACTGTGTACTTTTTAGAAAATATTATATAGTTAAAAGTTTTTTAGAAAAGATTATATGGTTAAAAGTTTATAGAAGTTTATAAATTTAGAAAAGATTGTATAGTTAAAAGTTTTATAGAAGTTTATAAAAAAATTAAAAGTTTTATAAGTTTATGAAAAAGGTAGTACAAATAGGTATCGTATTCATTTCAACTATGAACCCAATACCATATTTATCATCACTTATCTAATTTATCGAAAATTTGTAGTCTAGTGTTCTTGAGGTGTGTTGTAAACATGTTACTGCTCGAGTAATTGAAGATTTTAGTATTATGTGAACATTGGTGTAGGTTTTGAGGTAGATTTTGAGAGTACGTAAGTTAGTCGTGTTTAAAAAAATTAATTATGTAATTATTTTATAGAGATGCATGTTCTAATAAAGTTACCATTCATAGTCTATATGAATTAATTGTTATAGTAATAATAAGACTACATGTTATTGAGAGGCTTCAAAGTGACTTTTTTTGAGAAAAAAAATGTTGTAACATATGCGAATTTTTTTATAACTGTTCACACCAGTGAATTGTGTAATGAGAGGCTTTATGTGAAATGTAGTATTGAGTTGAGATAACTATAAGAGGCTTTATGTGAAATGTGGTATTGAATTAAGATAAATATAATTGGATTTTATATTAAAAATCAATAAAGAATGCCTCATGTCTATAGGTTAAACCCCCCATCCCCACCCTCACCCCAACCCCAACCAAGTGATTTGAGGTTGAGTGCCTGCTAAGTCAATATTTCACAATTCACATCTCTCTGATTTCCAACCTCTGTGTGGCACTGAACCCAAGGGTGAGTTTTATTTAAATTGACTATAAACTAGTTGATTATGCTAGTGGCATCTTTTAGTTTAGAATCACTTAAACGGATTAAGCATGTTTGTAAATTTGATTGGATAACATAGCTTGATCACCATCTTGCATGTTAGTGTTCAATAATTTTGACTAAATATGACAAAACACAAAGAAATATTGAATGTTGTGTCATGAACCCTGACTAATGATCACTCTTAAGCATTTATAACTACTTGTAGTGAAGAATATTTGCCTTAAGATAATTCAAGTTATAAAAGTGGTATGACTAATTCAGGCCATTATAGTTTTAACCAATCAATGATAGTCTAACAAGTTTAATCTTACTCTTTGGAATACTATGATCAAGCCCATTTTTAGTGATTATATGACAAATATTCATGCTAACAATAAAATATATTATTTAAAAATGTTAACATAAACCTTTTAGGGTGAACGGGGTGGGTGCATGGTGGGCTTTCACCGCGTGGCAACACCACCGCCAGCCCTTCCCTCGTCGCGCGACAAGCTTGAAATCGGGGAGCGTTCACCGCAGTAGGGGAGAGGAGGGAAGAGGCGAGAGAGGGGTGTATAGTGGGCCCCACTATCTTCCAACCAATCATACATTTTTGCTTTTTTTAAAAAAAAATGGTTTGAGTGAAACCACCCCTTGTGATTAAGTGCAAGAGGGGAGTTGGAGAGGGAAATTGACATGACAAGAAATCATTGGTGGGAAGTTACCCCAAGAGGTGACCACTACTCTCACCCTTAATGAAATAAAGGTTCAAGTAACATAAAATATTAGATTGCACTGAATTTGGTTATATGAATACGAAAAAAGAACTCGTCAAAGACTTCTTTATACACCACATCTGTTGTTTTATCAATGACAATAATGTAACATCTATAATATACATAATAATGTTATATTTACAATTCATATATATATATATATATACATATATATATCCACAATGCAAATTAAAAACGGGTATATTTATGTTGGAAAATTTATAGACGTGATCAGTTGTGGTTCCAACTTGTTCTTTAGTATTCAAGCATGATTAAATGAATGTCATAGGGGAAATGTAGTATCTAGAGTTAAATCCAACGTGTTAGAAGTGAAAATAGGATTAGGATCATTTTATAGCAATATATGCTTCTTGATGCATATTAATGGTACTTAGTTGATCAATTGACGATCATGACAAATTGTACAAAGGCTTGATCAATAGGCGATCATGACAAATTGTACAAAAGCTTGTGCTTTTGAATCACATGTGCCTAAGGTAGTACATAGAGTTATATAAATAAAGTATACATCAATTGTCCATATAGAGGATAGTGGTGTCAATTCTTCCAATTACCTCACTTTTTTCGTATTTATAACCAAGTTTAACTATTGATATTAAGGTTAAGTGAAATATGCCCAATAGGTGGTATTGATACTTATTAGTAGAACCTTGTATATGTTTAGGATCATATGCTAGTTAAAGCCATAACACTTACAAGTGTAGTGTAGTCTTGATTCTTTGTTGGAAAGGACATTGTGAACTACATTCACTCAATCGACTTGTAGCGCCACATTGACCTTCACAAGGTATGTCTATGAGGACTTACCCTATACATGGTATGTCTAAGAACCCAAATACTCTCTAATTGGTGTGTTGTAAGCATCGCCCCATGGTTCCAGTCTATTTAAATATTGTCTAAAATAGTGTATAAATATACAAGTATACAACGCGCCATAGTGTGTGCAGTGGCGGATCTAGAAAACTTTCATTGGGGTAACGTTTTAAAAGAAAGGGGTAACGAAATCGAAAAAACGTCAACTTTTCCAAAATTTACACTACCGCTGGAGCGCCAAGGGGTAGCGGAGGCTAACCCTTATAATAAGGTACATCCCCCCCTGAGTGTGTGCATTGTACATTTAAATATTGTCTAAAATAGTCTATAAAAGTTATCTTCTAAACAAATGGTCGATCGAATGATTGAGATCTAAAAGTACCATGATTCCTTGTTATCCAATATCAAGCATTACCATTGTCCTCTTTAAACTTTTCGACCCGAATAGAAAAAGAGGAAGGTGGTACTTCATGGGCTCAATCTATGATGGCCCAAATCCCATCACATGTCATATGTACCACATGCATGTCTTTATGCACATAGGACCACCCACAAAGAAAAGGTTAGGTAGTGGTAAATCTTTGTCAGTCTAGTAATTCAATTTCAAAGAAACAGTCTTATGCACATTTATGACCATGTAATAAAAGTTATATTGAAAAGTTTGCTCCATTAAAACCGGCTGAAAAGATGAGTAACACCAAGTAGGGCCAATTTGACATCATCTTATTTAAAACAATTGAATAGATGATAATGCACAAGTCCTTTTGACAAGGCATCTAGCTAAAGGGCCATGCTAGTGACTTTATGTCAATAGTCCTTTCGACATTAACAAGTGGTGTATGGTGGGGAATATAAACGCTTTCCTAAGAAAGCTTGCAATCTAGTGGAAGTCGAACGAGAAGTGGCAAAGAAGTTGTTGTACGCAACGCTATGCCCCTAGAATAAGACGTCACTCATAAAAGGTTTGAAATACTGACGAAGGATTTTCTTTTTTTTTATTACTTTATAAGTTTAGTCTATATAAAGGATAAAACGACGGGAAATCATTGGAAGCGTGGTGATGTAAATGATGTGTAGATAAGATAAAAAGATTTAAATGTGTTTGAAAAGGATGTGTCGCTTTACTTCTTGCAGAATCTATGGTTTTGTCGAAATCACTAGAAGACAAGTCATTGTATTTCTATTAAATCATATATTTGAGTAATTGAAATCAATTGCTATATAGTTTCTTTTTAGTGATTATTGTAAAAGAAATGTAAGTAGCTCAAACCTTTATTGTAAAGGGTAAAGATATCACTCTTTTGTGTGGAGAGAGTACACAAAGCAAACTGTGAATGAATAGATGGGTGGAGTCATAGACATGGGTTCACTTTTTAATTTCTGATAAAGATGCTTCAACTGCCCAACATGTGATTTGGTTAAGTACTCTTGCTATATCTTATATGATATTGTAGACTAATATTATTCTATCTGTACAGATTAATCTATAATGTAACTTTTTACATTTCAAAGTTCCACTTGTAGAAGTTATTTTTATGAGAAATTATGAAACCACCTAATGGCATTTTAGAGTATGTGAAATTGGTTCAATGTGAAAATTATAACTAGTTTTGAAAATTTGATAAAAACTTACATTGTACTCTTTTTTAAGACTAAATGTGATATTTTATCCGTAATAGACATGGTGCGGTGGTAAGGTGTCCTATCTTAGAGGTGAAGGGTTCAAATCGTGTAAGGCGCATGAATTGGTGATTAATAGAGATAGATAATGAGTAAGTTAGTTTGTCGTTCAAAAAAATATCATAATTTATATAGCAACAATAATGATGTTACCAGATTGGTTGTGAGTTTTGTATGTCTTTAATTCTTTAAGACGTTACTAATGTCAATCAGCAAAAACAACCATAGTGTTAGAGAAAATATCTCATTATCATCTAGTTAGTTAGATTGACATCATCACTAATTTTTATTATCTAATTTCTAGTTATCAAATATTGTGTTTATCATTTTAGCAACCTATGGTTTTGAATATAACATTGGCTCTGATACCAACCATTATACAATTAGTGTTATTTGTAGTTTTCTCGTAGGGTTAAGATATTAAACATGTGGATGTCAACAACACATTTTTCACAATGACTTAATCGAGACATATACATGGAATAACCTCCTGGTTTTATTGACTCCGTATAACCACATCATGTTTGTTTACTGAAGAAGGCCATTTATAGCCTTAAGTAAGCACCATGAGCTTGGTTCTTGAAACTCTCTATAACATTTCATTGTTGTTTGGTTTTACTCGGTATATTTCTAACACCTTATTATTTGTTTACTGTTGTCTTGGATACGATTTAGCAGTTGCACTCCGAGTTTGCATTGTTATCTAGTTAGTTAAGTATTCTCCGTCATCATCATTATTATTATTAGTAGTAGTTGTCTAGTTAACTAAAATTCAATTATTATGATTATCATCATTATGTGTATCATCTTAACAACCGATGGTTTGTATATAACATCGGCTCTTGTACTCAATCATCAATATATGAAAAGCATTCTTCAATAATAAGATCTCTTTTACCTTGAAAGAGATGTTGAGGTGACAGTTTACCTTTGTTCTAAGCCTTGTTATTATGATTTATCAAATAGATATAGTCGGTTGGTTTCGCTGGTAAATGATGATAATTCAGTGGTTCGTCAATGATCCAAATTTTCCATTGAAAAAACATAAAAACAGTACATAGACACCACATTAAAAGCTAAATTTCACGTGTGAAATTCTTTTTCAAAACCTCATAGTTATAAGTTCATAATTCCTGTGTATTTTAATATTTAATAAACAATGGTGCATTATGCCATTATTGCCAAATCCATATTTAACGATGTGGTCAGTGTAACACAAGCTAATCATATTTTATGTGATCAACATAAAAGAAAGTTAGTATTAAATGAATGTGAAAGTGTTACAGCAGTATATGCAAATTAATAATGTAAAATTGAAAGTTTAAAAGAATCAAGATATTATAATGAAACTAGCTTTTCTAATTAGGAAAGAAAAAAAACTAGTAATAATCGATTACGATGTCCCCTCTCATTATTAGCACAACATACCTATCTTAAGAGTCACTTTAACACATGGTTTTGGAGTGATATGAGTGTTTTTGTCACATTAGTATTCATGTATACATGTTACTATAATAGTCTATACTAAAACAGGTTTTTAAAATGATAATAATATCTATATTTAGTAAAATGGTTTTTTTCTTCATTATCTTCCAGGGACGGACCTAGAGTGATAGAAGGGGTAACCTACGTTGCCTCTTGACGCTCCGACGGTAGTATAAATTTCAGAAAAAAATAACGTTTTTTCGATTTTGTTACCCCTTTTCATTGAAACGTTACCCCTATGCGGATTTTCTAGATCCGCCATTGTTATCGTCTTATGCAAGTACAAAAAAGTTGCGTAATATGAAAAATTTTGAATACATGGCTACCAATGGTTCCACACTTCATTTAAAACTTTATGGGTAACACCGATATAAGTTGGTCGACAAGATAATAGAGTTTTTTCGAAACCACTAAAACTATTAAACTATCTAAATTTAAGGTAATTCCGTAATTGTGTGATCAAGTTGGTTTGCGATTCATGCATTTCGGTTCATACTTTATAGTTTAAAACCGGGTTACACCAGACAGTCTAGAATCAGGAATTGTCCGCGTAAAACGAACATACCATTTAATTTTTATTATTTATAAAAATAAATATAAGATAAAGATATTGATAACACAACTAAGCAAAAATCGGGTCTACATCAGTTTTGGATGGCATTCTGGTTCATCGTGTTAACACACCACCACAATTAATTTTGGATGGGAATTAAGATGAAATTTAGGATAGTGAACTCAAGCTTGATACCGAAGTAGAATGCTAAAAAACCTTGGAAATTGGAATCGGGTTCAAGGGTACACCACCATGATTAATTTTGATACCTTTGGGTGCAATGAAATATCAATTGATGGTTGGTTGGTTGATTGATTTGGATTCATTTGGTAAAAGGTGCCCATTGCCCCTTCACCCCTAGAGCATCACAATGTGCTTAAAATCCAAATTATGGATCTAGTCATCAAAATTATGGACAAGAGTAAAGGTTTTCGGTTTTCACACATTGTGGCACTAGTTCGGGGTTTAATTCTATAGATATGATAAATCTTTTACTTGTCATTTCAATGAATGCATTATCTATCAATGATCTTGAATTGGACGAATATCATAAATAACAATATGTGAGCTTTTAAATTAATTTGTCATTTCAATAAATGCATTACCTATCAAACATCTTTTATCCATACTGAATCCAAGATTAGATTTCAAGAGACTCCATTTCGGATATGTGGTTGTTTTTAAGGGAATTCTGAAATATGATGTACTGTTGAGGTGTCAACTTATGAAAGTCTAGAGTTTTTTTTTTTTTAATATTGTGGATGCTCTTTAGGTATATCGATAAAACTGAAGCTTAGTTGTTTATGTTTTTTAATTAACATAAATAGTTAAATGTTACATGCGGATGTTTGTTTTATGTCCTATCTATTCTGTTTAAATACATCAACCAATATATGACATTCTATATATTTTTGGTTAGCCGTTAAAAAAAATATCTTAACTTGTAATTTTTATAAAAACATCAACCAATATATGCCATTCTATATATTTTTGGTTAGCAGTTCAAAAGAAAAATATTTTAACTTGCAATTTTTAAAATAAAAATAACCAATTATATATGTATTAAATAATTATTTATAATTACGTAGGTGATAAAGTTAGATGTCTTTGATGAATGATACGCATCTCTCATTAGTTTCTTTGGCGTGGAAGGCATGAGGGTGGTGATGTGGCTACTAGTCATTGGTCCAAGAACCCTTAATTTTTTATTTAATAGATTTGTTTAATTTTTAAATAATAAATGTATGCTACATGTCGCTCCACGCCCCTCCCGCCCTGCACTTTTTGAGATTTGAAGAGGAATACCTACTCTTCTAACGTGGATGTCACGTGACGCTTTATGCATCTCAACACCCACTAATAGGGGTCACTTGCATAGTAATCTTAGATTTACACTTGTTTTTCTTTTTGATGTCGCTCACATAGGTCATTAAATCAAGTGTAAAAATATAACAATTATGTGAGTGGGATTATCTTCAACAACAAAGTGAAAACTAAAACTAACACTACTTAAGTTATTAGTGTGACCCATAATTTGTATAAAAATTCAATAAGTCTACTTTAAATACAAATAATAAATTCAAATTAATAAAAAAAATTATAAACTAAACCGAGATCCCTTTCCATTCCCTCTATAGTGACCTAGAAACTTTGTAAAAGAAAATAAACGACTTATATTTTTATATACATTGTTTGGTTCATCTATAAAGTCGACGTAAAATGTTTCTTTATATGAGCATCTTTGACATTAAAAAAAGATAAATAAATATACGTATAACATCCAAATTTAGGATTATTAAAAAGAATCTAAGCTTTAGCCCACCTATATTTTGTTTGCCAATAAATCATGAATATTTCGATTTGATGCTCACATAATTAGCGGGATGCCTTCCAAACCGAAACTTTAAAGGGCACTCCGGTCATTTTACCTATACGTCACCGGTCACGATCGCTCCTCGTGGGTCAGTTTAGAAACACAAATCTGTATTGTAATGTTTGCAAGGCGTTGTTCTTGGTTTACTTGAGTAATTGAGTCCCTCAAGGTTGAGCATTAGCTCATTTTGAACCCCAAGGTTGAAAAACTTGGTTTAGCCATTTATTTAAGCATGTGCATGGAATTGAAAAACCATTGAATAAGTTTAGACAAACAATTAAATACGATCTTAGTCCATCTGATTTGACCTTAGTAACAATTTTACTCTAAAGTCTAAGTTTGAGTTTTTACTTCAATATTTTTATTTTCGTATTAATTAAAGTCCATTTCACCAACCTCATCTAACAGTGGCAGATCTAGAAAACTTTCATAGGGGTAACGTTTTTAAAGAAAGGGTAACGAAATCGAAAAAACGTCAAATTTTTCCAAAATTTACACTACCGCCGAAGTGCCAACGGGTAGCGGAGGCTACCCCTAATTATATGGTACATCAGCCCCTGTCATCTAAAACCTTTGGTTATTTTTCTTTTTCTATTAACATGACGACTCTCTGCTATCTTCTTTTTTTTGAACCTTGAACTACCACCAGATGGAGAGAGGGAGAGGTTACATAACTTCATAATACTTTTCGAGTATTTTTATCGATTGACATGTAATCTAAGGTTATTATGGTATTTTACCAAAAAGACAATAAAAAATTTGGATAGGGTTAGTGGGCTGGACTTTCGTTGATACAAAAAGAAAAAAAATCAAACTGCTAAACAAAAAATTTCAAATTTAAACCTTTTTACTAAGGTGATTATTTGAAGCAAATCACATGAACTAAAAGTGTATTCAACTCTTAAACAAGAAAAGAAAAGACTTTTTGGTGGTAAGGTACCTCCCTTCCATTTAAGAAAGAGGTGGAAAAAATGCTCAAATCTTGCTACAAAATGCATGAATTAGAAGCTGTTTTAAAAGATATTAAATAAAGAAAACAACAGATTTACATGAGTAAATGCGTGATTAAAACTAGGGTGTAAACAAGCTCAGAGGGTTTAAAGCTACCCGTGACCGGTTTGGTTAAAAGCTCGAACGACCCGAGCCTGACATACAACCTGTATAGTTATCGACCTTGAAATACAAAGCTCGTATAGGCTCGTGTGCCTAAACGAGCTCAAACAAAAAATTTTAGTTTTTTATATATAAATAATAATAATGATAATAACATTGGCGAACTAAGCTTTAACTTGTCTACGCGACACTAAAACAAGCTCAAGCTTTATAAAAACATGACAAACCTAGATCAAGACTAATCGAAACATTTAAAACCTGAAGGGCCTTATTTCACTACTTTCTTTCTTGATACCCCAATAATTACGCTAGGAAAAAAAATGAAATTAAAGTGCAAGAAACCCATGACCCCACCCCCACCATGATCCCCCACGAACCCACCCTCTTTGCTTCAAAATTCAACTCCCCCACTATTCTTCTACACCTTCACTCTCTCTGTAACACAACTCCTGAACCTTTATTATCATCATGAACTCTTTCTTATAAAAATAAAATAATATGTCTACTAATTACACTTACAAAAATGGCTCTGTGAAGACCAAATCAATCTCAACTTCATCTTCTTCATCTTTTTCTTCTGGTTACAAATCTAAACCGTCGGTGACGTCATCTCTCCGCCGTAACAGCACCGGTTCCGCCGCTAATTCCGCTGCCGGACTTCACAAGGATATTCCTGGAGGTTTTTTCTTTCTTTCTTTCTAACTTTTGTTGTTGTAATTGCAGTTTTTAGTTTTGACTATACGCCTGTGTTCACACGTGATGTATGTATCTGTATGTGAAATTGTATATATCTGTGTACGTCGTGTATGTTTATTATCTGTAATTATGAAGAATTGTGATGGATTTCGGTTTGTGATGCATTTTAACGGTTATTTCTGGTTAATTAGTTAAAATTTTGTGGAATTGATTAGGTTACTGTTATGTGTTCATCGTGTGTGTATGTATATCTGTAATTATGAAGTATTGTGATGGATTTGGTTTGTGATGTATGTTAACGGTTAATTCTGGTTATTAGTTTGTGATTTTGGTAGAATTTTGAGAATGTGTTGACGTTACACGAGATTTGGTTATTGTTATGTGTTAATTGTTGTGGATTTAGGTTTGTGATATAGTTTAACGGTTAATTCTGGTTGATAGGTTGTGATTTTTGTAGAATTTTGAGGATGTGTTGACCTAGTAATGCTAAAAGGCTATGTGCTCATAATTTAGGGCTAATTTTGGCAGTATTGGCCCCTAGGGTTGAAATTTTGTTTGGTAGGATATTACTGTTTTTTGTACTGACTGAGAATTGTTCATATCCTGATGAGTTTTGCCTCATTTGTTATGTTATCTGCCTTGATATTTGTTTTCACGCGATAGTTTCTGGGAGAGTTCGAGTGGCTGTAAGGTTAAGACCGCGAAACAGTGAGGAGCTCTCGACCGATGCTGATTTTGCTGATTGTGTGGAGCTGCAGCCTGAGGTATTATCCAATCTAATATCATGTATTTAGCTTGTTTGATACGGTTATTTAGTTATTCTGCAATTAGGAACTTTGTTAATTCGTTTTGCATTCTTATTGTGCTATTTCAGCTTAAAAGATTGAAACTCAGAAGGAATAACTGGGATTCAGATACATTTGAATTTGATGAAGTTCTTACGGAATTTGCATCGCAAAAGCGTGTTTATGAAGTTGTAGCAAAGCCTGTTGTGGAGGTTTTTAACTTTATCTTTAACTTGTAAATTTAACCAAAAATGAAATTGTTTGAAAATGCAATTAGAAATCATCTTATTTTGTTTTGTTTTGCAGAGTGTTTTGGAGGGATATAATGGAACAGTTATGGCATATGGACAAACTGGTACCGGAAAAACTTACACACTTGGAAAACTTGGAGATGAAGATACTTCCGCACGTGGAATCATGGTTCGTGCAGTGGAAGATATATTTGCCGAAACAGATTCTATCTCCGTGTCATATATACAGGTTATTATCATATTACGGAACAATGTTTTTCACGTAATGTATGGTTTAATTAATCTTATAGACTTGTGTATTGATACAATGATACTTGCAGCTGTACATGGAGACGATCCAAGATCTTCTTGATCCAACTAACGATAATTTAGGTATAACGGAAGATCCAAAAACTGGAGATATTACACTCCCTGGTGCTAGTTTGATAGAGGTTAGGGACCAACAAAGTTTCGTTGAACTGCTACGGTTAGGTGAAGCACATCGGTTTGCTACTAACACCAAGCTCAATACCGAATCTTCTCGTAGTCACGCCATTTTAATGGTGAGATCCCATATTAGTTTTCTGTTGGTTTTTTGCTACTCTTTTTTCACATTACTCTTTTCGAAATTTTCATCATATATTCTAAATAAATCAGTTGGTGTTGTCACCTCGATTTGAACTTAAAATACTAATAACATTAACACCACCAACACTACATTATGCTACAGGTGCATGTTAAGAAGTCTGTGGGTGTTTCTGGTGAAAATGTTAATAGCAAGTCTCACATGAATAGAACAATGAAGCCACCGGTTGTACGCAAGGGCAAGCTTATTGTCGTGGATCTTGCTGGTTCTGAGCGTATCGATAAGTCAGGTATCAATCTAAAATTAAGTGTATTTAACATCCATAAAAATGTGACAACGGATACCTTTTATAAATACGTTGAATGTAAAATGATTTCCCCATTTTTGGGGTGTTGTTTTCTAGGTAGTGAAGGACATACCTTAGAGGAAGCTAAATCGATAAATCTTTCATTAAGCGCACTTGGAAAATGTATAAATGCATTGGCGGAAAACAGTTCTCATGTTCCTGTTCGTGATTCCAAGCTTACAAGATTACTTCGAGATTCATTTGGAGGTGAGATTCATCAACAATAAATGTGACTTCATATGCTAATGTTTTAACTTTATTATATATAGAGATACAATCTAATGTTAAAAAATGACTTTTGCAGGCACAGCAAGAACTTCTCTTGTTATAACCATTGGTCCATCTCCTCGTCACAGAGGAGAGACATCAAGTACTATAATGTTTGGGCAAAGAGTAAGCCTAAATATATATATATACAAAGTTTAGAATGATTTTCATCCATTTTTACTAGAGTAAAATGCCATTTTGTCCTTGAAGTTTGACCACTTTTGTGACTTTCGTCCAAAGGTTTTTTTTCCACATCTGGATCCAAAAGGTTTGAAATCTTGCCAGTTTCACCAGACTCCTTAACTCCATCCATTTTTTAGCGTTAAGTTAGGGGTAATTTCGTTATTTTAGCTATTTGTTTTGTTTATATTTTTCAAAATGGAAAGATTAAATGATGGAAATACCCTGACTTGACGTTAAAAAATGGATGGAGTTAATGTGTCGGCTGAAAATGGCAAGATTTCAAACCTTTTGGATCCAGATGTGAAAAAACAAACCTTTGGACGAAAGTTGCAAAGGTGGCCAAACCTCAGGGACGAATATGCATTTTACTAATTAATTTTGATCTGATAGGCTATGAAGGTAGAAAATATGTTGAAGATAAAGGAAGAGTTTGATTACAAAAGTTTAGCCCGAAAGCTTGACGTACAAGTAGAATCTCTCATCGCACAACACGAAAGACAGCAGAAAGCATATCAAGATGAGATTGAAAAAATCTCACTTGAAGCAAAGAAACAAATATCTCAAGCCGAAAAAAGTTTTGCGGATTCTTTGGAGGTAGGTACATGAAATATAATATGTTGATACAGTGATACTCTTCCATATAATGTATATACTGGTCTTTCTTATTTTGCTATGTGTTATATCTACAGAAGGAAAGATTGAAATATCAAAGAGACTGTATGGAGTCAATAAAAAAGCTTGAAGCGCAATTGGCAGCAAATAAAATTAAAGAAGAAAGCCTTCGTAACAAACCTAACGAAGAACTTACTGAACTTAAGAAGTTACTGGAGAACGAAACACGCTTAAGGAAAACTGCAGAAGAAGAGGTTAAAAATCTTCAAAATCAAGTAGTCCAATGGAAAAGATCAGAGGTACAATTTTGTAATTAACATAAATCCATGTTATTTATTTTTTATACTTTATAGAGTAAATTGCACAAAACATCCTTTATGTTTCCTCAAACTTGCAGGTTTCAGCCTTAATGTTTAAAAGTTGCTAAAAACAGCCTTTAAGTTTATTTTTATTGCGGGTTCAATCCTTTACAGCTAACCACGTTATTTTCTTCAGTTAAGTTCCCTCACATGCATAACATGTGAGGGTATATTCGTCATTTTGGTTGATCATGTGAGGGAACTTAACTGAAGAAAATAACGTGGTTAGCTGTAAAGGATTGAACCCGCAACAAAATAAACTTAAAGGCTGTTTTTAGCAACTTTAAACATTAAGGCTGGAACCTGCAAGTTTGAGGAAACATAAAGGATGTTTTGTGCAATTTACTCTACTTTATATGGTTGTGGACAACATTAATCGTGGGTTTCCAGGTGGCGGGAAATGCTGAAATCGTAAAACTTCGCAAGATGCTGGAAGATGAGGTTAATCAGAGAGAGAAGCTTGAAGAAGAAATATCTGTGTTACAAAATCAGCTACTGCAAATAAGCTTTGATGCTGATGAGGTATTTATTTATAATATAACATTGGTATATATAACACTGTAGCGATTGTCAAATCAGCTACATAATTTATTTTTTCTTTTCTTGGTTTTTTTTTTTTCTTTTTCATATTTGTTTTGATTTTTGTTTTGCTGTATCTTAACCCTTCTAACTTTATAATTATCACTTACACCCCTTCAGCTATCTAAAAACTTTGTAAAATGTCATTTTGAACCCTCGAAACTTATGTGCTTATTTTTATGTACGTGGGTCAAGTATAATACGTTTTCATGCTTATCTTTTTGTACGTTTTTTGTTGATCTACGTTTGGTCTAAATTTTGTTCGGAAACAAGTTAGGTCAAATTTAATACGATCACTAAGCGACATAAATTTGAGTTACTTTACGTTTCGCCGCCACAACGCGCGGTACCATTTAGTAACTTAGAAAAACACTTTTTTACGTGCTTATTTTTAAGTACGTTTGGGTATAAAGCGAAGTTGGTTTATGTCTCAATGTAAATTTTTCTCGCTAATGAGTCATGCCAAATATAACATGTTTCATGCTTATTCTTATATGCGTTTTTAGTTGGTCTTTGTTTTGACGTAAATTTTGTTCGGAAACCAGTGGAATAAAATATATGACGGTACAAATTCGATTACTTTAAGTTTCGACGCCGCCGCAACACGCGGAAGGTCACAATTCTGGTTTGATGCGAATGATGATGTATGTGCATGGGCATAAGAATGAAACATGACGTGTTAAATGTCTGACTAGATTTCTTTTACTTGTTAGACAAGAAAACAGCTGGAGAGTGGTGATCATAGTGCGGAAATGACGGTAGACATGGGTTCCCTCATCTCTCCCGTTAGGCAACCGCAGATGAAATATTCAGGGGAGCAAGAAAAGGGCTCGGTGGCAAAACTATTTGAGCAAGGTGATTATTATATTTCCTTTTCGAATGGTAATTTATATGTGTGTTTATATTGCGTATTATATGTTCTGTAACAGTTGGACTGCAAAAGATTTTATCATTACTGGAAGCGGAAGACCCTGATGTGCGAATCCATGCTGTGAAAGTTATTGCAAATTTAGCGGCTGAAGGTATACTGATGCTTAAAACTGTAATATTATATTAAAGTACACAGATGGTCCCTGTGGTTTACCAAAATTTTGGATTTTGTCCCTTGCTTTCCAAAAGTACATGGATGGTCCATGGGGTTTGCACTTGGTTACGCATTTAGTTCCCAGTCAACAAATCTGAAGGTTTTACCATGTCCAAGTTAGGGACTAATGCGTTCAAAGTGCAAACCAGAGGGACCATCCATGTACTTTTAAAAAAAGCCGGGGACTAAACGCGTTACAAAGTGCAAACCACAGGGACCATCTGTGTACTTTCAGAAGATAGGGACCAAAGCCGAAATTTTGGTACACCACAGGGACCATCCGTGTACTTTACTCATTAGATTATTATAAAATTTGGAGTGTTCTGCTTGCGTTATCTAAGGAATCGATAGATGAACTGACTAAACATGATGTTTTTGTAATTAAAAAAAACGCTGTCTTTTTGTGAAATGGGGGATAAAAGTCTCATAATTTGCTTAAAATAATGGGTAGGTAATTTTAGTTCATCTGTTTATCCAAATATAATACTGATTATTGAATCTGTTGTGTTTGAGCAGCAACCAATCAGGAAAAGATTGTAGAAGCTGGTGGTCTTACATCCTTGTTAGACCTTCTTACAAGCTCCGATGATGAAAACATCCATCGAGTTGCTGCAGGTGCAATCGCAAACCTAGCAATGAACGGTAATCTTTTCCCCTGTTATGTGTAATTTAAAGGTGTTGGCGTGTTGCATATCGCATAACTGCACAAGTTGTTTAATAATAAAATACATTTGCAGAAACCAACCAGGAGCTTATAATGTCTCAAGGGGGTATTAGCTTGCTAGCAATGACCGCACAAAATGCTGATGATCCTCAAACTCTTCGGATGGTGGCTGGAGCCATTGCTAACCTTTGTGGCAAGGTAATTATAAACTTTAAATTTACATCGTGGTTACATTTTTTTCAAATTAAAATATATAACAATTCTGGGAACACCAGCTACAGTGTTGCCAGTTTTATCTTCTAGTAATTTTTATATTTTAGGCAAAGTTTCATTCACACTCCTTTAACTTTAAAAAAATTAACTTTACACTTTCCACTTTAGTTTAACTTTCGGTTGACACCCTTGCAATTTAGTTGATTTATTTCCCCCTACACTTTAGTTAAATTTTTGTTTACACCCCCATCAATTTTCATTTTTTAATCATTTTTTACTACAACCCCTGAACTTTAATAAAATTATCATTTTGAGTTTTTAACGAAATTTATGTTACGTGATTTTTAAGGGTTTCGTTTTTTATGTTTAACGCTCCACGCGAGTTATTTTTATCTATGTTTCCATGTAAATTTTCGTAACATTGTTTTTAGACCAACCGGTTGTTTTTAAGGTTTTAAAACAGTTCGATTTTTTAAACCCCACCGGCGCTCATCTCTAAATACACCATTGCGACGTTTTTTTTATCTACAATTAAACCGATCTTCTGTAATGTGCGGCCGTCGTATTTATCTTTATATACGTTTTGGTGTAATTTTTGTTCGAATAACTTGTCTTCCGTATACAATGACGTAACTTTTTCATTATATTCAAATATACCGTCGCCATGTTTTTTTTTATCGTCACGTTTACGATTTGCTTATTTTTATCTACGTTTTGAACCTGCTAGGAGCACAGATGGTAACCCACTAGTTACTAATAATTTTTAAAAAATTTCAGACAAACTACAGCTAGTGTTAAGAGCTGAAGGTGGTATTAAGGCCTTGTTAAGTATGGTAAGATGTAGACATCCGGACGTTCTTGCTCAAGTGGCACGTGGAATTGCGAATTTTGCAAAATGCGAGTCGAGAGCATCCACTCAAGGTATTTTCTTGAAACGTCAGCTAGGTTTAATATATTTGTGTAGGCCCACATACTTATGTAGTTAAATTGGTGTTCTCAAATCAAAGGAATTAAAAGCGGAAAGTCCCTCTTGATTGAGGACGGTGCACTTGGGTGGATTGTGAAGAACGCGAACAATGAAGCCTCACCAATCAGGCGGCATATCGAGCTTGCTCTTTGCCACCTGGCACAACATGGTAAGTTTTTGTTGATTTTGGTTAGTTAGTTAGTTAGTTAAACAACCAACTACCATTTACTTGTCCCTTATTGTATTAATTTTTTGGGATTTTAGAAGTAAATGCTAAAGACATGATATCCGGGGGTGCTTTATGGGAGCTTGTTCGAATCTCACGGGATTGTTCAAGAGAGGATATCAGGATTCTTGTGCGGCGTATCTTATCTTCAAGTCCTAGTTTTCAGGTCGAGTTAAAACGGTTAAGATTAAACTCTGGTTGAAAAGATAGAGAGAGAAATGAGATTGATATTTATTTGAAACTAATTTGTGATTTTCTAGCCATTCATTCGTTTTCGGGAGAATAGGAGATTTTCTTTGATTGTAGTAGCTAAGGTTGATGATGATGTTGCATATTCCTTTACTTATTTTTGGTAAGTTGTAATTATGTAATGTTTTATTTGAGTAATATGATGAAGCTTGACAGAATCAACTGAACTAGTACCAACTTTGACTAATGTTGTGAAGCTCAAAAGGATAATTCGTTAATCGAGCTCGAGTTTCAAGCTTAGATTCATGTTCTATAATCGAGTAGGGCTTGAGTTTGATAGTGTATCAACTCGGCTTAGCTAATGCTAATTTAATTAAGACATGCAATCTTTTTTTAACCAAAGGAAAACACAATTTGATCATTGGTCAGATGTTGATTTTTATTATTTTTGGTATTAACTTGTACATTAACTTTCCCTTTCTTGCTTATAAATCCCGTAACTACTTTACATTTTTGGGTAATTCAAATTTGTTTTAACTTTTTGGTATTAACATGTACATTAATTTTCCCTTTCTCACTACATCACCAAGAATATGATCGATTACAAAAAATAATTAGAACATCTCCATTTACTCCACAGCATGTCATGTTCTTTAGCTCTGTTTTTAACCCATAAGCCTTGACCTTTGACACAAAAAAAAATCATTTTAACCCACTAACTTATTATTTTTTAAACTAATTAACCACAACTTATTCCTTTTTTTAACCAAATAAAACTTTACACTTGTTCTTGATGCAATTAATTCCCTTCGCGTAACGCAACCATTTTTGTGCACCAAAAATTGTTTTGGTGAATTGATCCCCTTCACCCATGCATGGCGTAAGAGATCCATACCGTGGTGCCAATAGGTCAACGATTAACCAATATGATTGTAACACATGTGCATAAAAGCATGGATCAACCATTTTGCGACACTTTATATCTTGCCAGATTTCGGTTTATTAAAAAAATTTGTTTGTAGAAACACTTTATTTTAATCATTTTATCAGTCTTTGGTTTTAAATAGTTTTTGTCCCTTTTTTATAAGAGAATGCAAGCTTGCATTTCTCATACAAGATGCGAGTTTAACTCTCACTTGGTGCAGAGCGAGGCACTGGTGAGCAATGATATCAGATCCTAGGAAACCTAGGTTCGATCCTTGAGTCAAACGAGTTTTACCGGTAATTTCACCGTCGAGCCTACGGACGGATAACCCGGAATTGGTGGTGGACTCGGGTTACTCTCGGAGTACTCCGTTTGTTCAATGGATGCCTCGAGAATGCTTGGGATTTATTCTGTTGGCCCTTAAAAAACAAATATCTTTCAATTGATAACGTTCGATATTTTTTATAGATCCATAACTTAAGATTAGGCTATTTTTTTTGTCCGTAAAACAACTATTTTCGTAATATTCTCAATTCCGTGGACTCATGAAACTGAGCGGTCAAACTGACGTCTTTTCAAAATTTATTTGACCTTCTAAAAGAACCCAAATATCTTGTTTCATGGCCACCTAAAATATCTTTTAATTATTAATTCAATTTATATATTTTTTTAGGATATTAAATATTACAAGTGGGTTACCACCCGCGCTTTGTAGCGGGTTTTAATCATAGATAAAAAATAAGCAAATCGCGAGAGTTAAAGTTGTTTGATGTTTTAGTTAAGGGGCTAAACGTGACATTATTAAAGTTGAGGGGCTAAACATGTCATTATTAAAGTTGAAAGGCTAAAGTTGCTTATTATTAAAGTTGAGTGGCTTAAGTTGTGTTAGTTAGGGGGCTAAACATGTCATTATTTAAGTTGAGGGGTTAAAGTTGTTTGATGTAGTCAAGGGGCTAAACATAAAGTTGAGGGCTAGACATGTCATTATTATAGTTAAGGGGCTAAAATTGTCTATTATTAAAGTTAAGGGACTAAAGTTATTTTAGGTAAAAGGCTAAACATATCATTACCAAATTTGAAGGGTTAAACATGTCATTAAAGTTGAGGGATTAAAATTGGTTAATGACAAAGTTAAGAGCCAAATTGATTGATGAGACAAAATAGCATAACAAAAGGTTATACCCCTAAAATCAAAATTACTAACTAAATAGTAAGCAAATAAAAAGGAGTAAATCATGATCAAGCAGTTTAAAATATAAAGAACTAATACATTAGATATATTTTAACTATTCATAACTTTATATAGGTGTCACGTTATCTACTTTTCTCAATTTCACTTTAAGGAAATATTTTAATCCCATTTAGTCTATATAATCTTAATTTTTAGTGGATTTTAGTTAAAAAAGATAATTCAATCTTTTAATATCTTATCACCATATTAACAAATAACCTCTTAAATCCTTAACACAAAAAGAAAATGGTATATAATACCAGTTAATATGCCATATCAGCCTTAATGTCTCAATGTTAGTATACACCTCAAAACAAAAATAAAAGATTAACTCGCATATGTACTTCACTTTTTTGAATTTAGTACTTTTAATTAGAGACTTTCCTTTTATATAAAGTCAAAATATATAATATACAAATAAACTTGATGACAACAATAAATCGAATAATTTACACGTAAATAATCATATCTTTATTCAATATATAACTAATTATAACATTAGTTAATTAAATGCATATAATGTCGATCATTCATAACAAATTTGGTTATGCTTTCTTTTTCACCAACAATTTAATACTAATCTCATCAACGATTACAATGTTGACTTTGTATTTATTGTGTGTGTAGGTGGCGGTTGTAGTGGTTCCTCATGGAGGTAAAGAACAACCAAACATGGCATAATAACTTATCCTATATATCATAAGCCTAACATAGATACAACACTTACAATTCCATATTTAATTTTTCCAGCGATATGTTATATGATCTTTTTTTAAGACAACTACTAACATCAATACATTCCCATCTTATATCAAGTTAACAACACAACACCTTGTTACGAGCTTAATAACTTTGTGAATGCCCATGGCATTATAGCTTATGTTCGATTCCCACAATAGGGTTTTTCCCAGATTTATTGGGTTTTCTCTTAAATTAGTGTATATGCATTATTGCCTAGTGGAGATGAATATGATCGGGTGATTCCGCTGGTGGCACGATGATAGTCGAGTGGTTCGTCAGTGATCCAAATTTGCTGTTCAAAAAATTGACTTTGCGAATGATATTAACAAAATGAGCACTTTTGTCACATGACCTGAATGTATGGCTTGTTTTAATTAAAAGTTTTATGAGATATAACATGTGCGAAACAATATATTTGGTGTTTACCAAGGTATATAATAAATATACAAACTTATATCATAGCCATTGTTTTCGGCCTCCCCTAATGTCATAGTGGAAAAAACATGCATGTATTACAAGTAATCGTTGTTGGCTACCAATATTGTCTTATATATTTAACGTTGGTTGTTTAATAATTGAGTTCTAAACAACATATGGATGATGCTAACTTATCATAATATGACAAGATGTAAACACAAACATGTTCAATGTAATGCTAGCATTACACGGTACAAATACTTAGAATGATATTTCAGTTGAATTGTAAGCATTTAGGCGTCGCCTTATCCTAAGGTAAGAATATGATAGCTAAAGGAATGTGAGTGGTTAATATTATAGGTAAACATGGAGGTACGCGTGTGGTTATTATAGATCTTTATGACGAAAAAAAGAGTGTAATACGAGTTGAAGCAAATTGCGTTAATATCCACTAGTTGTGTTCTCGTGTGTCGAACCAACCACAAGCAAGAATGTCACCAACACACACAACATTTTTGTCGTCACCATTTGGTAAGTCATGAACCTCTTAATTTGACCATAATGCATCTTTTTAGTTATTAATGGGATTTAGACGACACAGCCCTCCTAATACGAGCACGAAATGGGCCACAGCCCCAACTTCTTATGTAAGTTGTCATTAGCTATACTTGCAACTATAGCGTTGCACCATTGGTCCTCTTGTCTTATGATAACTTGACAACGTTTCATAACACCACTTATATGATACTTGTAATTAATCCTCACATTACAAACTAACCACAAGCAAAGATAGATCTAATGGTTATGAAGACCTTTAGTATGGCTTTTATCGTCGTCAACAAAAGTAAATCTCATGATCTCTACACACACAAAAACATACACGTGTGTTTTTAAACATGTATCCTCAAGTGAAGCTCGTTAGCAAAAAAAAAAGAATGCTCTTACATAACTAAACTATTCATTTGTCATTGACATCTATGATACATGAAGAAAACGGGTATCTAGCGACTTGCACTCGCGTATATATTGAATCAACGCAAGCAAAGTAGCACTTAAGAGTCATGTAAAGCTTATGATACATGGTTGCGGATCATGCAAGACTTTAAGCACATTCTAATGGTAGGAAAATATGCAACCAAAAATAGACACAACAAAAACTTTACGTATAAATTGACAACAAGGATATATAGGAAAATAACAAGTGTCATATTATTTTTTTGGATCTCAATAAGTCTCATATCATTTCATTATAAATTTACGAATACTAGATATGAAGATATACATAGGCCGACAGTAAGTGAGGTGTCTCTAAAAAGCAAAACAAAGGGCGTGTGATTGCTTCAGTTCGAAGCATCTGACTGACTTTTGTTTCCAGTGGATAACAAGTGTATACAAAGAACGTACAAGTTTTAATGCACCTTCCACAACTCACACCATGCAACCTGTGTTTTGGGGAATGACATTTTCAGCGCTCTATGTGCACGTACGCACCTTCAAACAAGGTGAAAATGTTGTCAGAGAAGAAAAAAATGGGCCTTTTTACACACATATATATATATATATATAGAGTAGAGTTTAGAATGAACACTAGGTTGACAGTGAACTGTGTGAACTAATCTGAGTCATTGAACTATATTATCTAGAGATTTTTAAACAATGGCAAGATTTTAATTATAATGTTGTAACTCCCCTTTAATTTAATTGAGGGTATTTGCGTCTTTTGTAAATTGAATTTATTAAACAATATAATCAAAATTCCTAAAATCGTGCTAGTTTCCGTATATACAAGATACACGGTTGTTAGTGTATACACATGTGTACAGTCTCGATAGTATTAGTTTATACAAGATACACAGATGTTAGTTTATACACATGTGTACAGTCCCGCTAACTATCACTATATACAAGATACACAGATGTTAGTTTATACACATATGTACTTGAATAATACACATGTGTATAAATTCGGTTTATACCGACATGTGGGAATAAGATGTAATAGTACACAAGTGTATAAGTCTTGTATATACTGACCTGTATACACATACGTAAAAAAACATAATTTAATTAAGTTTAATATTTAATTTTAAAAAGAACATAAGAGTTTATTTAAACTAAACATTAGCTTTTTAATCTCTTATAATTAAAATGATAGAGAAATAATAAAAAGATGAGAGAGAGAGAGAGAGGGAGATAAGAGATTAGAAAATTAAAGGATTTTAATTAAAAGTATTTAATAATATCAATCTTACCCTTTTAATCTAAAAAATGATCAAAGGCCAATACTAGTTCAATCAGTTCACTTTCAAAAAATTGTTCACAAATGATCCTAATCCTATATATATATATATATATATATATATATATATATTTGGAAACACAGTGTGCGAAAGTTTAAAGTTATTTTGTTGCTAAATATCGAGTTAAAGTAACAATTAGGCTATAGTTTCTCTGATTCAATTTTGTTGTAGTGTGAATTATACTATTAATTATGAAAATGACACCACGTGTATTTCTTGGTTTACACGCTTTGCGTAATGTAATCTAAAATCATGTATCTATTTAGAGTACTTGCTTTAAAGTTCGATATATTGAACCACTTAACTATTTCAATAAAGAAAATATTGGAAAAACAATATCAGATACTTTTAAAATTATAAATTGCTATATCAGAAGGTATAACCAAATGACGCACCTCTTAGAAGACATAATTAGAGCGATCAAATTAGAGTAAGTGTCATACCAAAATTTGTTTCTTAAGATTGCGATCTATGCTTATATTATACATCACTCGGACCCATAATTCATACTTTAGTTCTCTTAGCGTTAATGGTGAGAGTCAACTCATCCATACAACAAATAGTTTAATAATTTATTATTATATTCATTTTTAATCATTCATTTATCGTAATACCATAAATCTAGTACACATCAATGTCTATTTTCTTGAAACTGTTCTGAATAACAGTACAAGTATATCGCATAGTAAAACGACTACTTTCAAAATTTCTTAAAAACAAGTCTGGACTCCACTAGAAAATTTGTCGGAAGTTGCGTAAGAAACAGTTTCCCACAAGGTTTTTTCCATCATAAATATTTGTCACAAATGCATTAGAAAACACCGTTTCCAACGAAAAATGTGCATCGAAATCACCAACTTTCTAGCGGTGGGAAGAGGGGGATGGGCGGATAGATCGTGATTTTCGGTGCACATGGTACTATCAAAGTGCCTACACTAACGTTTATGACAAAGTTAGAGGATAAGAGAGCTGGTTAAAACATAGATAACGAGTCTTGTCATTTTTGTTCATTTCTTGAAAAGGAGTGTGCACACTGCAAAGTGAATCTAGTAATGTCCTATGTTCGTACATTTGCTAATATATTATTTGATTGCCTAGGTTTTATTTTATATCTAGTGTATTAATAGTTTACAGATTTCAGTGAAGCTATCTTTTAGCTTAAATATCATACTTGTGTACAAATTAATAAATGCTAAATAATTTTACCGAAAGACTAAAGAAAAAAGCTTGGAGATTTTGAGTTTATATGATCTTTATACATATAAAATAAGAAACTTGTCTGAGTAGAGAAGTATTAGGTTCGGTTTACTTTCACAACATTTTTCAATTTAGATTTCTTATAATTAATAATACTTATAATAAAATAAGCTAATTAAGATAATAAAAAAATGTGTGATTGTTAATCATCCGGTTACAATTTTAATTGTTTGATCATCTGGGTAGATGTCAAGTTATATATAACAAGAAATAACTTATGGAAAATTAATAATCAAACTCATGATTAACGGCCAAAAAGCAACAGTTTACAAAGATGTTTCAATACATATGATCATAAATAGTAAAATCAAGCTCATAACAATTAATAAACAAAGTCTCTATCTAACTAATTTCATTAACTAAGAAGCAAAAGAGTTGACACAAATTAGCAATAGAAAGGTAAAAGAATGAAACCTGAAATCTTGCTCAATACTTCAATTCAAATCCTCAAGGATAATTAAACCTAAATCTTGCAAGCTTGACATCCAATTATTCATGTGTGATTTTCAATACAACATTCCATGTTCAACGTTATGGTTAGTATGGTTGACGACCACCACCACCGCCGCTATTGCCACCACCGTTGCCCCAATAACCATCGTTTGGTAATTGAATCGAGTTTGAGTAGGTTTTGAGACATGCCATGTTGAAAAAGGGAAGGATCATTTAACATTTGTTGTTGTGAGGGATTAATGGCTCCCGGAGATCCTAAGGCGCCACCTTGGATTGGTAAAGTGGCTTCCTCCTCTTCTAGAGGAAGCCTTTCATAGGCGGCGTTGCTAAATGACGCCGCCATGATAAGAACGGGCCCTGCAGCTAAAAGGGCCCCAACAACACCTCCACCAACCACCTGACCTTGTCCACCGGCTAGATAAATAGTCAATCCAGTGGCGGCAGGTGAAGCTGGTGGAGGCAAAAAAGACCCAGACAGCGACAAGATCTCAAATCGCCCGTGCAATGTTACAACTGCACCGGGCGACGCTGGTTGTCGAAGAGTGACATTAGTCACTGTTCCGCTACCACTCATAATACAAACGCCACGCTGGCGCCGCTGCGCAAAGGTGGCAATGCCTTCCATCACATCACTTCCATCAGCAATCTCCATAACATGAGTTCTAAGCGCGTTCGCGCTATCTCTTGTGATAATAATCGGCGGTTTCGGTTTGTTCTTCGAACCCGCTGGTCTTCCTCTTGGCCGCCGTGAGATTTCACCGTCTCTACCTTCGCTACCACCGCCGCCGCTAACATTCAACATCTCATCGTTGTTATTCTCATCACGGTCTCTCTTTTGTCCTCCCATGTTGAGACCAGTTGTACCACATTGTTCATCTTCTGAATTTTGTTGATGAAACTGATGCTGCAGGTTGAAGTTTCTTGTGTGAAAAGGTGGTGGGAGAGAGTGAGCGTGTGAAGATGCAGCTATCTGATCCATTGATCTTGATCTTGATCTTCTTACAATTAACCTATCAAAGAGCAAGAATTTAGGTTTATCAGATTAGGGTTTTGAACCTTTGATCCAAGATTCAAAAGGGTATGTACTATTCACTGTATTGACTTTCACCCAACAAAGATTGATAAGTGGAGTCTTTAAGGATCCACAAAATCTAACTGAACAGTGAAAGATGAAGCTAAAGTTGAGGATATTAATCTAAGTTATGTAAGAGGTTTCATATGGTTGAGAGTTAGGAAGAATGATGAGGGTTTTTGTGCAGCTGCTTTCTCTCTCTAGACTCTCTCTCTCTCTCTTGGTTGAATGAATGTGTGTTGGGTTGATAAAGATTAGAGGATTTATGGGTTAGGGTTAGATCTGGAATGAGATAGAGATAGGGGATGGACGGGGAGGATCATCTACGGAGATCATTAATTTCCAAAATTTATGTTTTGACAACACATGTTCTAACTGAACCAGCATTTTGTTCCTTCTCTACTCAATACTCTTGTCTTATTTTGTGTATTCTATAAACATTTAAATAAGTTTCCAAATTGAGAACTTTTAACATTATTATTATTATTATTATTAGAACTTGTTTAATATAAGTTAGATTTGAAGTTTATAAAGGAATGCGGAACCTATCTTCAAGTGAGAAATTAATAAATTATATATCTTTTTATGAAGCTTTCATGGTGGATGTTACATGATGGAATTTTAAGTAGAGAACTTAGAGCTTGAATTAGATAAGGGTGAAGGAAGTGGAAGCAAGGATAGGCCTCGGAGACTCGGAGCTTCACTACAAGAAACCACCGGTTTTAGCGGCGACACCATTAGCGGCGACAAGCCAAATGTCGCCGCTATTGGTCGATCCGTGTCCCGGGCCCTCAGACCAAACCCAAGCCGTTGATCATTTTCTAGATCTGACGGTTAGGGATTCAACAGGCAATAGCGGCGACAAATATTAGACCATTAGCGGCGACACCGTCTCCGCTAAAGGTCCCTAAACCACAATAACCTTTAGCGGCGACACGAAGAGCAATAGCGTCCCAGCAATAGCGGCGACGCTTTAGCGGCCACGTGTCGCCGCTAAACGTCAATAGCGACGACAAAGGTACTAATAGCGGCGACAAAGGTCGCCACTCAAAATAGCGATTTCTTGTAGTGCTTGCTCATATTTAACTTGGAAAAAGCTTGCTTGATATGGTTCGTTTTGAAACTAAGCCGAGCCGGCCCGACTCAGTTACAAAGTGAGCTTAGCTCGGCTTAGTTTGTAACGAGCCGAATTGGCTAGCTTTGTAGCTCGGCTCGGCTTAGCTCGTATTATTTTACTTGTAATATATTTTATTTTTATATACATTATGATAGATTACATAAAACTAATTATTATTTGCATGTATTTAGGCGTGTAATTTGATATCTGTGGCATATTTGAAGATTAATTACCATGCTAATAAACTAATATTGTTGTATTTCGTTGAAATTTGAAACTTATTTGTGTTGTCGAACTTGACTTTGACTTATAATGTATTAAGTTGAACAGATTTTGAATATGTTCTTTGAACAATGAAAGCAATGTATTAACTTTTTCTTTTAAAATCTAGCCAAATCAAGCCGAGCAGAGCTAGCTCAGTTTAAAATCAAGCCGAGCCCGAGCTTAGATTTTCAGCTCGGTTGCAAATATGAGCCTAGCCCATTCCGAGTTTTGTCTAGCTCGGGTCAGCTCATGAACAACCCTAGTTAAGGGTAGGACGCAACTAGGGTACCACGAGGGAGAATTAGGCTAAGGTGGAAGGGGGTAGGGTAATGCGGGGTGGTTTTTAGGGGACATGGTGCTGGTGATGGAATACAAAGAAGGAATAGGAGACGTGAGAGGGAGGCTCGGGATGGAGGGGGATATGGCAATGTAGGATGAATGGGACAAAGAGCTTGTCGTGCCGTCTCTTATCCACTCCCTTCATCCTTAGCAATAGTGTGTAATGTTGCCAGATACGCTAAGAGAGGGAGAGAGAATATAAATTATATAAGTGTTTTGTGTTTTACATTTAAAGTTACATGTATGATATTTGTGTGGGTTTCATAATTTTGTATTCAACATGGTTTATAGAAAAGAAAGTAATGATAAAGTGTATCAAACATAGTAAAAAGACAATGAACAGAAATGATAGAACACCCTTTTAAAAGAGGCATTATTTATGGACATACAGTTTTCCCATTGTTAATCATATAAACACGACATGCAAGTTGTTTGACCTGTCTGTCATTAAACAATGTGGTGTCATAACGTCTTTTCCACTTAGTTTGGTGGATGTTATATAATGTAAGGTTGTCATTAAGAAAATATGACGTCATCACCTTTTTTTGGTTAAGTTTACATTAGTTTTATATATATACTTATGTCAAATTACTTTACCATGAGGCTACATTAGTAGACGACTCGTAACTTTACCAGGTTAGGTGTTATAGTTTTATTGTGTATGTTGACGCTAATGTCAAGTATTATTGAGCAACGCCCTAACAAGGCCAAGTGTTATCGAGCAACACCCTAGCCACGTAGAGGGTTGCTCGGCATTATGGGGCGTGCCACTATGCTTATTGTGGTGTGACCAACCGTGAAACGGGGTGGGGCGTGGAGGCAACAACGGTAGGAAGAGGAGAGTAAAAAGTGGGGATCATTTTTCTATATACACGCAATAATTTTCTGACATATCTTTTATCTTTCTCACGCTATCTCTAATTTCTTTTATAATTTTTTTTAACATGAATTTCGTTCTGGAGTCATCTGATATAAATTTGAAATGTCTTATTGGTCACTCTTATTTTAATTTTCTTGATATTCTCTTACTTGATTCTTATAACTTAATATTTACGTACTATACATATGGATAAGATTTATGAAGGCAACATGTAAGGAGCATATCGATGCTATAATGAGACTATTATATATGTTTTATGTTACCAAGATGTCAATCACATGCACCACTACCCTTCATATTAGCAACCTTCGATGGGGCCAATACACTTATTTCAAAAGTTGACACGTGTCACTATCTTCCATATTAACAACGTTGTATCGGACCCAATAGTCCAGTACACTTATTTCATCATTGACACGTGTCACTACCCCACCCATAAGAAAGAAGTAGAAGAAGATGATGGTGAGGACAAGACATAGAAACTCTGTTTTGGGTTTCTTTTTTTTAACCCTTTTTCCCTTTGAGTTGGCAAAATAATTAAAAGGTGGTTTTACTAAATTTATATAAATATTAATAATAAACAACTTTTATTTCTTATATATTTATCATTTTTTAATTTATTATATAAAAAACTTGGAAGCCAATGGTTCATCGTCAATTTACAAAGCTAACTAGAGAGTATTCTTAACCATCGATTTATAGGTGTCCGGATACGAGGTTTTAGGTTATGTTATTCATTAAAAATAAGTAACAATCACACGTGTGATCACTGTGATATATATAATTAGAAAGTACATATATATATGATTACATGAATATATATTTTATGAGCTATCAGTTAAAGTTTGTAATTTTAATTTGTGTTTATAGGTAACCTCTATAGGAGGACCTAATTGTATCATTTTACGTAATTTAATATTTCATAGTTACAGCTATAAATAATTTTAGACGTGTAATATGATTAAACATTTAATTAAACATAAAACTATCAAATAATAGATATTAGACATGCATTATTTTAAATTAGAAAATAATACATTTTAGAAAAATATTAAATTAAAAATATACTTTTCGGATTTCCCATATTATCTAAACTATTATAATAATCTATCTGATTCGAAATCCAAAAACTTTGATATATGAAAGTACCCACACTATATAATGACACTAGAAATGAGTCGAGTATTTAACTTATGTGGTGACTTTTAACTAGGCTTTGTACTTTGTTCTTTCGTATCTTTTTATTGATATTAATTTGATGGTTTTTTTTTGTGTGTGAAATTGGAGTGAAATAAATAAAATTATTATATTCACTTACTTCTATTATTAAGTATTCTTTTATAAGTGTGACTGATCATAAAATAACAAAATGAGATCGTGTATGGACAAAACGATAAACATATATAACATGGTCGTATCAAAATGAATAACGGTGGATGGAACACCTTCTCGCAACTAATAAATTTGATTAATAGAAAGATGTCATCTTATATGAACTTGTTTCAAACTTTTTCAACCCTAAAGAACATCTAATAATATTGTGTCACATTATCATCCAATACTACTTTTAAATAAATTGAATATTAAAACTTGTATCACATCACATCCCATACATCTATCTAGCACATGTTCATGAACCTAAATCCATCTAAACCCATGGTGGTTGTGTGTTCCCGTGGTACCCGGGTGAACACATGGCTCCATATTGAAGACGCTTCTCCACACTTGGACATAAGACTAGCTCAACTGTTAAAGAGAGGAGAGACATGCCCTTCCTCGCTCCATGTTAGCCTTCACCCTTCTCTCCTCCTCCTTTCTCTATTTCCACTCCCTCACAAACCTCACAACTTTTGCTATTAGATTATGTGTCGTGGGGTGCGACCACCATGCCATGCCACCACCTCTATTCCATTAAACCATTACACATTTGTTAACATGGGGTGCCAAAACTTCACTCTCTTCTTCGGAATGTAATAACATGCGTGAGAGGGTGAAAAGGTGGGGCCACTTGCAAACAAACCAATTACACATTTTTCCTTTCTTTTATTTTTTCTTTAAATTTTAATTAAAACCACTACAATCGTGTAAAAAGATAATTTACTTAAAGTCAAGTGTCCACATACCAATAACACGTAGTTAAAAGCATTACACATAATCCCGTCATTTCCAACTCATTTTCATTTTCATAAATTCTCTCTTCTCTCTCACTTTCATTTTCATGGTACTCTATATATAGATAGTCTTAAAAGTAAATTTAGTTATATAACATTACTCAAAAAGAAAAAGTAATACATACACGTCTTTTTTAAAAGAAAAAAAAAATTCATATGTAAAGATATATGAATAATATTCATATTGATGCCATTAATAATAAAAAAAAGAATAATGTTGAGAGATTGGAAAAGGATCGCGTGGGTGGACCTGACAAAAAGGGAAGTGAGCACGAGGGTGCAGCCACCCCTCTAACCGGCGTAGTCTTCGCTGACCACCCCTCATTTGGTGCCGTTAGGATTTGGTTGTAGCTAGCATGACATGCCCTTCCCACTAATTACCAACATGGACCATTATAATCCACAATTATTATCGCATTCAAAACCAATAGTATCTTTTTTATAACTAGTGGGTTATCATTCGCGCCTTATAGCGGACTTAAAAGGTAAATAAAAATAAGCAAATCGAGAGGGTTAAAGTTATTTGATGTTTTAGTTACAGGGCTACACATGTCATTATTAAAGTTGAGGGGCTAAATATGGCATTATAAAAGTTAAGGAGTTAAAGTTGTTTATTGTTAAAGTTGAGAGGTTAAGTTAAGGGGTTAAAGTTGTTTTAGTTAAAGGGCTAACATGTCATTGCCAAAGTTGAGGGGCTAAACATGTTGTTATTAAAGTTGATGGGCTAAAGTTGGTTTTGAACGGTCAAAACCTTTATATAACAATATAAAAACCGAGTCTAGAAGAAGCTGTAACACCCAAAAGCTAATGAATTACGTCTTGCATATCGTGTAATGAACATTTTTATGGGGTTCAAGAAAAGAAACAAACTTAAGCTATGTAATCTATTTTAATAGGACTTGCATTGCTCTCTGATAATTGTGTGTAACGTATAATTCGTTTTTCTCGTCTGACGTCTTTATTAGTATTTTAATGTTATTAGGTTGTTCTAGATTAAAGAAAAACGTAAAAAAGAAATTCTTTAACGATATATATACGGTGATAAACTACTTTGGGACATAATTACTTGTATCAGAAAACACCAATAAATAATTTAAGATAAAATGATAAAACTCAATGATAAGTAATAAACAGGAATCTTATATGATTTAAATGGTCAAATGATAATTTTATGTTTTATATGTTAAATATTTCTTTATGTCCCGCCAACAAGCATCTCATAAAATTGACTATTTAACTTATCCTATTTTTAAAATTATCATGAATTATTATTCAATTTCTTTGTGCTGCCTTAGAAAATGACGGGTTCATAATAAATCTGCCACATTTTTCACATTTGATGGCGGCTTCATAATAAATCTACCACATTTTTCACATTTGATGAACAAAAAAAATTGTTAAAAATTATAGTTGATTGAAATCCAAATTTTTTTAACACTTTGAAATCCAATATATACCTTTCAACTTTTAGCATTGAGGCTTATAACCCTTAAAATTTTTAAACACTTTGTAATCGAGTTTTACATACGAATTTTTATGTGCATGTCGGTATAAATCCAAATTAGTTTATGTTTCGACGTAAGGTTTTTTTTTTTGGAAAATCAGTCAGATCAGATATAATACGTTTTCGTATGTACCATTTTTTAACTTAATAAAACATTATAAATTAAAATATAATACGTTTATATTAGATTTTTATTAGACATTATAAATTCTACTTTACGTTTCAATGATGCCGCAATGTGGCGTACCATTCTTTAACTTAATAAAACATTATAAATTAAATATAATAGTTTTTATTAGACACTATATATTCTGTTTTACCTTTCAACGACGTCGCAACGTGCCGTACCATTCTTTAACTTAATAATACATTATATTTTATGTGTTTATTTTTATGTATGTGTCACTATAAATTCAAGTATGTTTATGTTTCAACGTAAGTTTCTTTCAATATATAAATCAGGTCAAATATAATACGTTTTTGTGTTTACGTTTCAACGTAGGTTTCAACTTTCTAAAGACTTTTTAGTCAATTTTTACGTGTTTATTTTTTTGTACGTATCAATGCATTAGTTTTTTGGAAATGGACAGGCTCAAATATAATAAGTTTTTGTGTTATTTATATACATTTTTAGTTGTTTACATTTTGACATAAATTTTGTTTTAAAACAAGTCGGATTAACTATAATACGTTTTCATTATATGGTAAAAATTCGAGTTACTTTACGTTTCGTTGCTGTCATAACGTTGCGTACCATCCTTTAACTTTAAAAGAACTTGATTTTCTTACGTACTTTGTTCATATGTACGGGTCGGTAAATTTGTTTCGCAAATAAGTCGGATCAAATATAATAGTTTTCATGTTTATTTTTATGTACGTTTTTAGTTTATCTACGTTTTAACGTAACTTTTGTTCAGAAACGACTGGGTCAAATATAATACATTTTCATTAGACGGTACAATTTAGTTACTTTATATTCCAAACTTAACGCAACGCGCTAGGAAATTTACTAGTTTTTCCGTTTGATGAACACAAAAAAAACTGTTAAATTTTATAGTTGATTGAAATACTTGGGTCAGCATTTAATAAATGGTAAAGGGTCCTGTTGCAAATCAGAGAACTTCAGGGGAGCTGAGTGATAAAATGTTTGGATATCAAAGAAGTTTGACCCAAGACTCCTGACTAAACTCAATGCATTAATACATTTAAGGTGTATTTGTAATCAGATTGTTTCTCGAATTTGTTTTCTTATCGATTTATTGATCAATCAACTCATATAGCTTTTAAGAACCACATGATGGAATAAATAATTCAATTTACTTGCATAATGAGAAATGAAAAATACTACAACATTAGACATCAAAGGGAAAAATCAAGAATATAAGAATAATTATGTATGTTTTTTAATTATTTTAAAGTTAAACAAAAAGTATTTGTAATGTAACTGTCTATCTATATTATGCAATCCGTTGTTTAAAACAATAACATTATCGGTCTTAACTGTAAATTTATCTTTATTGTGTTATGTTAATGTAAATTACATATATTGTTACATGTTTGATGTTTCCACGATGAAAACTTAATCAATCAGTGATGAACTTGAGATTTTTGATTGGGGGTTGAAAATGTATATATCAAAAAATTTCAAGAAAACCGTGGAAGGGAGGGTCGAAAACGTATGTAACGCCTCGCGTTTCCGTAAAATTTATTTTAGGAAATACGTGTCGTACCACTGAATTATTTATTCGTATAATTTATTATCATTATTATTATTATTGATTTAGTTATTATTTTTATAGATAATAATAACAATAATAATAATAATAAACAAAACAAATTCGACGTTTTATGAAACTTGTACTTGAAAATCGAATCTCGTCGGGACGTTCGGGCCACTCAAAAACGTTAGAACGGGTTATCGGGCCTTAGCCCAACACACCACCTAAACCTAACTAAACCCTAAACCTAAATAAAAATTATATACACACACTCACAACCGCTCACTGTGCCCCCTCTTCTCTCTCGCATACACACTCGCCGGAGCAAATCCGGCCGAGCTCCGACTCCTCCGACGGCTCCGGACACACCCACTCCCCTCTCACACCACACTCCTCCCCTCCTTCACGCGCACAGCTCGAGCCCCCTCCTTACCCTGCTCAGTTGAACGCCGGCCACCATCATTTCAGTGGTGGCATACGGCGGCGCATATACAGAGGAGAGGGAGATGTGTAGCAGAGAGAGAGATTGAACGGGAGAGGGACGACGTCATGCCGTTTTTCCCGGCGGCAGCGAACAGCGGTAGCGCCGGCGTCTCCGGCGGCGACAGCAGGAGTTGGGGGTCAGGCTTGGACTTGGAGTTGTTCAGGTCCAAAACAGATCCGGGTCGGGTCCGAGTGTGGCGGCTCAGCTTGATTTGGCTCAGGTCATGCCTCGATTTCAGTTAGTTTCAAGCTCGACTCAGTAGTCCTCGGTGCAGTGATGGCTCGGTTTCGTGTCGGGTCAATTGTTATCAACGCGTCTCAGTTTCGGTTCGTGTCAAGGATGATGCTCGGTCAATCTCAGTCAACCGCGGTCGCAGCAGTTCGGTCGGATCCCGTTCAGATCTCAGTTCACATGGTTCAGTCTCGGTTCGAGTTCTAGTTAACATGGGTCAGGTTCGGTCTCGGGTCTTACCCGGTCGACTGGTCAAAGATAGTCAACCGTAGTCAACACCAGATTCGGTTCAGCTTCGGGTGTTTGGTTCAACTGGTGAGGTTCAGCTCGGTTCAGTATCGACTCGGTCAAACCGTATCAACTCGGTCAGCAGCTTGGTCAACCTCAGCCGACTTCGGTCAGCAGCGGTCAACACGAGCTTGGTAAAACCTTTCAACGCGATTTCCATTTTTATCTTGTTTTAATACATTGTTTTTTTTTGTATGTCTTTTAACAAGAACCGAACCGTATCTACTTTGTAAACACAAATAGAAAATACATATTGATGTTGTTGTCGAATTGATGAGTTTGGAAAATAAATCAACAACTTGAGTTGTCGGGATTGCCCAAAAACAGAGGAAACTCTGCCCGTTTTTCGTAAAATCCGTAAGATCAAAATTCGTTAACTTATATAAAACAAAACTTCTCGAATTTAATTAAATTTTTATAAATATATAAATATATATTCATATTATTTAGCGCTTCGACAACCTCTAATGTTTATATACTTCCATTATCCATGTATGACGACCTCGGAGTTGAATTACCAAGCTCTTCACTCCTTGCGGGATTTCCAAGGAATGCGTTCCGAAATTGTGAGCATACTCGACCCCTTTTTTTTACACTTTAATGCATTTTGGGGTGCAACATGTATAAATTATAAAATTTATTTTAAACAAAATAAAATGTGTTCACAATACCAAATGTGCCATCAGTTACGCTTATGTGAGTTATAGGTGTTAGTTTAAACTCGTCTATACATGCTACTTGTTATGCTTGAGTTGTTTATGCTTATTAGTTTTGACTTGTATTCTCATGATATCGTTATACTTAGAATACTATGCCTGCTAGTTAAGGAATTCGATTATATGCTATGGTTATGCGAAAGTGGTCTACATATTCGTGCGATTCGACTTGAATATATACTTGTTACAATCAAAACAAACTTTTATACTTATAATTAATTTCAAACTTGTATGCTCGCCAATACTTTTGTATTGATCTACGCTTTTAATACATGTTGCAGGAAAGCTGATGATGCAAGAAATCTAGTATGATTGCTTAGATACTCGCCTAGATTAATTTGTCTATTTTGATGTTATGACGTTTTGAAACAATTGTTGACTATTATTTGGAATTTTGTATGACAATTTAGTCTTGAATGAAATTTGAAATTAATCTATATTGTCACATAGCGTTATGAAATTTTGAGCAATTTGTTCGTCTCATCCCGATGTTTCCGCCATCGATTGGGGTGTGACAGATTGGTATCGAATCCGGGCAGCTCAACATGTTTCTGTAACAGAAAATGACATACGCGATGAACTGTCATGTGGAGCTGAACTCAAAATTGAAACCAAATCCGACGGTATTCTATACTATTGAAACCGCATATGGATTCCTGATCGTGATAACCTTTGGGATTTCCTCATGAATGAGGCACACAAAACACGATACTCTGTACACCCAGGAGCCGATAAGATGTATCAAGACCTACGATACACCTACTGGTGGCCTGGCATGAAAAAGGATATCGCTGTTTTTGTTTCCAAGTGCCTTACCTGTTCCAAAGTAAAAGCTGAACATCAAAGACCTTCAGGACTTTTAGTCCAACCCGAAATACCTGTATGGAAGTGGGAAAACATAACCATGGACTTCATTACCGGGTTACCTCGCACCTCCAGTGGGTATGACACCATATGGGTAATAATCGATCGTCTTACAAAGTCATCTCATTTCATTCCGATTCGCGAGGACTTCAAGAACGAGAAGTTAGCTCGTATCTACATCAGCGAGATCGTAAGCCGTCATGGTGTACCATTAAGCATCATTTCAGACCGTGATGGTCGTTTCCCTTCACGAACATGGCGAGCCGTACAAACCGCTTTGGGGTACACGGTTAGACCTCAGTACCGCCTTTCACCCTCAAACTGATGGTCAATCTGAACGCACCATCCAAACCCTTGAAGACATGCTACGAGCATATGCCATAGACTTCAAAGGGAACTGGGACGCTCATCTACCGTTAGTTGAGTTTTCGTACAACAATAGCTATCATTCAAGTATCGGCATGGCTCCTTTCGAAGCTTTATATGGTCGTAAGTGCCGATCTCCAGTATGTTGGCACGAAATTGGGGAAGCGCAAATCACCGGACCTGAATTGATTCAAGAGACAACCGACAAAATCCTTCAAATTCGAAACAATCTTCTAGCGGCTCAAAGTCGTCAAAAGAGTTATGCTGACAAACGACGAAAGCCCTTGGAGTTTGACATTGGTGATCAAGTACTTTTAAAAGTATCACCGTGGAAGGGAGTGGTTCGTTTTGCCAGAAGGGCAAGCTAGCACCACGCTACGTAGGACCTTTCAAGATACTCGAAAGAGTAGGTCCTGTAGCATAGAAGCTTGACCTACCAGAAGAGCTCCACAGAATTCATCCCACGTTCCACGTATCAAACTTGAAAAAGTGCCTCGCCGACGAAAACCTCCATATTCCTCTAGAAGACATTCAAGTCGATGAATCGATGCACTTCGTCGAAAGACCAGTAGAAATCATGGATTTCGGTGAGAAGCGCTTAAGGCGAAGTCGTATTCCAATCGTCAGGGTACGTTGGGAGTCAAAACGAGGACCTGAGTTCACTTGGGAATGTGAAGACTCAATGCGCGAGAAATGCCCGCATCTTTTTCCGGTTACCACTACTACTTAAATTTCGGGACGAAATTTCTAAAAGTAGGGGATACTGTAACATTTGTGTAAATCGGGTTTCGAAAACCCGCCCCAAGTTATCAATCAAAGTGTATTTATTTATGTCGGGTGATTTTTTTAGCATTTTTGTTTACTGCTTTATATATTAGAATTCTTTTTGTTTAAAATAACTTGAATAAAATAAAATAAATAATCAAATTTAATATTAAATATTTATATTTAATAAATGATTTAACTTATAATAGAGAAAATAAAAATAACAACTCAAAAATGGGCGAGCCGGGGATCGAACTCGGGTTCCCCGGGTTAACACACACCGCAAACACCACTGAGCCACACACACCTTTTGGTTAGAATCTGGAAACAACTTATACTTATACACGAACCGCCTGTGCCTGCAAATTCAAATCAGCGAACCGCTGATCTCGCCCTGTCTGGAAATCCATAATCCACAGCTGTAACCGCGTCGAATCCTTCCAAATTCGAACCAATTTACCTTAATATCAAGAATCAATCATGCAAACTGGTTTCCAAAAAGATCGAAATCAACACCCCTGTTTCTCCTATAAATACCGACCTTTGAACCTTTAGAAACCCGCTCACACTCATCAAAACGCTCTGCAACACTCTGTTTTCGAAGTTATACTTCGCCGAAGTTATTCGTCGGAAGGTTCTTGCTGCCGGAAGTTCATCGGTGAAATCAAACTCACCCCTTTGTTCGGTATATCCTCCTGAATCCTTGATTATCTTTCCATTATGTAATCATTCTAAAATATATAATAAGTGCGCTGGAAAATTTTCAAAACAGTATGAATCATGCGAAGAAGATGAAGTTGCTGTTAATATATAAGTATAATTTAAAACGGATTTTAATCGGGTTAGACACACAGTCCAGTGGTGGACTGTGTGCAATTATAAAACACATGCCCTGGGTTCGACTCGTATACGTTACCGATTCTCTGTAAATAAAATCAAACTTTTTAAACTCACTCAGATCACTCTGAAACAAGTGTTTAAAGTTAATACAAATAGGGATTCATACGGGTCAGACACACAGCCCAACTGGTTGGGCTGTGTGCACGAGAACTAAAGGTCTCGGGTTCGAATCGTGAAATCTCAACCGGATTTGAAGATTTATAAATCTTTTTAAAATAAATAAATTATGTATTAACCTAACTAGTATATATATATAACTAAAATTGATAATATTTCGGGTTAGACACGTAGCTCAGTTGGTAGAGCTGCGTGCACACATACGGGAGGTCGCGGGTTCGAACCTCACACGCTGCCAATTTCTCATTCAATCCGACCGGTTGACCCGGTCAGACCTGATAAGGTCAACTTTCTTTTTTTTATTCATTATTATTGTTTTATTTATTTCTTTATTATTATATTTAAAAAAATCATTTAAAAACGCTTAAAAATAAGATTTTTAAAGTTAAAAATTATATTAATTACTATAAAAATAAATCTTAAAAATCTAATAAAAAAGGCATTAATTAGGAATATTAATTTCAAATAGAATATATATATTTATCGAATTATTACGTGATTATTTAGGTTAGTTTTCCCTCGTCGGTTGAATCATGAATTCGTGTGCATTCATCATTATCAAGGAACGCACCCACTGTGAGTGAATCTCTACAAATTCCCCGTTTTAATCACGTTTTGGGGTGTATCATGTGTCGTACAATTCCTTTATTTTATTTAAACACTTGTGCTTATATCATCTCGTGATAAAATGTGTAATGGTTGTTGTGTGATTATTATGTGGATTAAGTTTATCATTTCAGTGCACTCATTTCATTAGGCCCATCAGTTCCTCGTGGGATACGAGTTGAGCATCAGGTGCCTCATTAGATCGGCTCCGTTTGATTGAGCCTTGATCTCAAATACATCATCATTCATGTCATATATTCATTCAACGTGGTTTGTGATTGTTTGCATGTATATGTTTGCTCACATGTGATTTATGCACGAATTTTCTTTAATAAATAAAATAAGCAATTATTTAAAATGTTTTATCAAGGTTCACTCGCCAACTTTTATTGACCCAAAATCTCCCGTGTTTTACACATGATACAGGTGATCCAGTTGAGGAAAGAAACACTTAGAATGGCCTAGAAGAATAAACAAGTTATTGCGTTGGAATAAACATTTAGTTTTGTTTCCTTTGTATTTGTATGAATTTTGTTTATTGGATATTTAAGTTTGTAATTTGAATTTAATAAATATGAAACCTCTTAGTAAACATCATGAGCTTTGGTGATAACCCAATTATGCCCCGACTTTTATTCCGCTGCGGGTCAGGGTGTGACAGTTAATCGCTTGGCGATGAGAGTATTATACCTATTAGGCCAAATCATGTCTCCCTAATTCGAAAGGACTTACGAGTCACTTTGGAATATTCGAAGTTTCTTAAATCGAAACACTCCAACATTTTAACAAGCCTCTCTTTTATGCTATCTTACATTTTATGCTATATAATTCTTATTCTTTCATTTTTATTTCAATGTCACACTATACTAAAATCGAATTTATGCACGACAAACTTCGCAGTTATACTAAATATATTACCCAACGATTCTATAGGTGCATACTAAACATCATACTTGATTTGGGATTACTGGAACATTATATGTGATAAACTCGTTATAAAACCACACCTTAACATGTATAGCACTATGCATAGTGCTTTAGGAGTAGCGCACCGCCCTTGAGACTTGGGGTCATGTTAAGTAAACTATTTCATACTAAGTAAACTATTTTACTCTATGTGTTCGACAATATTGACTAGTCAACATTGCGTACACGATGGTTTGACTTGTTATTCACATGTTTATGTGGTAGACTCGTCATTAACTCTGATCAAGCCACACCTTAACATGTATAGCGCTTGTGTAGCGCTATAGGAGTGACGCCCGCCCGTATTCTTGAGGTCATGTTAAGTAAACTATTTTACACCCTCTTCGTTTTGACGATGATGGGTAGTCTACATTGCGGTACACGATGGTTTGACCTGTTTATTCACATGCCAGTAATCCGTTAATGTTGGTTAAACTAAAATATATCATCTGCATTGTACACGAATGTGCAAATACGCACACTTACACTTATACTCATACTTATACAGTATACTCTCTCATACTTAAATACAATTATACTTACATACTTGAGACTCTATATACGCTATCAGTCTTACTCGTAATACGCAAACAAACCTGATTATGACACGGAACGTAACATGGCATCGACTAGCGAAACGAACGTAATATGGTATGAACATGGTGGATACGCCACTGGTACTTCCTATATATAAGTGTTAATACCATATTGCTAAGGTCTCGTGAAATGTGCCATGAGAAATTCGGTGTTTCACTGTTATGTTTAAATACAAACTCTAATCACTCACCACCTAATTCACAGTAATACCCGCATACTTTGAAATGTGATTATTTCTTTCCTAAGCCTTCCTCTTGAATGAATTTCGGGACGAAATTCCCTAAGGTAGGGGAGACTGTAACGCCTCGTGTTTCCGTAAAATTTATTTTAGGAAATACGTGTCGCACCACTGAATTATTTATTCGTATAATTTATTATCATTATTATTATTATTGATTTAGTTATTATTTTTATAGATAATAATAATAATAATAATAACAAAACAAAATTCGACGTTTTATGAAACTTGTACTTGAAATCGGATCTTGTCGGTACGTTCGGGCCACTCAAAAACGTTAGAACGGGTTATCGGGCCTTAGCCCAACACACCACGTAAACCTAACTAAACCCTAAACCTAAATAAAAACTATATACACACACTCACAACCGCTCACTGTGCCCCCTCTTCTCTCTCGCATACACACTCGCCGGAGCAAATCCGGCCGAGCTCCGACTCCTCCGACGGCTCCGGACACACCCACTCCCCTCTCACACCACACTCCTCCGTCCTTCACGCGCACAGCTCGAGCCCCCTCCTTACCCTGCTCAGTTGAACGTCGGCCACCACCATTTCAGTGGTGGCATACGGCGGCGCATATACAGAGGAGAGAGAGATGTGTAGCGGAGAGAGAGATTGAACGGGAGAGGGACGGTGTCATGCCGTTTTTCCCGGCGGCAGCGAACCACAACAGTAGCGCCGGCGTCTCCGGCGGCGGCGGCAAGAGTTGGGGTTAGGCTTGGACTTGGAGTTGTTCAGGTCCAAAACAGATCCGGGTCGGGTCCGAGTGTGGCGGCTCAGCTTGATTCGGCTCAGGTCATGCCTCGATTTCAGTTAGTTTCAAGCTCGACTCAGTAGTCCTCGGTGCAGTGATGGCTCGGTTTCGTGTCGGGTCAACTGTTATCAACGCGTCTCAGTTTCGGTTCATGTCAAGGATGATGCTCGGTCAATCTCAGTCAACCGCGGTCGCAGCAGTTCAGTCGGATCCCGTTCAGATCTCAGTTCACATGGTTCAGTCTCGGTTCGAGTTCTAGTTAACATGGGTCAGGTTCGGTCTCGGGTCTTACCCGGTCGACTGGTCAAAGATAGTCAACCGTAGTCAACACCAGATTCGGTTCAGCTTCGGGTGTTTGGTTCAACTGGTGAGGTTCAGCTCGGTTTAGTATCGACTCGGTCAAACCGTATCAACTCGGTCAGCAGCTTGGTCAACCTCAGCCGACTTCGGTCAGCAGCGGTCAACACGAGCTTGGTAAAACCTTTCAACGCGATTTCCATTTTTATCTTGTTTTAATATATTGTTTTTTTTGGGTATGTCTTTTAACAAGAACCGAACCATATATACTTTGTAAACACAAATAGAAAATACATATATTGATGTTGTTGTCGAATTGATGAGTTTGGAAAATAAATCGACAACTTGAGTTGTCGGGATTGCCCAAAAACAGAGGAAACTCTGCCCGTTTTTCGTAAAATCCGTAAGATCAAAATTCTTTAACTTATATAAAACAAAACTTCTCGAATTTAATTAAATTTTTATAAATATATAATTATATATACATATTATTTAGCGCTTCGACAACCTCTAATGTTTATATACTTTCGTTATCCATGTATGACGACCTCGGAGTTGCATTACCAAGCTCTTCACTCCTCGCGGGATTTCCAAGGAATGCGTTGCGAAATTGTGAGCATACTCGACTCCTTTTTTTTACACTTTAATGCATTTTGGGGTGCAACATGTATAAATTACAAAATTTATTTTAAACAAAAAAAAATGTGTTCACAATACCAAATGTGCCATCAGTTACGCTTATGTGAGTTATATGTGTTAGTTTAAACTCGTCTATACATGCTACTCGTTATGCTTGAGTTGTTTATGCTTATTAGTTTTGACTTGTATTCTCATGATATCGTTATGCTTAGAATACTATGCCTGCTAGTTAAGGAATTCGATTATCTGCTATGGTTATGCGAAAGTGGTCTACATATTCGTGCGATTCGACTTGAATATATATACTTGTCACAATCAAAACAAACTTTTATACTTATAATTAATTTCAAACTTGTATGCTCGCCAATAATTTTGTATTGATCTACGCTTTTAATACATGTTGCAGAAAAGCTGATGATGCAAGAAATCTAGTATGATTGCTTAGATACTCGCCTACATTAATTTGTCTATTTTGATGTTATGGCGTTTTGAAACAATTGTTGACTATTATTTGGAATTTTTGTATGACAATTTAGTCTTGAATGAAATTTGAATGTAATCTATATTGTCACATAGCGTTATGAAATTTTGAGTAATTTGTTCGTCTCATCCCGATGTTTCCGCCATCGTTTGGGGTGTGACAACGTATATACCCAAAAATTTCTATACGAAAGCTACATACTCTCCACTACTGAGAGAAAAGTTCGGGGGATCGGTCGTCCCCTCCCGTCCCCACTATTTTACGCCCCTGAACTTCACGGCCACAGGGTTTTTAAAATAAGTATTACATAAACATTTTTACACTCATACACTACTTAGGGGCTATTTGGCAGCTTTTGAATGGGTAAATGTTGAACCGGTAAGAAGTCTGAATCATTAAGTGTTGAACAGTAAGATGTCTGAACCATTAAGAGCCAGCATAAAGCTTAACCGTTCAAAGGCAAATGTCTGAACAATTCAGATTAGAGGTATTAACCATTCAAACTCAATATAATGCTTAACCATTCAGAGACAAATGTCTGAATCATTCAAACATCTGCTCTCGAAACAAACAGTCTAAATCATTAAGTGTTGAACCAGTAAAATATCTGAACGATTAATAGAGTCATTAAAAATCAAACAAACAGCCCATTTGTTAAGAAAAAAACTAATTATTCTATCTCTATTTAATTCATTAATCATGTGTTAATTAAACAAAAACAATAGATTTGAATGGGGGATTAAACCTTAACGAAGGGGTGGACCACAATTAGCATGTGATTAGCATCATGGAATCCTTTCCCACCCTTTGTGCTGTAACTCCATTTTTTGAGACCTTTAATTAATAATTCCATTTGATTTGTATTTTCTTTCTTATTATTATATTATTATAAACTGCAGAGATTATTAATTATTAAGTTAACGTGGTTAATCATTAATTAGAAACAGCATGTGAAGGATTATGGTACATGACAAAAACATGGGTTGGTGTGCTTAGCCGATTAGTCGTCTCTTAAGTCTTAATTACTCGTTTTCGCCTTATACTATTGATAAGAGTTTAAATTTCGTATACTATTAGTTGAAATGACACTAAATTAACCATAGTTTTCCAATTTTTATACTTACAATACGTATGATGCGTTGACCAGATCATTTTGACTTTGAAAACACTTAAACACTTCAACATCTAATTTTATTGACCTATGAATATCGGTCACCTGGTTGAAAATTTTTTGTGTTTAGACTATCATTGTCTAGAAGCTCAAAAATTTTTATAAATCTGTTTGATCATCTGACACATCAGACCTAATGTTATTCGGATGCGAACTATTGTGTTTAGATTGCATTTAAGTATGATCAAAACAAGTTGTTGAGATAAAATGATTGATGTAACATACCTAATAATATGATTGTTTTCTTGATATAAATGGGTGTTGATAGAGACGAATCTTACTATTCGTATTATTTGGCAAGTGGGTCATTAGTATTCATTATGTTGTATGAACAAAATTTAAATAAATAATTTGATAAACTTGATAAAAAGAAAAGCTGAGTTGTGGTTTTGCTATTGTTAATTAGCACTTAACTGTTACTATTTAAGAAATAAATTTTGTTACACATTGTATTATTATAATGGTATATATGTAATAATTGATATTAAGTGTATATAATTTAGTTCTCCCATGTTTTTGGGGTTGAACAGAAAATAAATAAAAAATATAAATACAGCGATATATATTTGACTTTGCACTAGATTGAATTGGATCAAAATGATAGTTGATAATGATTGGTTAACAAATACTTAATTCTTTTATCATTTTTCTAAATTGTTGTTTACCATGCTCTTTTAAGCGCTTTAACTTCCACATCACCATCCGTTCTGGAGGCCTGGGAGTAACCAAACTTGACCGTGAAGACTCAACCACATTCTTTAAGTCGCCAAGCGAAAGCCACGAGTTAAAGAATTTAAAAGGGATCGGCCCAAACCTGTGCTTTTTACCTTCAAAGACTAACGGGCAATGATCGGAAAGATATCTTGGAAAAGTCGTGATGTTTGCAAAAGGCCAAATGTCCATGAAGGCTTTGCAAACCAGAATGCGATCGATCTTACCTTGCCTTTTCCCACCGTCGCTCATCCATGTGAATTTTCTTCCACCCAAGTCAAATGGGTCAAATGTGAAATGAGGTTTGATTGTTCATAGGTAATGGATTTCACGCGAACAAGTCAAACGAATTAAATAAAGAATAAGGTTTGATTGTTCATAAGTGATTGATTTCACACGAACGAGTCAAATGAAGTATAATATTAGATATAAACGAAAACGCAAACCGGATTACAGGAACGCTAAAGCATTAAAATAACGAACACAGGTAATGGGACATTAATAGATATAAACGAAAATGCAAACCGAGTAACAGGGGCGTAAAGCAGCAGAATAAAGGACCTGGGTAATGGGTTGTAATGAAATATAGGCGCAAACCAGATAACGGAAAGCGTGAGACAAACCAACGCATAAATGACGTATGAAGTCATAGAAGCGGAAGAGTTGTACGGACGAAAAATGATCTAGTCATACACTACGATCACGCGGGCGCACACGTAGATACCATAAGGCGGTGTCTCATCTATGTATGAGAATGAGTGTTTTAGGCAACATACACAAAATGTTGTGGTTGCCATTAAAGATGGTAGTTGTGGCTCGGTGGGGATGAGTGGTCAATGCCATTTGACCCTTGCGCCAGGCTTAGGCGCAAGTGATGATCACCCAATTGGGATGAAACGACTAATAGATACGGCAAGTGTATGTGACACATAAATGACTCACGGGATCATAGAAACACAGACATTACTAATACGGATCAAGCATGGTCTAAGGGTCATAATAGGAATAGAAATAAATTAGCCTTCATGGTCAAAATGGCCATGATTGGCGAATAAAAAAAGGTAAGTTAAATGATAGTTTGACTTCTTTTAACCATAAATGAGTGTGTTAACACCAAACATACTTAAAGAATGATTCGGGTTATAAATAGTGTAAAGGTCTACGTGATCAAAATGACCTTCGGGTCATGAATCGAGAGGAATGAGCCTTAGAGGCCTCACCTTAAAAAGGTGAAAACCAAAAGAAATAGCCTACTAGGCTAAGTGAAAAGGGCTTACGAGTTAATTAGGCAAAGCGGCCGCGTAAAATAAGAACAGTAAAAGAATAAATGCTAAGTTGTCAATTTCTTGATGCGAGTAATTGACACAAGTTGAAAAGAAAACGCTGAACTAAAGTTCGGTTTTAGTTAGAAACAACGTTTAAACAAATATAAATAGTATGAGATAGATTGGGAAACAGTTAATATTAAAAGAAACAGGTCATGACGCCAATAGGTGCAAGACAATAAATTCAAAAAGGAAATTTTCGAAAACGAAAAATTGATATAAACTTAAACATGACGTGATGCAATCACAGACAATAAAAATAACATAGTATATGATTACTTTGTAACACAAGCTATGGGACTAGGGTCATGAATGCTTGTGAAAGCCTTGCGAAGACAATATGAGAGTACCTAAACTATGAGGTATGAGGTAACCGGTGACTGATAAGTCTAACCGGCAAAACCAGTTAATTTTAAATTTAAAACTTGTTTAATATGCTTAGCTTTATAGGATTAGCATGAAATATATATGATGACAGACTTATATGACTGCGTAACCAGATAGTGACTCGCTCTAGTGAATTATAAAAAAGATGAATGCTAAATGGATTTGATGGCCTAGAAGGCCTTACACAAGAAACGCGCACACGGCAAGTCATATGACAACCTCTGACCGAAAGATTAAATGCCTTGAAAACAAAATATCAATCAAGAAAAAGAGCAAGAAAGGAGTCGAACATCAATTGGGAGTCCGAAGAACATTGTCACATCTTCCTGGTAAGATTACTGAACAGCTAAAATATGAGCAACGCTCAGATAAAAACGAAACCAAGTCCATTGGGTTAAACCCAAAGAACCCAAAGAACTACGTAAGAAAGGTTTTGGGGACGAAACCTTTTAAAGGTGGGTAGACTTGTAACACCCCAAAAGCGGTTTTGGTAATCAAACCACATTAATATTAAAGGGCGGGTAAAATACCGTTATTGGTAAAAAGTGAACCCGTAAACAAAATAAATAGAAACAAATTAACCTAGTTAGTAACATCTATATAAGTAACAAAACAATGAGTTATAGCCTCATATATAATCAAAACTAAACTTGAGGGATCAAAGCTGTCAAAAAAGAAACTTGTTCTTTTAAAACATAAAAATTAACACATAACACACAGTTAGTGTGTGTGTATATGTCGATCATCAGGAGGTGCAACAAGGGCAAACCCTTGTTCAACCAAGAACATCAAAATTGAAGGAGAAATGGACACCAAATCCGTGCATGAGCATGAATAATCGATCACCTAGATTAGGAGATCATAAGGTATGTCTAAAAACTTAGATTGGTGAAAGTCATAACTTGAGACAAGTAGAATACTTGCATTTCGATTGTTGGATTATGATCCAAAGATGAAATTGAGTGTTTATGTATGCTTAATTTCGTTAGACATAATGAAACTGTGAGATAATTGAGGTAAGATTACTTGTAAGTGATTAACAAGTAGTTTATGAAGTGAGTTTTGATAATATGATGAAGTTGATGATAAACTTGTATATATAATCATCATACATGGTAGTAATTGGAAGATACTTGAACAATTTATATGTTTGATTACATGTTCATACTTGTCATGAAATGGATTTTTGTACGATATGATGAAATTGATGTTATATGCATGTTAATAGATGCTTGAAAATCATCATGTGTATAAGAATGTTTCAAGCCTTTAGATAAATTTGATAATTGGGTAATTTCAAACATATGATGCAATGGGTTGTTTCATGGTGATGAGACAATCCTAAGTTCTTGTATAATGATTGATAGATTAACATACAATGATGGATACTATGTTAATCAGATATTAACAATTTTATAAACTTGGTTGAGGAAGATAGTTAAAATGGTAGCCTAAGAATAACGCCTACCGGATGATTGATGAAATGCCTAAATGAGTTTATTAAACCTATATGTGCATTTGCAAATGTTAATAGGTAGTTCACTTTTAAAAGTCAAACTAACTTATATTAAGATCAAATGGTAATTTGATATGAAATTTGCAAGGTGTGATAGTCGTGATAAATAATGACTAATTTAACCATAAATGATAGTTTGACGTTTGACAAGCAAGATGGAAGCTTTGGAAGAAACGGGTTAAACGGATCAAGTAAGCGGAAAAGCATAATCGGATGCAAGGTAAGTAAAGCTTACATCTTTAAGTAGAAAACTTACTTTTTGTATTGGTTAAGAATAATGTAATTTAGTATTTGAAATATGACGTTTCGACGCGGAATGACATGGGTCGGAACAAGTGAAATATGGCGAGAAACCATATTTGATGGTAAAAAGGGGTAAAACGGTAATTCGGTCATGTGATAACGAATAAATAAAGGTTTTGAAAAGTTACCATATGGTGTAGATCATAATGGTTAAAAAGGGTAATACAGTAATTTGGTCATATGTTGACGAACAGATAAGGAGTCTGAAAAAGACACCTTAAGGCATAAGCCATGATAAGTCAAACGAAGTAAAAAAATGATTTTTAAGTAATATGATCATATGGTGTAAGCCGAAACGGGCTAAATGAGTGAGATGGCAAATAATTACCACCTCACAATATTAAAATGCTCATTTAGGCCAAACGGGTCAAATGGTGATGTTATCACCATTTAACAATAATGATTATGGACGTTTGTCGAGTTTTGTACCTACGGAAAGATAGTGTATGGCTTGCTTTGCTATTAATGAGCAATTAATAGTGCAAGGTATTAAAACGGGTCAATGCTATGACCCGAGCCAGGTATGTGTAATGGGTCAAACTCTCAATGAGGACTTAGGGTTCTTTGAGAGTTAAACAAGTCATGAGTGAACGTTGGATTACCTAAAGTAAGGTAAATCTGATAAATTAAATTGTAGACATTATGTTCTTGGGAACATAATGATTTTAAATAGTTTGTGGTTAAAAATGCCCACTTGGTCAAAATATACTTTTAAAAGTTCGTCGTAAAAAAGACTAAAGTTGACCAAAACGCACTCGAATGATTAATCGAGCAAACGATCCTTGAGGGTAGTTTAAAAATGAGTTTTTATAAGTAAGCACACATTTTCGATAGTGTAAAAGCAAAAGGCATAAGCCATTTTGGTTTAATGCATCTAAACGGGTCTTTTTTGTTAATTGTCAAACCGAATGGTGAAATTCGAAAATATATGATTTATTATAACAAATCTACCACAAATAAAATTGTGGTGGAAGATAAATAGAAGTCTTAGTGTGGAAATATGAGGTAATGAAAGGAGGAGCGAGATTTAAGCTTAAGTGCTTAAATCCCTTAACGGGTCAAAATGAATATGCGTATGGATCGGGTAATGGTTGCGTAATTCCTGAAAGTTATGAATCCAGGTTAAGGATTTCGGGTTAAATATGTAGGCAAACATTTTACGGACATTTAAAAACAAATTTCAAGTGAAACGGATAAAAATTGAATAAGTTACGGAAGTTTTCGTAACAAAAACGGCAAACTTGAAAAAGGCTGCGGCACTCTACCGTAAGCTACAGTGGCCTGCCGTAGCTTACGGCAGGCAACTGCTGTTGAAAATAGCCAGAAGTTATCGTAAGCTACGGCGAGGAGCCGTAGCTTACGGCGGCAGTTTTGAAGATTTGTTGATTTGTTATTTTTGGCTTTCGAGCATATCTAGATACGTTATAAACTTCTTATAACTAACGTATTTCATAATTTATGAAATACAGGTAATGGTTTAAGGCACCGGATGGCGATCAAGCTCAACGAGGAACTAAACACGATCAAAGCTTAAGCTTCCGCATCTTGTTAGTCGTTACGAAACTAAATAACGATAATATGTTGAAATGTTTTAATATTTATAAAGTTTTATGAAACTCAAGACGTGTATTTGTATAAATACATTTAAAAACAAGATTTTTTAATAAAATTTCATTTTAATGAGTAAGGGGCTTACATGTTCACGGGTCCTTATGCGGTCAAACCCTACACAAAAACAAATATTCGTATGTGACACATGAATGTGAACGTAAACGCAAACACAACACATGTATAAGTGGTTTCACACTAATTTGTATGATTTTCCTAAAGCTGAGCTCATTTGAGTTTTTTGACCATTGACGTGCTTTGTTTTCTTTGACTCGCTATATTGACTTTCTTCTATTCAAGATCTTGACCAACTATGGGTATATCCCAGTGTAGGCCCAGTTTATTTATGGGCTAATTCACCATCAATCGTTTATGTCATCATATGTATTTACCAAAATGCCAATTCTCTTAAAACTTAGGTAAAAAAAATAAACGGTTTTGAAACTGGCTACCATTAGGAACCTCTGAACCGGTTCCATAACTGACCGGGTCTACCCTTCACTAATTCATCGGTTTCATATCTAGGGGTGGACCTACCTAGGGTAGCCTTCGCTACCCCTTGGCGCTCCGACGGTAGTGTAAATTTTGAAAAAAATTGACGTTTTTTTCGATTTCCTTACCCTTTTTTAATAAAACGTTACCCTCTAGATCCGCCACTATTCATATCCAATGTTTAAAAACTGGTTTCAACCCTTATATCCTACTCAAACTAGTCGAAACCCGAAAAAGGACTTGTAACCGTAATCGAACCAATCACTTTCCTCTCCAAAACTAGTTCCATACCTGAACCAGTTCCAACAGTGGCAGACTTGCGGTTCTTAGTGAGGGCTGATGGGTCCCCCATGTTTTTTTTTCTTCGTGGTGTAAATTTTATCGAAAATTTCTGAAATTCTTTTTATGTAGTGTAAAATATTGGATTATGAGAGTCTGCCCCTCTCCCTGATTTTACTGAAAACTAAGTTCAAGATTCACTAGTGAGTTTCAACCAATACCTAGAATCAAGATCGGTTTTGAAAAAACCTCAAAACCCCGATTTTGCGCACCTCACTGAATAGTGAATTCCCTCTTTTGGAAACTAAGGTAGCGTTTGATATAAAGGAATAGAAGTTGGAATGGAAAAAACATATTTAGTTATAAGTGGTAATGGAATGGAGTATTCCCCAAGGAATGTAACTCCTTCCAAATATAACAATTTTCATTTATTGATAAGGGGATGTTTTTATTCATTCCTTCAATGAATGGAAATAAATATATTTTATTTTTATATCAATATTTTTATTATTAATTTTTTACCATTAATATATTATTATCATTACTACTACTAATACTATTCAGGCGATTATATTCTTGTCGTTTTTTATAAATTGTATTTTGTTACATTATCTTGTTTTTTTGTCTATCAATATATACTAAGTAATAATTCATTCTATTTACATATGAGTAACTAAACATTACAATGGAATGGAATGATCCTTTTTATTCTGTTGTCCATTTCATTACTTTTTTCATTCCATTATCTCGTTCATTCCATTGCCTCATATCAAACATACCCTAACAAATCAAATAGTATGACAAATTTTTAATGTCTTAAAATCCGGTTTTTATACCGTACCAGATTAGGCTTAAAAACGGTTTAATCGAATGTATTAGGTGGTTCAACTGGATGTACTGGACGGTTTAACAGGTTCTACTAGACGAAACAACCGGTCGATTTAAACCGGTTTTTAAATCATTTTTATGTGCAATCATTTGTGAAACCAAAGTACGGGGCCCAATCATTTTGGTTTTCTGGAAACTACATGATATTATTGGATGTTTGTTTAGTAGAATGGGCTCGAAGTGGGCCACGTTGGTTCAAGTTCAACGCCATTTTATTTATTTATTTATTTGTTTAAAGACGAATTTCTTTAATATTTTCGTTTATAATTTGGATCCAAAACATCCAAATCTAGATTTTCCTAAAGGTTCTTTGTCTTTACTACCGGCCACCAACCACATTTGTACGAAACTTTTATTTAGTTTATAAAAGAATGAATGTAGCAAATACATAAACAATATTATTAAAATAACTACTTACATATTTTACTTAGAGGGTTAGGATTGGTCCACTAGTGATGGAATTCCATCACTCACAACATCCAATCAAATTCCGTCACGTCATCGAGCTTTATTCCATCACTAGTGATGGATTTTAGTGCGCATCACTCACCACACCCAACAATTTCCCTCATAACCCAACAATTTCCCTCACATTCTTCACGTGTGATAGTGGCCACGCATTGGCGGATTCACGCGTTGTCGGTGGTAGTGGCGGCGGTGTTTTAACGTGCTTCCACACGTGATCAAATGTTCACAACGGAGCGTCCCGCCCCCTTACAGTGACTTAACGTCTTAGCTCATAAAATTTTGTTTATGCGTAAGTTCATGAACTATTGAGAATAGTGGAACCATTTTAGATAGAAATACGATCAGTTATTGCTAAAGTCGAAATGTCGAATTCTTTTGCTATGCAAATGTAAAGGTGTAAGGGACTATTTTCGCCGAACCTACATCCAAAAAAAAATTGTGTTATATAATATCCGGCCATCGTTCCATTATGTGTTATTTACACATCGACCTATGAATGAAAGTTACTTTTCAAAAGGTAACACCAATAAAGAAACCGTTGGTCCGGTACAGGGAGTATAGAGGAGATGACGAATTATAAAGATTAGGATCCAAATGTGGTTGCACGTATAGTCTAAAGGTTATAGACAAGATAAACCACTTGTGTTTATAATTTTTTTTTCTCAAAACATTATCCGAGTCATATCATGATCAATCAAGACTTATATTCAAAATAAACTTGATGAGCATTGAATATTGATTGATCTAAACCACCCATGATCAAAAAAAATGCCACTCATTTCAGTTTCAATTAATATGAAAATGTAACATAAATCAACTTTGTTAAAAATATACCAAAATGATTACAAATAATAATAATAATAATAATAATAATAATAATAATAATAATAATAATAATAATAATAATAATAATCATTGGAAAGTAAGCCAACCCCTTGTTTTCCACAAGTTTATTGCCAATAGGAAACCCATGCACCCAAATCCTAATTGTAGTTGTCACCCCCCAAATGTCTATATATGTACCCCTAGCTTTCATTGCATTCTAATACTCATGGAGGAAGAAAACCCGAATACCCACCCGCCCCTGATAAACTTCTTGTAATGGCCTTAATGGAGCTTAAAACGCAGCAGGCGATTGTGTTCCCATTGGGGGCAATAAACTTGCTATGGTTTGCCAAGTTAGCGATAACTACGGCGTTTCTTGGTCGACTTGGTGAACTTGAGTTAGCCCGTGGGTCACTCGGGATCATGTTTGCAAACGTGACCGGTTTCTCAATCTTGAATGGTTTATGTGGTGCCATGGAGCCCATTTGTGGTCAAGCTTATGGAGCCAACAACTTCAAGCTACTTCACAAAACTCTTGTTATGATGGTTTGTTTGCTCCTACTAGCATCACTCTTTTCTTGCTTCTTGTGGCTACATGTTGATCAAATCTTGATTCATTTTGGCCAACAAGAAGATATCTCTACTGAAGCAAAGAAGTATTTATTTTGTCTCCTTCCTGATTTGATCGTTACGTCATTCTTGTGCCCTCTTAAATCCTACTTGGCTTCACAAAGCATGACCATCCCAATCATGTTAACCTCGGCTCTCGCAGTGGTTCTCCATGTACCGGTTAACATTGTCCTTGCAAAAACTCGAGGGTTTGAGGGGGTTTCAACGGCCATCTGGATCACCGATCTTGTGGTAGTCATTTTGCTAGCGGTCTATGTGGTGGTGGTTGAGTTCCGAAAGGGTGGAACATGGAAAGAAGGTGGGTGGTGTGAACATAGGTTCGAAGACTGGGTTCAGTTGCTAAAACTTTGTGGTCCATGTTGCCTTACTACATGCTTTGAGTGGTGGTGCTATGAAATTTTAGTCTTGCTAACAGGGAAGCTCCCGAATGCTAAACAAGCGGTTAGCATAATCGCGATTGTGCTCAACTTAGATTACTTGCTTTTCGCTGTAATGCTTTCGTTAGCCACATGTGCATCCATTCGTGTTTCAAATGAGCTCGGTGCAAACCAAACCGAACCCGCCTACAAAGCGGCTTATATTTCATTGACGTTGGGTTCCGTTGCAGGTTTAGCGGGTGAGTTAGTCATGGTGTTAGCTAGAGGCACATGGGGCCGTCTATTTAGCCATGATAAGGCGATCGTGAGAGGCGTAGGGAATGCAATGTTGTGGATGGCTTTGCTAGAGGCGGTGAATTTCCCATTGGCGGTTTGTGGCGGGATCGTGTCGCCAGGCCGTGGTTGGGGATGTATGCAAACATCGGTGGCTTCTACCTATTAGCATTGCCTTTAGGTGTGGTTTTAGCTTTTAAGGTCCATTTGGGACTCCAAGGATTGCTAATAGGTTTCTTTGCCTGCGTTTCTGGTTGTTTAATGTTGCTATTAGTGTTCATTTCAAGGATCAATTGGGCCGAAGAAGCTGGTAAGGCACAAAGATTTGCTGCTCCGGACTATGTTAAAGATGAAAACATTGACAAAACATGAGCAAAATGTGAAAACTTTCATCAAGATTGTACATTAAAGATTACAAATAATCCAGTGAAAGAGTAGTCAGGTACGACGAAGCACGCCTGGTACGTAAGCGAATACGGATCACGTGGGTTTAGTATTTTTCTTGTTATTTTCCAGTTTTAGGATCGAGACACAACATTACCGGTTGCGTCTTTCACCCTAAAAGGTGAAAGAAATTACATGAAAGTGAATAGTACACTAATCCTAATAGGATTACATTAACATATACTTCTGTTACAAAGAAAGCATTAAGAATAGATATGCATAAAGTTGGGCCCAAATGCACACTACTGCACACTACTACAGTCTACAATAACAAATTTGTGGGTAAGAATGGTCAACACACTTTTGGAGTGTAACAAAACAAAGATCCCACTACCTACAAATTGGGCTTTTAAAAGTTAAAAAAAATTGTATTTTCCTGGCTCAAAATATCTATCATCACAATTCACAAGTACACTAATGCACTATGCAAGTTGGGACTCTCAAAATACATTTGAACAAAGAAACAAGAACAAGATTCTAATTATTAAAAAACTGGTATAAAGATGACATTAAATCAAATTATCACAACATTTACCGGATTTGAATGGTTTGGAAGAAAAGAGTTTAGGAGCGAAACAATGCATGCTAATGAAGCGGTTAATCTTCAACAAATCCTGGTTTTGAAATCAAATCGTGAAGTTCTTGGGCTTTCTCGTTTTTAAAACCGAGCGTGACCATTATTTTATATCCCGCTCCTTCCTTTTCAGACCATACGCCGAGAAGCAGGTGAGACGTTGTAATTTCCCCATCATCACCTAAATTCATAGCATAATATAATGGTTAAAATGTTTGAATTTGAGTTTAGTAGCATCCCACTTGAGTTTTTTATAGCACAGTATAGAAACTTGCCTGATTTGAGTTTCTTGTCGACGGCCCAATCAAGGGCTTTTTGAGCCGATTCGGTTAGAGGAGGATGTTCAGGACTGAAATAGAAATAGTCGGGTTTTCCAATCAATTTGATGGCCTCTTCGCGCACTTTGCCAAGTGTAAACCCGTTTGCACGCAAAAGTTTTGAAGCCCGATTTGTTCCTGCAAATTAACAGAAAAAAAGGGAATTTATAATTGAAGTCGAATTAATGCTTGATTAACAGAAGAAAGGAGTTAATAAAATGAAACAAATTGAAATACATATTCACAAAAATAACTATTTGATAAAAAAAGCTGGTTGGGGTAGGCTTGCTCTAACTCAGGTTTAAAGATTGTTGTAATCTGGTTAAGTTGACTAGACATTGTTAATCAAGATTAAGGGGGTGTTTTGGATGTGTTTTAAATGTGATTATACGATATTAGGTAGGGGTGCAAACGAGTCGAGTCGAGCCGAGCCCGAGGTCGAGCTTGGTTAACTTATGAAAGCTCAAGCTCGAACTCCGTTCGAGCTTTGTTTCCAAAGCTCGAGCTCGTTGGTAGTTTCTCAAGCTCGAGCTCGTTTATAATCTATTAAATAATCTAATAAATAAAAATAATATAAATAATAGACTCGTTTAGGCTGGCAAGCTTGGCTCGGGCTCGTTTACTAAACAAGCTTATTATTAGGTTCGGGCTCGGCTTGTAAACAAGTTTAATTAAGCTCGGCTCAGCTCGTTTACTAGACAACTTTCAATAAGGGGTTAATATTATTAAATATTAATAAAAAGTAATATTACACTAAGACTCGACGAGCCTAACAAGCTTCACATGTCAGGCTCGAGCTCGGGCTCGATAAATAAACTTTATTTTCGGCTCAAGCTCGGCTCGGGCTCGATAAGGCTCGGCTCATTTCGAGCTTTTTCTTGAGCAGCTCGCGAACCGCTCGGCTCGTTTGCACCCTTAATATTAGGTAATCAAAATAAGATTATCATGCACCTGTGCGAGGACATGATCACTGATAGGAGTTCTTGGAGATGTAGGATAAAGGTTAGGGATTTTTTAGGAGGCGTATTAGATTTCTCTTAGCTATGTCTAGGTGTCTTGGCTTGTCCTGCCTACATCTTTTAGTTACTTTCTAGGCGGTTCACGCCTTTTTTCTGCCATCCTCTTTTCTTATTTTACTACTAGTATTTATTCTATGTTTTTCTCCATATTTTTTACTTTTTTTAATAAACAATTTTGTTTGTTGAGTCGGGAATCTCATTGAGTGCAGCCTCTCTATTTTCTGGGTAGAGGTAAGGCTAGCCTCCGTCTCGCCCTCCCCCCAGACCCTACCTATAGGTGGGACTTTACTGGGTATGTTTGTTTGTAATAAAATTATCATGCAAAAGGTATCATTTGGATGTGGTTTTTTTTGCTAGAAGATTTAACTGTAACGTTAAATAGGGTTAATTCACAGATCCTAAATATTTAAGAAGCTAATACATATAATAATTAATAAGGGTACCTAAAAGAATTTACAAGCACTAAAGAAACGGATAATCATTGGTAAATTCAAATATTTTCAAAACTTACAAATACGCCCTAAGGGGTTGTATACGATATTAGGATTGCATATTTAAACAATATACTATGTATCATTGGGAACTTTTAAAAGCAAATAAGAACTTGTGAGCGGTTAGCTGAAGAAGACGTGGTTTTGCTTATATTAAGCTGAAATAAGTTGTTTCCAATATGTAGCTTGAGATTGATTACTTCAACTGATTATTTTTCAGTGGTTCCAAACTTCCAATATTACAAAATAATCTGATCATTTGCTTACACTTATAAGCTGTAAGCATACGCTGTTTAAATAAGTGATCCCAAACACCTCTTAAGTCCTTGGTTTTAAAATGTACGAGGCGCTCCAAGGCACATAGAATCCCAGAAACCGAAGCGCTTAGGGTCTCAGAATCCGAGGCGTGAGGAAAAGGTGCCAGCCTCACCTACGTGAGGCGCCTACTATTCAAATAATACTTTTATATTAATTATACATGACATTTTCTACCTTGTTAATTCTTAAACAATAAAAAAATAAAAATAAAAAACCCCTCAATCTACATACCCAGAGTAATCAAGAATCAAGCAAGCAATCATGAAGGTGATCCAGTAATAGTCTATAATCTATAACTATAGTATTATGCCAATTGTTATCATCATAACCAAGCACAAATTCATCTCCCTCATCATTGTTATCTTCTTCAATCATTTCTTGATTGCCCTAAACTGTCATCATTCATCACTTGCTCTTAACTCTTGATGCTCTTAACTATATAACTAGGCTCCTACCCCTTGAAGCTCTCTACCTACCCATGTAGTTAATATCCCGATATATTAGTGGGATATCGGGTATCCGTTCTTTCCGAGATATGGGTGCATCATTTCTTGATTGCCCTAAACTGTCATCATTCATCACTTGCTCTTAACTCTTGATGCTCTTAACTATATAACTAGGCTCCTACCCCTTGAAGCTCTCTACCTACCCATGTAGTTAATATCCCGATATATTAGTGGTATATCGGGTATCCGTTCTTTCCGAGATATGGGTGCAAAATATCGGTCTGAATATTGGTACCGAATAATATATTGACTGATATTTGACCAATAGATCACTGATTTTCCCGATATCAGTACCTTTCTTCTTAGTTCTACCATTTGTCTTTTTTCTTATTGCTGCTATTAGTGTTTTTAGTCTTAATTGTTAGTTGTTAGTGTTTTAAGTCTTAGTAAGTTCCTACTTGCTACAATTATTAGTGATTTGCAAGTTGCAAAAGGTTAATTTGTTAGTGTTGAATTGCTATATATATATATATAGGGTAGGGTTCTAGAGTGAACACTAGTGTATTTGCGAACTGAGTGAACTAATCCTAGCCATTGATTGACACACATGTAAGGCCAGGATTTCCTCATCAAATCATAAAATACACTAGTGTATTTCATCATCAGATCCTGGCCATTGATTTACACACGTGTAAGGCCAGGATTAGTTCACTCAGTTCGCAAATACACTTGTGTTCACTCTTGAACCTATATATATATATATATATATATATATATATATATATATATATAATATATATATATATATAACGTGTAAGGCCAGGATTAGTTCACTCAGTTCGCAAATACACTTGTGTTCACTCTTGAACCTATTCCTATATATATATATATATAATATATATATATATATATATATATAAATTTAGGATGATATTAAAATTACCGATATCCCACCGCGATAACCCATATCTCAAACATCGGTCCTTGACCGAAATCCGATATTTTACTGCATTAACTACTTAGCTACCTACTTCACCCATGTGAATAAACAAACAAACATCCCAATAATGTCCTACACCCGTAGGTAGGATCTCAAGAGGGTGAGATGAGGTCAATCCTTACCTCCCTCTATCCCAGAAGACAGAGAGGTTGCTTCCAATGAGACCTCCAGCTCACCAATAAACAACATAATGATGGGCGATTAGTACTCCCGCGTTTCTATTCGGTTCAACTTCCAAGACTTCCACTCTCCCTACCAATCACTCATTGTTGGCTCTAATCGTCCAAGCTTCAACATCAGCATTTCAATGCGCGATGAAATTCAATCTCTCTTACAATCGCTTCTTGGTGTTAAAAAAGGCCCTAATTTCTTCTATCTTTCTTAAAACTAACCACATACATTCATGCATGATCACAAAACACAACATTTCCAAAAATTACACTAACCTTCAACCAAAATCCCCATAAGAATAGCTTCAGTGCCAGTTGTAGAAAACTTAAGCTTTCTCGCCTCCAATTCACCCATAGCAAACGACTTTATCCCTTTCAAAGACCATCTAACATAGCTCAAAATTCACCCCAATTAATTCATAAATAAAAAAAAAACTATTTTTTAACTAATGTTACAATTTACAAGAACAAAAAGCTCACTTGGGAACTTTATCAGTTGAATTAATCCTCTCTGGATTCCTATAACCAAAAAAAAACAAATTAATAATTTGATAGCAGATTCATGCAATAAGAGTTGAAGAAAGAAAAGCTCACGCAGTTGGGAGACTGAAAGTAACGTTGGCGGAAACGGGTCGGGTCTTGGGTAGGCGGGGTCGGGTATGGGAGGGTTTAAGGGACAATTTGGTTATACCTAGCCACTGAGAGTGTAAAGTGTGTGTGGGTATTTGGGAAATTGAAGAAAACGGGTCGGGTTTGTTGATGGAATGATGATGGGAACATGTAGTAGCAGAGGAAAAGAGAGAATGGGAAGACATTTTTGGTCGGGTTCGGAAAAAACTTTGGGGTTGCTTTTGGGTAAGAACAGGGGTATCTTGATAGGTGAAGAAGAACAGATTAAAACCACCTAAACGACGTCGTCTCCGTTTTTGCTTTTTTTTTTGGCTTATTTAAAACTAGAAGATTGTGGAGTATTGAGAAACTATGGACATTATAGTTTAGATTATAGAGTGATAGATAACTTTTACGTGGAACAATAGAATATCGAATTCGGAGTTATAGCGCTAGGGGTGTTCATCGAATATAGAACTTTTAAATTACTTGAATAGGATTTTTTGAATAATTTTGTTTTTTTTTTGAATTTGTATTCAATTCGAACTTATTTAAGAATGCTAATCCAATTCGAAATTCGATTCTAATTTGATTAAAATTTTGGATTCGAATCGAATTTGAATAAATTAGTTTTTGATTGAATTCAATTAAAATATGTAATAAATTCATTTAAGTTATGGGCTTCGTGATAGACTATTTTAATACTTAGAATAAATTAAGAGATTCATTTAAATTATAGCCCAATAAAAGTTATATTGTATTATATATAAAAACAAATACTTACAATTTTAGTTCGAATTTCGAATCAAATTTAAAATTACAAATTCGTATTCGATTAATTAGACTCGAATTCTTGATAATCGAAACGAATTCTTAATGACCGAATCGAATTTCGAATTTTTGGAACTCAAAACGAATTATGAACACCCCTATACACCGCTAGTAAGGGTTTGGTTTGGTTTTGATTTTTAACAGTTCGTTTTAGACTTTAGTTTATGATTGATGAGAAAATGTTGTCGACGGGTTGACCTAAACCATCAAAACTAAATTGTAAATACCTCTGCATATAATACATTAAAAACATGTGATTTATGCATCAAGATTTGTAAGGGTGAAGGGTGCACTCCTCATGAGTTTTGGGGAAAATTTTACCCACCCAATCATAACATGTCATGTCATTTCCCCTCTCATTCTCCCCTCTTGCCCAAAAATACAAGGGGCGGTTTCCCCCAAACTATTTAAAAAAACATGATTGGTTGAAAGTTGGTTGGGCCCACGACTAACCCCTCTCTCTCATATTCCCCGCATGTGGCACATACTCACCACAAAACCACCTCCCCGAGCGGCAAAAGCTTGTTGGCGGCACAATCCCCGTGCGGCAAAAACCCTCCCCGCCCCGTTCCCCACTTGCGCCCTGTTCTCCCTAAGATTTATGACGAACCAGGATAATGCAAACTAGAACAACACACAAAACCATCAAACACAACGAATTATGTGAGTTGGAAAACCAATAACTGAAATAATACAAAAATAACCAAACCAATTGGAAAACTGGTAGTTTGGTTAGTTTTTTTTTTCATTTTGTAACTAAGGTTTATGGGAAGTTAAAGATTATATGTGTATAAAACTATAGATAATTTAATTGAATTGTCATTTAAACTAACATTTTTATTTTTACTTTTTATGTCGAAAAACTTTTGTTATAGCTTTTTTTATAAATAATGCACAACATGGCCGCTCTTTCTCGTTTGTAAATTAGTGTTTTTATTTTTCTTTTGTTTGATCCAAAACTTGATTAAATTTATTAACCAAAATGGGCTAGAATGATTGTGTTAAGTCGGTTAACCAAAATGATTGTGTTAATTCGGTTAACCATTGGTTGATAGCGTGTTCCAGGCGTATACCAGTTCCAGTCCATTTGGGTTAATAGATTTAATCAAGTTTTGGATCAAACAAAAGAAAAATAAAAACACTAATTTACAAACGAGAAAGAGCGGCCATGTTGTGCATTATTTATAAAAAAAGTTGTAATTATCAAGACCAATGAGTTACGAAAGTATATAAATTGAAAAACCGGTTATAGGATCAGTTTTATAGGCGAACTGAACCGATCAATACTCACCCTTATAAACGAATATGCATTGTTGAATCGATAATGTGGATGTTATTCGTGTTTATTCAAGTGTGTTATGTACAAAGTTATGGAACCACAGACCCTTTGTTGTTTGTTTATATATCCAAATTATTGCAAACCACCAAGTTATGATAGATAATTTGGGCCAATCCCTACGTTCATTTAACTTATAGGTCTATTATTGGTATGTCCAGTTTGGCCCACTGTGTTTATTTTAAGGAGGTGTGGCCCATTTGAGAAGTTTAATAGGCCGAATAAGTGAATTACTCAATTACTCAAATAAGCGAATAACACAACGGAAGAGCATATGTTGTACTTTTCAAGAATTCTATATGATAATTTTTTTGTCTTTAAGATATTTAGTGTAGCATTTTAGCATAAATGCTTAATACACATTGGTAACAGCGGCATAAGCGGTGGTGCGTGGCAGCAATGGCGCTGGTAGTGGGTTATAACAGTCGTCTGTTGTGAGTGATAGGTGGTGGCGACATCAGTGGTGGATCCAGAAACTTTTTTCAGTGTGTTTGTTTTGGTAGATTCTTACTAACTTTTTTCAAATTATACAAGGTTCTCACTATTTTCTCCATTTTTTTCCAATCCAAGTGAATTCATGTGAACCCACAAAACAGGGCTGGATCCGCCACTGGACGGCATACATTAGTGGTTGGTGGTGATTGCCTGTTCAGATTTGTTAAAAGGTAGCTAGTATCATAAGAGTGGCTCATTTTATGCATCATATAGTTTAAGTGTCCAAATCAACATTTTTTTAAAAAATGGGTTATGATTGCAATGTATAAGTTGGTTCGAAAAATAAAAACATTTATTTACAAGTATAGGAAGCTAGAAAGTGCCTCGCTTTATGTAAGGATCATGTGGATGCTAATTAAATCATGTCAAACTTCCGTACATTTTATTCTATTGCAAAAGTCAGTAGCAACCCACCCAAACCTTTTATATATGACATTCTTATTCCATGTTTTCCAACATGTGGAATCAGTGATAACTTTTTTTTTTAATATATATCTTCTACTAGAGTCGAATTCTATAGCTAATATTTTATACACTCATGGCCTCATGCATAAATAAACTAGTTGGCACAACTATATGTAGATGATTACAATATATATTACAATAAACATTTTTATATATTTCTACAAAAGTATGTTGAAATAAATGTCGAATTGAACCATCTAAACACCAAAGAATTCAAGATCAAAAGAATAATGAGAAGAGGTTATGAACAATCTAATGATTTTGTTTCAATTTGTTAATAACGGGTGTGAAGGGAAGAAGGGGATGGAGCCCACTGCTTGAACCAATTAGATTTGAGTTTATTTTTTTCTTTTTTAATATAGTTAATAAAGGGTTTTATAGGGTGTTATTCCACACCATGCAAGTTAACGATAAAGTCACTCGCTTATGTGTCGTCTACGTGGTGCTTACGTGACGTGATAAAGACTCTAGGTGCTTGAGACCACACCATAATAAAGCATGGTTTAGCAATCTTCACCGTAGAATACAGAAAATACCCTTGTTCACCAATTTGACTATTACCACTAATTTTGACTTTCAACACTTGTAGTCAACAATCTTCACAGCAGAATACCGAAAATGCCCTTGTATCCATCGATTCAACTATTGCATCCTTGGAGCTTATGACAACTCTAATATAATACCATGTACTTATCAAATCTTCTATAACAATGTCTTGGGGAATGTTTAAACCATGTAATATCTTCTTGATCCTCCACCTCAAAACCATGTGGTTGCTTTATAAAAGGATGTTTTATTCAAGGCTGCCATGCAAAAAAACAAAATAGTTTTTTACATCTAATTACTCTAACTCAAAGTCATTAACAAGTGTTATTGCTAACATCGCTCTAATTGAAGTATGCTTCACCACATGGGAAATGTTTCATTATAGTCGGTTCATTAGTTAACAAAGTACATATTCGATACGTCTTATATGATTAACAAACGGAAAATTAAGTGACGAGGTAAGCTTAAGTAACATGTTGAAAAAAATAGAGCATAGCCCGTAACATTTTTCCTTAACTCTATATGTACTATATTTTAAATGACTTTGATAAAAATATAGCATAAATAAATTAATTATAAGGTAATCATCAACATATTCATATCTAGTAATGTTACTAAAGTTAATTAGCCGATGCATAGAAATCTAAAACATATATTCGAAATATCACATTTCAAATATTCATTAATATAAGTGGTTTAAATGTTGGTATCTACCAAAGGGGAAGATATTGATGCTCATGCCGAAAGTTGTATGAACAAGTATATGTGCCAATAAAATATATCATATTCTGCAAACCATACTTTCCTAAAGTCAAATGAACATACGTAAAATACCATTGTTCAAAAAAACATAAAAAAACCGTTGTGTTCCATTTCATTTAGGTTGATCACACAATATTTTGAACCATTTCAATCCTGATGCTTTTTCTTTAACGGCGTACAGTTAGGATGTTGCTAACTGGAATTTCAATCCAGATGTTGTGTGATCCATTTCAATCAAGTTGAGCACACAACTACCCGCGTATTCTATTTCAATCCAGTTAATCACACAACCAAGTGATCCATTTAAATACAGTTATCACACAACTACTCGTGTGATTTATTCGTTTCATCAGACCACGAAGTTGTCGTTGTAAGCGTTTCATTACATCCTAATATCAAATCACCATGTTGTAAATAATAATTCACAAAAATCACACAAGTATATACATGTTTGACCTCTTAAGAAAAAGAATCAAAACTTAACTCCTAAAATCTACACATTTGTCAGTCATAGAACTAAATACCTCAACTACTTAGGAAGGAAACCATTATGTACACACCTTGATATTTAGGAAACAAAAATATTCTTCCAGTCCATCTACAATGATAACTCCTTGCATTTTTAGAGCACCCTAGCTAGTTTAAAAAAACATGATGATGTAGTTTGTCGTCTAAACTGCTGAATTCACGACCATCAACAACCATAGACGTACCTATGTTTTGAGGATGGGGTGCGGCTGTAGCCCACGGATTTTTTTAGTGATATACGCGATTATAATCTTCAGCAATCCTTAAAGAAACTTCGACACCGACTCTCATGACATTTTGGCGTCGTGTCCCCATGATATTTTGAAACGACCCCATGAAATTTTAACACTGGACCCTCAAGAAATGTATGTCTAAGATTTTAAGATTATACAAATACAGTGTATAAACATTTATAAACTAATTAAGAATTTTAAAACAAATAAACCTAATTTAAAAAATAAGCTCGTTCTAAACTAAGCGCATTAACCATTAAACCTAAGTACCCGTTAGTCATTTTTAAAAATTAAAATCAAACATCATTTGTCCACTCATTTTTAACAAATTTAAACTAACCTGATAAAAAATGAGAGAGCAACATTTTTTAGTAACTATAAACTAAATCAACGATTTTGCTAACACTGAATGTCACCAGTTGTAGATGTGTGCCTTGGTCAATTTTGGGCTCGAACCAAAACCAAAAATTATGTTATAACCGTACCGTTAAGTTTCTATTTTTTCAGTTACCAAAATTTACCATTGGTTAAGTTTTTTTTTCACTTTTAGCTTTGTCACTTGGGTTTGAAATTTTTTGGGCCGAAATATTGGTTTTATATTTTTATTATGTAATCCAGCTTGAGCTAAAAGAAAATGCTATTTAACGACACTAAATTTTCAAGCCCTCTAGAAGAATATTTTGGGTCAGAAACAGTAGTGTCTCTCTCTTTTCTCCATTCAGAAAACTCGTCTGACCCATCCTAAAACATGGACGAGATGGATCCCCAACAATAAACCCAAAACCATCGAAAGAACGTCGTAAAACATCAAAAGGATGCTCAAAACTGACTATTGTAGATGCCTTTAAAGGTTTATTCCCATCTAGACAAAAACCATCAAATGACATCACCTAACTTTATATTCTATTTCTGTTTTGCATCTTCCATTCTCTCATATACCTTACATACATAAATATCATATTACCCGTTATCCAATACTATATTTTTCAACATATTTATAAGAAGGTGTTATACGTTATGTTTGGGTGTTTTCCAAAAAAAAAAAATTGATTTTTACTTTTCATCCAAAACTATTTAATCTTTTACTTTTAACCCAAAACTATGTGATTTTTTAATTTTAACCCTAAAACTTTTCATCTTTTACAATTTAACTCACAACGTTTACTTTCAATTTTGGTCCTCTATACTTTTCATTTTTCACAAAACTTTCGTTTTACGTTCCCTTCTAAATTTTGCGAGTTAACACGGCGCAACGTTCATGTGTGGTTAAACGTTTTTACGTCGTCTATTTTTTTTCCGTTTGACAGGTTCATCGTAACGCGCGGGTCCTAGATCGACTAATTATTCTTTTATATGTTTTACGTTTCGGTTTAATTTCTTTACATTAACACGCCGCAACTTTAGCGTTAGTGGTCACTGGCAGTTGGGCATTAGTGTTCGCCCTCCGTCGTAACGTGAGGGTGCTTAATACTAGTTTAGTAATAATTTTCATGTTCTAAAATACTATATTATTTAACTTATTGGAGGATGAAATGCAGTTTGGAATCGGTCAGTGGTTCATTGGTAAAGACAAAAACATTATAAACACTTAAGTTAGGACATATATTGATAGTGGAGAGTTCAAATAAGAATTTTTTTTTGTAAGAATAAAAAGAATAACTTCTAAAACAATAGAAATTTTCCATATCTGTGGAGTCGATCGTGGCGTGAAACACTTGCGTATTGCATATCCGTAAGGGTGAAAACAACGTCGAATAAGAGCTTGGGACGATCTTCGCACTGGATGTTAACAACGGAGTACCCTTTCTCCAAACAGTTTTGAACCGATACAGCCAAAGAGCATTCACCGCTAGTAGTAATCACCGGAGTTCTCTCATAATCACGGTCTGCAACCATCATCTGGTGAAGCCGTCTCTCTGTGTGAGTGACAGCCATAGAAACCGAGGTTTTTGCACTTCTGATATCGTTATCCCCTTTGAGCACGTTCCTTAATCGAGCCTCTATGCTTTCAATTTTCTGAGAATCGTTAATCGGGCATCCTGACTCGCAATCTTTTAAGTAAATAAGAGAAGCGATACGCCGTTGTGAGTCCATACTTTAGACTCCACCACATCACACTTGAGATCAGAGAGCACTGCGAAAACCTCGATAAGAGACCCACTCTGTCGGTACCCGTTAGCTCGATTGCGGTCATTCCATCGATAGATTTAGATCTTGTGTGGTGAATGGTTCCTAGTGACTGGAATTACATCAAAACAATCATGTAATTAGTCTACTTTCTTGGATTACAAAAGAGTTAGTAACAAAAGCATCATGGATTAAGAAAGTTACTTGTTGAATGCAGTTAATAATGCTGTCATCAGTCAATTTATTTCCGTCCAAATTCGTCACATGAAACACTGTAAATAAATAATACAGAAGATGAAAATCAATTAAATGGTTATAAAAAAAAAAAAAAAAACTGAAATTAAATTAAAAAGAATAGAAAAAATAAAAGGTTAATTACCATCCATGTTCCAACATCCATCAGAGGAAACATAACCTTTTTTAATCAAAAGATTAAGATCTGTAAGAACCTGAACCGCCTCTAAAAGTATCCCATCTTTCCTGGCACTATCAATCTAAAAAAATATTTAGAAATAATAATTAGCTTAATTATAAAATTAAAACTAATATGAAACTAATATTATTCCGCTACCAGAATGTAACGTACCATGACGAGAGTTGCGTTTACACAACCAGCATTATCGATCATCACCCTGCAATGTACCCAAAAAAAAAAAAAAAGTTGATTTAGACTAATCAAACAAAATCATAACGTGAAGAAAAATTCAAAATTTGACGAAAAGTCAAAATCGTATTAATAAAAATATAATTATAGCTAATTTTATTTTATCTAAATAAAACAAATTCAAGTTAGGTAGATGTATTTTCAGTACCGGTATATTTGTAACGATGAACACCGGTACTGTATTCGATATCCACTTTTCCAAAACATCGGTGTGAGTATTTTGTAACAATAACTTAAACCGAAGTATGAAAAGAGAAAGAAAGAAGATAAAAACCTTGGAGTGTTCATTCGAACAAGAAGCTTTTCAAACTCATCTAGACACGGTCTCATCTCCATCTCCATCATTTCTTCACCTTTTCTTCTTCTTCTTCTTCATCAATAAATAAATAATAACCGTTGATTTGCAGCCTGAACGATTTCACCGAAGACACAGCGGATCACAGCTCACACCTCACCAAAAACCGATGAAATTCTTTACTGTGGTTATCGATTACTCACCATGAGCTCTTACTTTCTCTCTCTAGAAACTCTGTTTACGCCTCCGTTGAAGACGAATTTATATCACTGGTTTCTTTAATAATCTTTTATATATTAATTAATAATTAATTTGAATACAAAAAGAAAAATATATTGAAGTCAACGTGGCACGTCTTCTTTTTGTAAAAACGTCGTGGAAATAGTTTTAAATTTCTTCTTCTTAGACGTGGTATGGAGTCTATTAAAAAGAATATTATTAAACGGTTCTTTAGTTGCTATCATAAAGTTTACTACACATGCGAGAATCAAGGCTTAAAAGAGTGTTTGTAATAGGAAGCTTTAGAAATGTTCCTACTCACCCCGCCCACACAACCGGATGTGTGTCACTGCCTCACCGGTAACCACTCCAATCGTTAGCCAGCGTATTTTTCTGGCGCCATTTCACCGCCAGTGACGCGACTACTCAACGCCACCACCATTGTTGTGTTTATCAAACGAACAAACAAAGTTTAGAACGAAAAATTGATCAAAACCCACAACACCCAAAATGTTTTCAATCTAGGTTTTCCTTTTGAGGTGAGATGGGTTCGATTTGCATGTTTCAGTTAAGTAATTAAACAATAATTAATAAAAAAAATCTAACACAGTTACGAAATTTAATTAAATATGTTACAAATTGAAATGTCAAGGACAAAATATGTAATAAATTAATGAAACCTAAGGCCACTATGTGTGGGGTCGTTCAGATTTGGCCTGGCCTGGCGACGACCCTCAAAAACCGCCCAGGGTGGTCCGGCGTCGTCGCAAAAGCCCCCTAGGAGACGTTGAAGACAGGGCTAATATTAACCTCCACCTCCCGGCCTTCACCAACTGCAACCACCCGCCCGCTCACCACCCACCTCCACCGTGAACATCACCACTCGCTACCACCCCGACAGCCACCACACCAGACAAATCTTTCTGGTAGTTGTGGTTCACAATAGAGACGCCGGCAAAGTTTTCCTGCGAAAACTCGACAAGAATCAACGAGAGCGGCAGATGAAACGATGATAGTTCGAGGTAGCGACGGAGATGAAGGTTGACGGTGAACCGGAGGTGGAGCGGATGGTGGTGTTTGGTGATTATGACGGTTACCGGAGATGAAGACGATGGTGAGAGTGGTGGCCAGAGGTGGAGCTGATGGTGGTAGTGTGTGGACGGCTATAATATTAAAAAAAACTAGGTGGGGTCGGGTCGTCACCCATTTCCTTGGTTCCATCCTTGAAGGGCGTCCTCCAAGGACTCTGACGTGGCGGGTCGTCCTCGAGGAAGGCCCGTTACCCACACCGAGTAGCATAATATTGAAATTTAAAATTATCAAAATTGCAATTTACTAAAAGAAAAAAACAACCAATGTGAATCTTTTGCAATGCATAAAATATTTGATCGGATAAAATCAGAAAAATTCTAGATTTTTGTATGGCAATTTTTTTATTGAGAGTCAATAATCAAATTTCAATTATTTTGACAGTTTTCATTGGGAGCGTATATGCAGTTTTCACAAACTGCATGGTTCAAAGCATGTTTTATTTTGCACAAACCACCTTTAGTCCCTTAAGTTTTCAAAAGTGCATATTTAGCCCGAAATTCAATTTCTGATGCATTTTTATAAAGGATTTTGTCCAAAATAAAAAATTTCCAGCTCGACCCCCACTGCCAAGGGGCTGCCGCCCCTTGGACCCTGCTCCCAGGAGCGCCGCCCCCGGACCCCCGCCAAGGGAGCGCTGCCCCTTGGATCCCCCGTTAGTCCCGATGACATTCAAATAAGCGTGCACTCTTATTTGAACGTCACACGCAATCTCAAATTACACTAAAATATCCAACATACCTCCCCCATTTTAGTGTAATCAAGAATTACCTAACATGTTCACGTCAATCAAACAAACTAATGCATAATGAAATGTCGTGACGATTGAATTTCATATTAGTATATTACACATTCCAAATATTCGAATTTAATGGTGTCTCTAAGGTTGAACCCTTAATATCCATACTGAATACATGAAGATAATATACACATTAGTTTACATACATAGATCTAACTTGACACTATCTTTTACTAGCCTATGTCCCTATCCTTCATAAGCATATCAAAGCCAAGTCCAAGCTTCTTGAAGCAGCTAAACTTCATGTTCATATAGGTAGCTCTTTTACTCTTGCACCTGCAAATGCAATTTTTCAAAAGAGCTATTAAGAAGATATACCTCAACCTAACTTAACTTGCAGATCTAAACACATACCTTTGGGATAATTTTAATGTTGTGTTTCAAACTCTAGATGTTAAGCTTTCCACATTGAATTCTGCACCTAACGTCATATTAGGTGGGAATTGGGTATCTTAACATAGAGTTTTCAGATGGACTTTAACCCTAATCCCACAGTTGATCCTTTCACGAGATCTCTAGTTAACCCTTTGGTTAAGTGATCAGCTAAGTTATGTTGAGTTCTCACATACTCAACCGAAATCGCACCATGCATGATGAGCTCACGAACCATGCTATGTCTCACACCTAAGTGTCTTGACTTGCCATTATACACTTGACTATACGCCTTAGCCAGTGTAGCTTCACTATCACACCTTATAGAAATGGGAGCCATTGGTTTTGGCCACAATGGAATCTCATAAATCAAGTTTCTTAGCCACTTAGCTTCTTTGCCAGCTGCGGCTAATGCTGCAAACTCAGACTCCATTGTTGAATCAGTTATGCAAGTCTGTTTCTTTGAAGCCCAAGAAATGGCACCTCCCCCAAGTAGGAATACCTAACCACTTGTGGAAGAATGACCTTCCTTATTGTTTATCCAACTTGCATCTGAATATTCTTCAATCACCGAAGGAAATCCAATGTAAGTTAGACCATAATCCATGGTTCCTTTCAAGTATTTGAATACTCGACCTAGTGCTTGCCAGTGATGAGTACTAGGATTGCTAGTAAACCTACTAAGTTTTCCAACAAGCATACGCATATATCTGGTCTGGTGCAGATCATAGCGTACATAAGTGATCCAATCACTCTTGAGTACTCAAGTGGAGATACTGCCATGCCTTATTAGGTAATAGCTTCAGACTAGGATCAACAGGAGTGCTTGCGGAGAGAACAATCCTTGAAATTGAACTTGTTCAAGATCTTCTCAATATAGTGTGATTGAGAGATTGAAATGCCCATGTTCTCACTTTGATTTTAATACCTAAAATCACCTCAGCCTCCCCCATATCTTTCATAGCAAACATAGATGATAAAAATTCTTTTGTTCTATTGACTTGATCTTGGTTAGTGCCAAAAATCAACATATCATCTACATACAAACAGATGAAGACTCCGTTTCCAGAAGCATCAAACTTGCTATAAACACATTTATCTGCTTGGTTTAAAGCAAAACCATTAGACAATACAATCTCATCAAACTTTTGATGCCACTGTTTGGGTGCTTGCTTCAAACCATAAAGAGATTTAATTAGTTTACACACCTTGTTTTCACTTCCAGGCATAACAAACCCTTCTGACTGTTTCATGTAAATCTCCTCATCTAATTCACCATTTAGAAATGCAGTTTTCACATCCATTTGGTGAATTACAAGATTATGTATAGCAGCAAGTGCTAATAATAATCTAATGGTGGATATTCTTGCTACAGGAGCATATGTATCAAAGAAGTCAATACACTCCTTTTGTCTAAACCCTTGGATTACTAATCTGGCTTTGAACTTATCAATAGTACCATCCACCTTCATCTTCCTCTTGAAGATCCATTTACTTCCCAATGGTTTACAACCAGGAGGTAAATCCACCAATTTTCAAGTGTTATTTTGCAAAATAGAGTCCATTTCATCTGGATGGCTTCTTTCCAAAATGAAACATCCCTTGAAGCCATTGCTTCACTATATGTCTTTGGATCCTCATCAACATTGAAACAATATTGATATTAAAAATTAATATCAATCCTAGATCCTTCAACTAAGTACAGTTGAAAATCGTCACCATAAGACTTGGCCTTTCTTTCTCTTGAACTCCTTCTTGGTTCAGTGCTAGTTGAAGGCATAATTTCTTTTCCACTAGAAATCTGGAGAGAATGATTCATATCCTTTGGCCTAGGTATAGATGTGAATCTTTCTTCATCATATTCTACATTTCCACTTCTTGCCTCAATAACCGTATGTACTGAAACGTGGTCATTTGGTTCTATTACATAGAACCTGTGAGCAAATGAGTGCTTAGCATATCCAATGAAAATGCATTCTATACCTCTTTCCCCTAAGTTTCTTATCTTAGGATCATTGAGCCTAACCACAGCTCTACAACCCCAAACTATTAGTTTTTGTAACTCGGGTGACTTTTTATACCATAGCTCAAAAGGGGTTGTTTTGTTCCTTTTATTAGGAACCCGGTTTAACAAATAACAGGCTGTCAACATAGCCTCTCCCCAAAACTCATTATTTAAACCCGAATGGGACAGCATGGTATTAACCATCTCTTTTAGCGTCCTATTCTTCCTTTCCGCCACACCATTTTGTTCTGGTGTGTAAGGAGCTGTGGTAAGGTGTATTATTATATTCCAGATCAAAATACTCACCACCTCTATCCGTATGTAGGGTTTTGATCAATTCACTTTGATGAAGCTCTACTTCTTGTTTATAGATTTTAAACTTTTCCAAAGCTTCATCTTTTGCATGTAACACGTAAACGTAACAGAACCTAGTAGCATCATCTATAAAGGTTACAACATACTTCTTGTTACCTAATGATGGTGTACCATGAAAATCACATAGATCACTATGTATCAAATCTAACAATTTAATTTCTCTATTAACATGTTGCAAGATTGGTTTTCTAGTTATTTTATTCAACTTGCAGACATGGCACTTTTCATTTGTTAAATTAACTGCCGGAATTAAGCTCATCTTAGACATTTCCATAAGTCGTTTATAATGTACATGTCCTAATCTAGCATGCCATAATTCAGATTTTGACGAATTTACACTAGATGACGAATCAATCATACAAACAGAATTATCACTAAACAACACTTCTAGATTTAACATAATAATACCATTACATAAATAACCATGCTTACATTACTTTAATTCATGGTATATATGGTGGCAGCATGTTTTTATGAATATTGTGATTTATTAGACTAATTATATAGTTATTACTGTAAATATTGTATTCTACATTCACCAACCCATTTTAACCATTCCGTTTTTAATGCTCACAAACGAACAATCCTCAATTATGTTTCCTCCTAATTTTGTGTTTCTCACTTTATCACATATTCATATTACACAACATTAATTAACTTGTAAATATATAATAACTAGTCATAAGCCTCCGCATTGTGGGGCAGGGCGTAAAACTGTGCCAACTGAACGGCAACCCAAACTGAGGAAAAACATAAAACAAATACATAAATTTATAACACCAAGTGATCAATTGAAGACATACACAAAAATAAGAATGAAAATATATTATATTTGACCCGACGAAACTCATGAAAAAATGTACATTGAAACGTAAACCAATTTGTATCTATACCAACGCATACATAAAAGAAAACTTGTAAAACTCCATGGAGTAAATATGACATTTTACAAAGTTTTTGAAATGTTGAGAGGTTATAAGTGTCAACGTTAAAGTGATAAAACAAAAAAAGCCTATATATATATGTATGTATGTATGTATGTATGCATGTAAAAGATAAAACGAAAACCCACTTGAGTTGAGAAAACTCAGAAAATCATATGTAACATATTTATTTTTTCTAAAAAAATAGGAGAATGTAATATTAATGTACTTGAACATTTTTATAAAAAAAATATAAAAAAGCGCCTACTTGCTTTTTTTTTTATAAAAATGTTCAAAATTTGTATGTTACATTTTTTAGACATGTATATTATGTAACATGAAATTTTTAACATTTAAAAAAAAAATAAACTACTCGACGTTTTTTTGTGTTTCTTTTATAAAAATGTTCAAATATATGTATGTTACATTTCTTATTTTTTAGAAAAAAATAAAAATGTTACATGGGTTTTTATAAAGGTTTTTGAGTTTTTTTCAACTTAAGTGGGTTTTCGTTTTATCTTTCCCCCTATATATATATATATATATATATATATATATAAGACAAAATAGACACTATTATTTGAGATGTTATGAATTAATATATATAATCAATAGCCACGCGAGATATGACTAATAAGGGTTAGGATGAAATACCAAGTCTCCCAAAAATAAAAAAAGTCGTAAGAAGGGTATCAAACGAACTCTGATTGATCTCATTCAAGCGACAGTGGAACCGTCTTACCAAACTCTACGATGTGAGATTTTAGGTTTTTGTTTTTAGATGTTTGACTTGTAGATTTTAGACATTTTGTTTACAAAATTGTGTCATTTATATGTTTGTGTCTTTTTATGATTCATTGTATCTTTTTTGTTCAACATTGTATTATATTTTGCTTACATTTTGTTATATTTTGCGATGTATTGCGTCTTTGTACATTATTTTTAAGGGCACTTTTAGAATAACTTTATGTTGACTATGGGCAGTGGCGGATCTAGAACAAACGTCAAGGTGTAACGTTTCAAAATATTCTTTTCTATAGGGGCAGCGATATCGAAAAACGTCAAATTTTTACAAAATTTACATCACCACTAGAGCATGAAGGGTAGCGGGGGCTACCCCTAATATCAAGCTACATCCCTCCTGACTATGGATGAGCAAATTAACCGCCATAACCGATAACCGAACCATAACCAACATAGCCGGACCGCTATTAATTGATAACCGACATAACCGTTGGTTATAATTATTGGCTATGAAACTTTGATTAACCAACCAACCGGTTATGATTTTGAAGCTTTGGTTAACCGATATAACCAAAACTAAACAGAATTTGTAATGTTAAGTTTATATAATGGATTTATATTTTACATCAACCATATAAAAGTCTTTTACTAATATAAAAGTATGTTAGTAATAAAATAATCTTGACATAGACGCCCTTTATATTGATGAGAAATTAAGGTGTTATGGTGTAGTCTTGTTTTGTTGCGAATTACCTTATTAAAAAGAATCTCACACCGGTAAATTAACCAAAAAATGTAGTCTGAGTTATCATATAAAAAGAACAAAACTAAGTCCAAACCATGCACATCCCTATTTATTTAAAATCTTGATTGATTAAATAACCAAAATAACCAAAGCCAAACCATACTGACTTCATAACCAATTAACCATAACCAAAGTTCAGTTAAGATTATGGTTAAGGAATTCCATAACCGAAGCTAGTAGTTATAGTTATGGTTAACGGCAAAAACCAAATCAAACCGATCTATACACACCCAACACTGCCTAATAGATGAAAAAGCTAAATCATAATATTTTATGATAATAGTGATGAACCAACTTTTAAAATTGATCTAAAATAAACGTAACATTATTTTTCCCCAAACTTAAGTTGTCGGGTACGTTGACACTTTTAAGAGGGAGAGACCAGCTGGTTAAACCAAATTCCCGGGAAAATTTGTGTATGAAAATGGAACCCTCTAAAAAAGATTGTGGATGACAGCTCAGAGGAGCGTAATCTTGACATATGTGGTGTGTATTTTGCTTTTTGACCGGCCGGTAGTTTCTTGGCGGCAAACTCAAATATAGGAAAATGACATCCTGTTTTTCAGTCTTTATCCATTGCAAAAGATACACATTGGTTGTTTTTTTCTTTTAGTAAATTGCAATTTTGATAATTTAAATTTTAATTTCAATATTATGCTACTCGGTGTGGGTAACGGGCCTTCATCGAGGACGACCCGCCACGTCGGAGTCCTTGGAGTACGCCCCTCCAAGGATGGAACCAAGGAAATGGGTGACGACCCGACCCCACCTAGTTTTTTTTTAATATTATAGCCGTCCACCACACTACCACCATCACCTCCACCTCCGGCCACCACTCTCACCATCGTCTTCATCTCCGGTAACCGTCATAATCACCAAACACCACCATCAGCTCCACCTCCGGTTCACCGTCAACCTTCATCTCCGTCGCTACCTCGAACTATCATCGTTTCATCTGCCGCTCTCGTTGATTCTTGTCGAGTTTTCGCCGGAAAACGTTGCCGGCGTCTCTATTGTGAACCACAACTACCAGAAAGATTTGTTTGGTGTGGTCGCTGTCGGGGTGGTAGCGAGTGGTGATGTTCACGGTGGAGATGGGTGGTGAGCGGGGCGGGTGGTTGCAGTTGGTGAAGGCCGGGAGGTGGAGGTTAATATTAGCCCTGTCTTCAACGTCTACTAGGGGGCTTTCGCGACGACGTCGGACCACCCGGGACGGTGTTGGGGGGCGTCGCCGGGCCAGGCCAAATCTGAACGACCCCACACATAGTGGCCTTAGGTTTCATTAATTTATTACATATTTTGTCCTTGACATTTCAATTTGTAACATATTTAATTAAATTTCGTAACTGTGTTAGATTTTTTTTATTAATTATTGTTTAATTACTTAACTGAAACATGCAAATCGAACCCATATCACCTCAAACGGAAAACCTAGATTGAAAACATTTTGGGTGTTGTGGGTTTTGATCAATTTTTCGTTCTAAACTTTGTTTGTTCGTTTGATAAACACAACAATGGTGGTGGCGTTGAGTAGTCGCGTCACTGGCGGTGAAATGGCACCAGAAAAATACGCTGGCTAACGATTGGAGTGGTTACCGGTGAGGCAGTGACACACATCCGGTTGTGTGGGCGGGGTGTCGTAGGAACATTTCTAAAGCTTCCTATTACGAACACTCTTTTAAGCCTTGATTCTCGCATGTGTAGTAAACAGACCCCTTCATTAGAGAACCATGTCAACTATTTAAACCTATGTTACACACATAACTTTCATCTTTAACCAATTTTTAAAATTTCCAATATAAACGACAAAACTAAACCGATCAAATTGAGAATCAACATAAAAAGGTATGAAAAGCCTTGTGTTTCTCTTTGCCTATGATACATTTGGTTCACTTGCTCCTAAAGATGTTGGTTTTTTGACAGAGTGCAGCGTAGAGTATTATGCACAACAATTTCTCGACACTAAGGAACCAAAGTTCTATTTTCGATAGAATTAGATTTGCTATTCAAAAGAGGGTTGCGGCGTAACTTATTACCTGTTTACCTGACATTCAGATGTAATTTCTCTACTATTAATATATATCGTTCCGGTTTTTTTTTATTATTTTAAATAGATTATGAATAGTAACTTTATGATACCAACTAAAGAACCGTTTAATAATATTCTTTTTAATAGACTCCATACCACGTCTAAGAAGAAGAAATTTACAACTATTTCCACGACGTTTTTACAAAAAGAAGACGTGCCACGTTGACTTCAATATTTTTCTTTTTGTATTCAAATTCAAATTAATTAATATATAAAAGATTATTAAAGAAACCAGTGATATAAATTCGTCTTCAACGGAGGCGTAAACAGAGTTTCTAGAGAGAGAAAGTAAGAGCTCATGGTGAGTAATCGATAACCACAGTAAAGAATTTCATCGGTTTTTGGTGAGGTGTGAGCTGTGATCCGCTGTGTCTTCGGTGAAATCGTTCAGGCTGCAAATCAACGGTTATTATTTATTTATTGAAGAAGAAGAAGAAGAAGAAGGTGAAGAAATGATGGAGATGGAGATGAGACCGTGTCTAGATGAGTTTGAAAAGCTTCTTGTTCGAATGAACACTCCAAGGTTTTTATCTTCTTTCTTTCTCTTTTCATACTTCGGTTTAAGTTATTCTTACAAATACTCACACCGAGGTTTTGGAAAAGTGGATATCGAATACAGTACCGGTGTTCATCGTTACAAAAACCGGTACTGAAAATACATCTACCTAACTTGAATTTGTTTTATTTAGATAAAATAAAATTAGCTATAATTATATTTTTATTAATACGATTTTGACTTTTCGTCAAATCTTGAATTTTTCTTCACGTTATGATTTTGTTTGATTAGTCTAAATCAACTTTTTTTTTTTGGGTACATTGCAGGGTGATGATCGATAATGCTGGTTGTGTAAACGCAACTGTCGTCATGGTACGTTACATTCTGGTAGCGGAATAATATTAGTTTCATATTAGTTTTAATTTTATAATTAAGCTAATTATTATTTCTAAATATTTTTTTAGATTGATAGTGCCAGGAAAGATGGGATACTTTTAGAGGCGGTTCAGGTTCTTACAGATCTTAATCTTTTGATTAAAAAAGGTTATGTTTCCTCTGATGGATGTTGGAACATGGATGGTAATTAACCTTTTATTTTTTCTATTCTTTTTAATTTAATTTCAGTTTTTTTTATAACCATTTAATTGATTTTCATCTTCTGTATTATTTATTTACAGTGTTTCATGTGACGAATTTGGACGGAAATAAATTGACTGATGACAGCATTATTAACTGCATTCAACAAGTAACTTTCTTAATCCATGATGCTTTTGTTACTAACTCTTTTGTAATCCAAGAAAGTAGACTAATTACATGATTGTTTTGATGTAATTCCAGTCACTAGGAACCATTCACCACACAAGATCTAAATCTATCGATGGAATGACCGCAATCGAGCTAACGGGTACCGACAGAGTGGGTCTCTTATCTGAGGTTTTCGCAGTGCTCTCTGATCTCAAGTGTGATGTGGTGGAGTCTAAAGTATGGACTCACAACGGGCGTATCGCTTCTCTTATTTACTTAAAAGATTGCGAGTCAGGATGCCCGATTAACGATTCTCAGAAAATTGAAAGCATAGAGGCTCGATTAAGGAACGTGCTCAAAGGGGATAACGATATCAGAAGTGCAAAAACCTCGGTTTCTATGGCTGTCACTCACACAGAGAGACGGCTTCACCAGATGATGGTTGCAGACCGTGATTATGAGAGAACTCCGGTGATTACTACTAGCGGTGAATGCTCTTTGGCTGTATCGGTTCAAAACTGTTTGGAGAAAGGGTACTCCGTTGTTAACATCCAGTGCGAAGATCGTCCCAAGCTCTTATTCGACGTTGTTTTCACCCTTACGGATATGCAATACGCAGTGTTTCACGCCACGATCGACTCCACAGATAACGGAGCATATTTGGTACACTATCATAAAAATGTTGATTTATCTTTAATGGGTTTTTGTTTAGTTTGCTGAAGTTTTAATCTTTTTTATGTTGCAGGAATTCTTTATTAGAAATACGGATGGGAGCGCAATAAGTTCAGAAGCCGAAAAGCAACGTGTGACTCTGTGCTTGAAATCCGCCATCGAGAGAAGAGCATCTAAGGGTGTTAGGCTGGAGCTACGCAAGGATGACAAACCAGGACTATTAGGGGAAGTGACACGAGCATTCAGAGAGAAGGCGCTAAACGTTACAAGAGCGGAAATATCTACGACAATGGGTAAAGCGGAGAACATATTCTACGTGACGGATGCAAATGGAAACCAGGTTGATTCAAAAACCATAGAATTGGTTCGACAAAGAATCGGGATAGATGACTTGAGAGTAAAGGAACAGCCATCAGCATTTAGGAATGATGAGAAGGCAGAGAATGTGGAGGAGGGTGGGGCAGTGTTGTTAGCACTTAAGAAGGAACCTTTCCAACTTAGGGGGGTTGATAATTAACTCATATTCTTGAGATATGAAGAAGAATATGATTTATTGTTATCTACATAGACTATACATTGATTGTTGGGTTGAGATAAAGAAGAATATGATTTTTTACATAAGTATCCTGTTCATGCTATTTTTCCTCACCTCTCTTCCCTCAAAACTATTATTATTAAATGTTATAGTTATGAATGTAAAGTATAGGAGAGGATGGAAGATGTATACAAAAGTGCTTGTAGTCTAGCTGTGTCAAGGGTTGATACCAAAGGGCTTGTATATGATGGAGTTACTGGTTGAGATATCTAGTTCTACGACCTACAAATGTGTAGATTTAGAAGTCAGAGCTTAAATTATTTTTTAATTAGAGGTCAAACATGCATTTACTTGCATGCTTTGTGTGAATAATGTGTTTACAACCTAGTTGACAATGCAACTAATATGTTAACTAAAGCGCTATCTGGATCCAAATTTGTGCGTTGTTTGAGTATGTTGCACATTACTTAGCCTTAGATGTAGTTGAATTTGTACACTAAGGTGGAGATTGTTGACTAATGTTGCGATGGATGAGTTTTGGAATGAGAATTATCATGTTTAAATGTTATGAGTTTTTATGTGGTTAATTATTTGGAATTGTTTAACTATTAGAGAACGTGTTATTGTAGGTTAAACTTGTGATTTGAAAGCTTACATGAAGAAACAATGAGGTGGAATGATCAAAGAAAGGAAGAAACAAGGATTTGGAGCTGACCAGGGCCGTAAGCCCTGCCCGTGAGGCATGTACTGAGGGCCGTAGGCTACGTCTCTAGCGTAGCTTACGACACTAGGCTTCATGAAATCCATTAAAAGTCGAAAATATTAAGGTTTCTAACTACCTTTTCATTCTCATTCATTTTTGAGACCTAGGAAGTGATTTTAAGAGCAGGGAGTCAAGGTTTTTCACCGTCTAATCATTCCAACCCTTATTCCATCATCAAACATGCAATCATACATCCAAATTGATATCCAATCCACATATCGAGTGACTAGTTTCTTGGTGCTGGTTACCTCCGCGTGGAGGATTATTGTAAGGAGATAATTAAACTTTTTTTTTTTGTATTTGGGATATGCAATCTAAGCATTCAATGCTTTTTTGCTTAATGGTTTGTTTGATTGACTATAAAAGATTATCTTTAACTAGAAACCTTGTTCTTAAGCCTTCAGTTCATGAGAGTTCTAGTAATTAGGATATATTAGACAAGGATATGGTTTGGTAAATTATAGTTGATAATTAAGAGGTAAACCTTTCATTGCTTTGTAATCCGAGTAAATTGTCCTTGTTTATCACAATCGATTAATCAACTTGGTAATCATGTCTATGTAATTTTCCCAATTAAACTAAGTTTATTAATTTAGCTTGAATCTAAAATTCAAAGGAATCACTTCTCCTCCCAATTGTTTACAACTCTCTTAATTAATTAGTTAATCTAGATTTTAAATAACTCTCAATCAATCAATTTTCCTTTTCGTATAGTTTCTTAATTACAAAAGAAGCAATTAAACAACACCGCTTTCCATAGTACTCCTCATGGTTCAACATCCAACTTATCATATCTAAGAAGGTATTAGAGATTGAGTATTACTTGATCCATAGACGTCAGTCCTGTTGAAAGTCAAATTGGTGTTAATAGTCAAATTAGTGAATAAGTAGTCAAATTTAGGAATGACAATGAGCCGAGTATTAGTAATCCCAAACTCGTACCCAGTTGTTATTCTTTGGCCCGTACCCGGCTCATTACCCGTCGGGTATTTGTCGGGTAATTACCCATCGGGTATCGGGTATATCCGCGGGTAACGGGTATACCCATTAATTTGTTAAAAATATCATTGAAACTCTGATGTTCATTTTTTACTCTAATGTTTATATAATTTACTACTTTAATAACTACGACAAAGGAAAATATGACCAATAACATACAAACATATCATATTCAAATGCATATTTGAAACATATATCTGCATAATTAACTAATTAATGTACTGTTACTTTGCATTTAATTGAACACCAAACATGAAAAATAGTAACATTAATCAGAACCTAAGTAATCTCTCTAAAACTAACACACATTTTTAATCTGCATGGAAACAACATAACTAAACATAAAATCTCATGTTTGTATGTTAAAGTCTTGAGGACAACCAACAAAGCAAAATAATATGAAAAGTGTATGTACTAAAGTTTATATAAATGAAAAATTAAATTTAAAATAATATGCTTTTCGGGTATTATTCGGGTAAACGGGCCGGGTATCGGGTGGGTATCGCTATATCCCATACTCGTACCCGATTATTTTTATATTTTTAATCATATACCTGGCCCATACCCGTCGGGCTTCGGGTATACCCGGCCCGTATGTTTCGGGTTTCAGGATGCCTATCGGACTCAGGCTTTTTTGCTATCCCTAGTCAAATTGGTGAATAGGGGTATTTTCAATATTTTGCTATGAAGATTGGTAAACCATGCTTTGGTTAGTTGAAGTTAGTTATCATTAGTATAAAACAATGTTTGTAACCATGTTTAGAGATTAGTCGTTCACTCTTGTTTTTCTCTTACAGTTTTCTCATTTTCTTATGTGACAAATTTTACAGTCAATAAATCACAAAATCATTTGATTGTCCATAATCTCTTCTGATCTTGAATTCTTTGGTGTTTGGATGGTTCAATTCTGCATTTATATTCAACATACTTTGTAGAAACATATAAAAAATATTTATTTTAAATATATATTTTAATCATCTGTATATCATTGTCCCAACTAGTTTATTTATGCATGAGGCCATGAGTGTTTAAAATATTAGCTACATAATCTACTCTTGTAGCTATATATATATATATATTAAAAAAAAGAAGTTTCCACTTATCCACATGTTGGAAAGCTTGGAATAAGAATGCCAAATATAAAGGTTTGTGTGGGTTGAGAATGGTTTTTGCAAAAGAATAAAATGTACGGCAGTTTGATATGATTTAATTAGCATCCTCAAGATCCCTAAATACTTAAATATGTGTTTCTTTTTCAAACCAACATATACTTTCAAAAATCATAGAACCGGTTCGAGTTAAATTACTTAAAGAGTAAAGGAATTAGCATTAGCATTTAGGAATCAAGAAAAGGTAGAAATGTGGAAGGTGGGGCAGCGGCCCTGGGGTGAGTGAGGAGGACCACCGACTAGGGCCCGATGTAACGTTATTTAAAAATAAAACGATTTGTATATGTAATTTTTTTAATAGGATATACTCACACAAACACCAACATAGGCTCACTTACAAAACTATTCTTATGGCCGGTTTAAATTAAGTATTAGCCATTGACATTAAGTTTAGACCTTTAGTAAGCCCAATACCCAATTTCGTTAAGGTGTAAGAGCATGTTTTTTTCAAACTCGAACATGGTATACGAATTCTCTAGGTCGGCCCTGGGCAGTGTTGTTACCACTTGGAAGCATATTAAGAAGAAACCTTTATAACTTAGGGGGTTGATTAAGTCATATTCTTGAGATAGAAGAATAAGATTTATTATGTATAGTAAATATTGGTGGGTTGGTATTAAGTAGGTAAAATACAGACATCAACAATTATTTTTGGATGTTTTTTTTTTGTTGGCGGTGGCAATTATTAAGGTAGATGATGATGGACCTCTTCGTTCCCCACATAGATAGATACAGTTGGTAGTTTGTACGTAACATGTTTTATAAGTATCTGTACTCTTTAGCACTCCTATTTGACTCTCTTGTCTATTTAAAATGACATTCATACTCTAGTAACATAAATGATAGTACAGAATATTTATTGTTATTAAATGTTGTTGTTTAAACAGTATAAAAGAAGATGAAAGATGTAGTGTAGAGCGATGGAAAGTGGAAATACTAACGAGTAGAATTTAAAATGGGTGATCTAAATCTAATGCGGTTGGTGAATCATAAAGAGAATGTTATGTTATAAAATAAATTACTAAATATAGAACAAATGTTAAATTTCTATAAAAATAGTGCCATATATGGAATACAAGTAAAAGTATGTGTAAATCAAACATTTCCCATATTCATCTCTAGTGGATGCATTAACCCTTAAATTTTTAATCGACCTCAAAATCTCAAAGAGTTTTAAACGAAACTTACGAATTTCGTCATGGCATGCTTGTACGAGACACATGAAATCAAATCTCAATAAATATCCCAAACATGTTAAAATGTATGAAACATTAGAATAGACACCCCAAGATACATGTGCTATAAAACTAAAGAGATCTTTATATGAACTCAGACATCCTACATGAAAGAAAGTTTGAAGTAGGATCATCCGTGTGTCTTTATTAAAATATCACCTTTAATAAGTGTGCTATAATAGCATGTGATGGCAATGATGTGAATACGCTTGGATCTCTATATGGATAGAAAATGTTGACAAACTATTAAAGATAGACTTTGGAATAAAAGTCCATGGCATGACGAAGTTATGCCTCGACTTACAATTCAAGTTCTAGGTAATGGTATATTTGTCCATGAGTTAAATTAGAATGAGACGATGTTAGCACGTTTTAATATGGACAAAGCTAATTCGCTAAGCCACCTATGGTTGTTCAATCGCTAAATATACATACCACATACCCCCCTCAAAAAAAAAAAAAAAAAACAAAAAAAAAAAATAATAAAACTCCAACCAGACGGTGGGAAAGTACTTGGTCCAAAAGTACCACTTGAGCACGATTGCTGCACTCAAGTTACTTGCAAATAATACGAGAGATGATTCCATTATCCGTACAAGTGCCGCTGAGATACAATTTGAACCTAACACAAAAATAATAGAACAAAATACAACATATACTTCGGTATATTTGCGAGACATAAGACATGGATCTTTTCTACAAATAAAAAGACAAATCCCAACTAGTTGGTATGCTATTGCTGAATATTTGTTAGATCCACATGACACATAATCTGATTCATGTTACATGTTCATATATGACCACACAACGATTTCTCAGAGGACGAGCAAGCAAACCACGACAACAACACTCTCAAATCATGCCGAATTTATAACATGTCTGTTAAGAATGTGTGTGACAAATATGTTAATGACCCAACACATACAAGTATCATGAGGTTCAAAAGAAATCATGAGCTTGCATAGGCTAGATCAAAGGATACTACATCAAAGGTGACATAACATATCTCATCAAAGCTTTCTCAACCTATGATACATAGAGGGAAAACTTATTTTCGCCAAAACAAGTGAATCATTCAGAAGATTAGGCTCCGCAGACTTAAAGACTTGAATTAGTTTGAGGGACAACACTATATGGTTTTCGATGATGCAGTATAACGGTTCAAAAGTATTAGTTAAATTTTCTAATCCAAGTTACTGATTTAACATTATCCTGAAGTATGCTGTTAATAGTGTATAATGAGCGATAATATTTAAGGAAAAGTATTATAAAGCACATACCTATTTAAACATTTTATATCTATAAGGATGATTAATCAACATATTCATTATAGGGTCGACTTTTAGTTTTGAGTTACTCTATAACGTGTATGCTAACTATATATATGATAAGGTTAAATGAATGAGTTTTTTGTTCTTATTTTCTTTAAATATCTGGATTTTATTCAATTCTTTTATGCATTTTATATTCTTATTTACGAGACTTTACGATTACTAATCTTTGCGCTTAATAACTCAACCTTTAAAACAATAGGCGTCAAAGACATCAATTCTAGCTCACGCACAATTAAAATCATCTGTCACCGAACCACCTAAACTAATGATTTTAAATGGTTAGAAGATTTTTGCCATCCTATATAACCCTAAGCTCCTATTTTAACGATCACCGGTAGTACAAAAGTATATACACAACATACAACTAGTTGATTACATTTCGTGATTTGATTGTTGACAATTGATTGAAAATGGAAGGCAGCAAAGAAAGAAAATTAGTAGGTAAAGAAAGAAAACTATTAGGTGAAGAAAGAATAATGTGGAATTGTTTTAACTTATTTGATAATAGAACAAACGCTAAGCAAGTAAGTTTTGTAGAAAAATAGCTTTTAGGTACGTTTAGCAACATCTATTCGATAAGATGAGATAATTTGATGGTTAGTTCTATAAGGTCTTCTAGAAAAATCAACCCTTGCCTAACGTAATAATTATGTTTATCAAGATTACCTAGATCTTATTCTTTGTTTTTCTGACCTTGATTTGTGGTAAGAGGCCTGCTCTCCTCTAGTGAAGATGCAGGTTTGATTTCCATTTGTGTCATTTTCGACGAACATTCGGGTGAAGAAGCGAATTTGGACTTTAATCCCGGGTTCGAACATAACAGGGGGCGAGAGTTTACAGATTCTATCCGGTTCTCACACATCAGGGGGTACGGTCTCACAGCGGCCGATGAGTCGACATTGGATATAGCCCCGAGCTGGGTGAGTTTATACGTAAGTTTCTTTGCCATTAAAAAAAAGGTCAAACATGTATGGCGGTGTCTTTTGCTGGCTATTTCCCGTTGGGACGCATCATAAATTGATAGAAGTGTAAAGCAAAATTAGACAATACTCGTCAAGTTTATAATAAACTACGTTAGAGATGGATGATTCAAATTCTACAAGTTGCAGGTATTGATGATAAATAAGAGTAGAGTATGATTATGTTAGTTTGTCGTTAAAAAAGTTAATGCACTAAACAAGTTATAATGTGTATTAGGTTTAAAACGTATTCTAAAATTAAGTTCTTTCACATGAATAAAAATAATATATTTTGAAACATCTAACATGTGGAAATATAATCTACAACAAAAACAAGAATGCTTAGTTCCATTATCTACTTTTGTATAAAAAACTTAATATATGAATTACTTTAAAATGCTTTCTTATAAATAAATTAAAACTCTATATATTTATAAACTACTAATTAAAAGCCAGATGGTGATACTGGTTCAATGTATAAATGTGAATATGTACAATTCTTAGCTATTAGTTATGCGATGAGAATTGGTTGAAAACGAGGGTTGTTTGGTCACTTTAAGAAAATTCTGGCATATTTTCTTTTGTTAATACAACTTTCGGTATGATGCAAATTCTATCTGCCTCTTTGTTATTAACATATTTATACCACCTTATCATAATTAATCTTCGTGATGTCATCTTTGGAATGTTTGTTTTGTTTTGATCTTTTCTTTAACAGCCAACAAAATCAATCTCGAGCACTCTTAGGATACCCATCGGATCAAACGGAGTACTCCGAGAGTAACCTGGGTTCACCACCAATTCCGCGGAAAACCTGATAACCCACCCGCCTACAGGCACGACGATGAAATTACCAGTAAAACCCGTTTGCTCAAGAATCCAACCCAGATTTCCCTGGATCTTCTATCATTGCCTACCAATGCCTCACTCTGCACCAAGTGAGAGTTGAACTTGCACCTCTAAAAAATGCATTCTTTCATCACTTGATCTAGATATCATTGGCAATATTTGTTTTACTTTTCAATATATTATCTAATTAATCAACTTTAGTGTTAGTGCTAGATGTGACAATGTTTACATATTAACTAATAGTCAATCTATATAGGTCATATTTTTCTCTAACCCATCAAACTAGTTGGATACCTGTCTATATTCCGGGTATTTTAACAGCATAATAATATAAGTATACATAATACATGATAACACAAACAATAAAACAACTCGTTTTAAAAAAGATATTTCTTTCTTTTGTGTAACAGTAACGACTTAAACAGTTTCCTAACTGATAGGGATATACATGAATCAAAAGTTCAGCGAACACTTCGTGAACCGTTTAGCGGGAAGTTCATTTATGTTCGTTTGTTTAATAAACGAACGAACATAAACAAGAAATTTCGTTCGATTAGTTCAATGAACGAACATAAACAGAGATCTCGTTCGTTTAATTGTGTTCGTGAATGTTTGGTAAGGTGTTCGTGAACGTGTTCCTGAACATTCGTTCATTTGCGTTCGTTTATGTTTGTTTGTGTTTTAATTAAAGATTTTTGTAATTTCATATATTTTATCTATGCTTTTTATATTATTTAACTTTTATTTATTTTAGGGAAATTGGCCTGTAATAATTCTAACTAGACGTTATTGGCCATTGCCAGTCGCACATTTGAATATTTCCCATGCCAGCCCCACCTTTCACCTATTAAGTTTTTTCCGAATTACAAATTGACTTAGTAGGGTTTTTGATCAGAACGAGGATACGAATCTATTGATGTAAAACTTACCTTGAAACGGTGCTCCAAACGACTTGATTTTTGTTAATTGGAAGTTTAAACACCTGAATTGAAGCACCGTTTTCGTCGTTTGGAGCACAATTTAAAGGTAAGTTTTACATCATTTGACTCGTATCCTCGTTCTGATCAAAAGCCCTAAAACGTCAGCTTGTAATTCAGAAAAAAAAAACTTAACTCCGTTAAGTTTTTTTAACTGAGGATCGGTAGAGGAAAAATAAGTGAAAGGTGAGACTGGCATGACAAATATTCAAAGGTGGGACTAGCAATGGCCAATGACGTCTAGTTGGTATTATTACAAGCCAATTCCCCTTTAATTTATTACCCTAATAATTAAACTAAGAAACCTTATTTCCACCTTGTTTATGCATAATTCTCTTTTCCTTTCTCATTATTTACAGTGATGAATACAATTGACTTTCGTTCCTCAATTAGAGCTTCAAGTTCCAGTGCTACATTCAGGGGCATCAACCTTTAGTCTTCGTCGTGTTCGCTAAATTTATTAGTGTTCATGAACACGCTCATTTCCTTAATGAACGAACACGAACATAAAATCCCGTTCGGTAAGTGTTCATGAACCATTAGTGAACACATTTATTTCTTTAACGAACAAACACGAACCGTGTTCCTTAGGTTCATTTACAGCCCTACTAACCGACACTTCACGGATCAGTTAGTTTCGGTTACAAAACCGTTCTTTTTAGCACATCTATGATCTACCTCCTAATTCCTACACTCCCATACATGACGTGGGCTTTGTAGAAACCCACCAAAATAAGCCCAATATAAGCTGTTGCAATATATAACCTAGTAAACTTCAATATATCTCATCAGACTATGATCGAATAGCTTCAGTTGACCCATGTTAACTTTTTGGTCAACAATGCCCAAAAAGTCAACGATAATATTTTTCCCCAAATGGCAGAATCTCAATTATATATTTTCGAAAATCATTTCTTTTGACCATTATTTGACTTAGCTTATAAAAACACACATCATATGTACGTTGAACCATCTTTTGAATAGTAATGCTGCTAACAAAGCAGTACCTTATGTATATCGAGGTGTACCCGTTTTGCATGGTTGTTGACCCGGTATCCTTCTGTTGACCCTCGCTACATTAAGCGTAAGGGGGAGTATGAAAGCAAAACGCTATTGTTGTCCCCGAGCCCGTTAGAGCACAAGCCATCAAATCTCGACCAACTAAAGAAACGGCCGAGTGGATAATCAAATCGGATGCTTGGGACCGCCACAAACCTGTAAATAGGGGAGAAGCAGCCCCTCACCTCGTCAAAAGCCCGTGGAATAGCTAAATTTTCTTAATTATATAAAAAAAACCACGAAAAGAAACACAGCACGCATTTGACTCATTTCATTTCTATTGCTGTTTATTTTGTTTAAAAAGTCATACACAGGTTTTAACAAACCTGGCTAAAGTGTATTTAAAACACATAAAACATCTAAAATCATTCTATTTCTTATACTATATTATCAATGTAATAATAATAATAATATAGCTTTTTAATCATTCTTAGCACATTAAATTATGTATATAACTGAAGAAAAAGAAAAACAATCCTCTCTCTCACCTACATTACAGAAGCATTGGAAATGTGGAGATTCTGTTAAAAAATCGTTTGCACAATAAAGTTTAGTCTAGTTACGGTTAAAAGCCGAAGCAAATAACCAAATAAATTTTTATTGGATTCAGATTTTTAAAGAACACCCTAGCTAGCATGTATGGTGGGTGCGCCAGGGAGTTCTAAATATTTAAGGTATGTCATTACCATGCCAGCCAGCCAGCCAGCCATTCTTGTCAAAGAGTAACAATGATGATGAATCGTTCCAGCTGCTGCCACCGACTAATCAGACCCATGGTATCTTCATCTATTGGGGTGAGCATCTATCATATATTCATATGGTTTGTTTTGTTTTGTTGAGGTTTTATTTCAAACTTAGAATTGTTCTTCTTTCCACACAGAACCTCTTGATCTTTTGTTGAAGTTTTGGGTTTAGCTTTGAAGATGTTTGTCTTTGTTTCTGTTGATGTTTTTTCCTACACAAAAAAGCTCTACATTTTCTTCTCTTGAAGTTTTACTCCAAACAGCATTTTTTCTAACATATATCTTGTCTTTTGTTTAAGTTTTACTCGAAAATTTTGGGTTTACCTTTAAAGATCTGGTCTTTTGTTTAAGTTTTACTCCAAAATCTGTGTTTACTTTTAAAGATGTTGCCTTTGTTCACGTTGTTTGACGCTAATCCGTTGTTCTTTCAACACACAAAACTCTAAAGATGTTCATGGTACTCCAAGCAACTAACTGGTTTGAGTGTTTATAACCAGGATCATACGATCAACATTTAGTGTGTGGTAACATTGATTTTCATATTCAAAGGTGCAGGATGCAATTCATGGCCTTTTAAGTGGAATGTTGAAGAAGCGGTATCCCAACACGTCTCCTCCCGACCTTCAGGATGAGAAACAGAAGCACCGTTTAGTTTAATCAGCCCCTATTTGACCCCATGTCCATTGTTTAGGTGGACAACTCTTGCCTGAACGTGAATTTCTTGGATCAGGAATGATGCTCTTTGGACACACCCTTTGGATCGATGGCTGCAAGGGAAGAAGGAAGGGACGTGACTCTTCAAGATTGATTACATCCACAAGATCAAGAGTTACAACCATTCTGAAGAGACACGTCTCTACAAACGCACCTATTTGTTAAGTATATATAGGGTTCATGTATATCAATTTATTCATCACTTTTCATTCAATACAAGCAAGTTTATCGATTTTTGATTCTCAGTTCTTTATATTTCAAAACCTGTGATTCGCATGTTCGATTACCAACACATATGATGTGTTTTGGTCGAAACTGGGATCCAGTAACAAGGTATGACAACCTCTGAACCACCACCGATTCCAGATGATCTTTTTCTATTTGCTAAAAGCGTAGTTAAAGATGTCCGCCGCTTTTTGTATGCTGAAGACCTTCCTTTAATGTGCCCGGATGTTTGTGTGGTCAATTTCCATTCAAAAACTGGTCTACTTGGCCTTGGCCTTCATCAGGTTAGTTCTCACATGCACATACCTATAAACAATATTTTGTTTATTTCTATTCAACAACCTGTCGGTCGACTTATTGAATTTCCAATTTTACATAATTTTGTTAATTTACTAGGAAGTTCAAGGATGCGATGTTGTAACATAACATTTCACGCTTCATCTTATGTTTCTCTTTCAAATTGTTTTTGAACTATGCATTAATTCCAGAAATGATATAGCTATTGCTATGTTAATGAATACACTATGGAACCCTCCTTTAGCTTAAGCTATTTGACACTTAACATATGAAACATAACGCCTTTGTAGGTAAATGATCTGAAAAAGTAGAGTTATTTTTTGTGTGTTTTTGTCAGATTGCGATGAGAGCTCTGATAGTCTCGAAAGAGGATTGCCTGTGGTTACCATCGCCATTGTATTATTAATGTCTAGACTTATTTTTTTTTCCTTCTGTTCGTTCACTATAAACTCCACAAGACATTTAATTCTTATATTATATAATATTAATTTACAAGTTTTCTATGTATATGTAAGTTCTCTATTTATAATGGTGTTGCTTCTCATGTTTTGGATGATTTTATAAAAAATCAATTTCATTTTTTTTACTTTGAACTTTGATCCCCTATATTTTCCATCTTTCGTAATTTTTTGCGTTTTATTCTAATTTTGCAAATTAACTCGACGCAATGCGCGTGCTTGGTTCAACGTTTTCACATTTCATTCTAAAATTTGCAAGTTAACACCCGCAACGTGCGTGTGTTCAACGTTTTATGTCTATTTTTCTAATTTGACAAGTTCGTCACAACGGGGTCGTAGATCAGTTAGTTATTCTTTTCTGTTTTTACGTTTTGTTCTAATTTATTCGCATTAACATGCCGCAACTTTAATGTTGGTGGTTTCAGTTGTAAAACCGTTTTTCTTTTTCACCTTTAGTTCTAATTCCTATACTCCCCTTCCCATACATGACCTGGGCTTTGTAGAAACCCATAGAAACCAACCAAAATAAGCCCAATATAAGCTGTTGCAATTTATAATCCAGTAAACTTCTCAATGTATTTCATTCGACTATGATCAATTAACTTTCGTTGACCCCTAAACTTTTTGGTCAACCATGCCCAAAAAGTCAACGATAATATTTTAACCCAAAATCTCTATTATGTATTTTCTAACACCATTTCTTTTCAGCATTATTTGACTTAGCTTATGCCTCCAACACTGATTTGAAACCAGTTCACAAACAGTTTTTTTACACCTCTATTTGGTAATTCTGGATTTTACAATGTTTTTAATTTTGTAGCATGTGATTCAACTATTTCATAAATGGGATAAATGTTAATGAGATTTTTAGACCAAAATAACTACACTTTCTAAACTTAAATTATTGTCTAATTTGTTGATGGTAATTTAGCACAGCATCCATTACAAGTCAAAAACAATATCCAGATTCACTTTGATTTTGTGTCTAAAACTATCATACTTAAAACCAACAATATTACAGTTTTTAAGTTAAAACTAGCACACTTCCCACCATCTATAAATATTTTTTTGTCCATCCACCATCTATAAGTACTTTTTAATTTATATATTATTCAGCAATACTTTAAAAAATGAAAACAATCATCTTATTCTCACTTGCACTCATCTTCACAGCCTATTCAGCTCCTGCTCCTGTGCTCGATATCGATGGAAACTACCTCCGCACAGGGGCCTTATACTACATCATGCCAGCGGCTCGAGATGGTGAAGATGGTGGGCTCTATGTGACAGACTACTGGAAAATTTGTCCAGCTGGAGTTGCACAATCCCGAAATGATGAGACAGGCCTCTCGTGGAGTTTTGGTCCGGTCAACCCCAAGAAAGGCGTGATCCGTCTTTCAACAGATGTTAACATAAAGTTCTCAGGCTCTAACAATTGTAATGAGTCAAATGTATGGAGGGTGAAATATGATAAAGGTATGAAGCAATATGCTGTGATGGTGGGAGGTGTAGAAGGAAACCCGGGACCAAAAACATTGAAAAACTGGTTTAAGATTGAGAAAACTAATGACTGTTATAAGTTTGTTTTCTGCCCGAGTGTCTGCAGCTACTGTGAGGTGAGGTGCAGGGATGTTGAAATAGCTATAGACGAAGGTGGTGCGAAACGTTTGGTACTCGGTGATGATCCTTCGTCTTTCGTCTTTTTTCGAGCTTACTAGTTCCCCCAGTGTAGTATTCCATAATAAATTATTCATGTAACTAGCAACCGTAATTACTTACTGTTTTATATATGAAACAGTATGCAATAAATAAAGTTCTTGACAGTTTGATGATACTTTCCCTATTGACAAATAATTGATGGATTAAGAAGCCTTTTGTTAATGATAATAAATCTTAATGAAATTTGCACAATCAGTGACTATTGTATTTGCGTGAGAAGTATGAACAAGAAACCGTAGAACATTCATTACACATATGTTCATTACTTCTGATCAGTTACAATCTTTTCTTTATATATATATATATATATATGTATATAGTCATATACTACACCAATAGCCACCATGAACCATCACAAGTTCGCAACGTTTTGGAATGATCTCTATTTTAAAAGAAAATGTTCCATACTAATGGATTCGGGTCCATAACCATGGTTCCGATGCACGAGATCTTAGCATCAAGATCGTCAATATCAATATCATCAAAACCTTGAGACTTGTTGTCCAGGAAAACGTGTTCAGAAATACCGCAATGAGACCCATTCTTAACTAACTTATTAATTTTGTCACATAATCTTTTGTGAATAACCTTATAACAAGTCTAGATTACAATATACCTTCAACAATAACAAATCCTAAAATGCGACAAAACTAAGATAAAAAAGTTCTCAATGACAAGTACACTAACCAAGACGGCACGACCTGTACCAGCCTGTGCGTGTGGGCGTGGTGCACCAGCTTTGTTGTAGGTGATGGGGTTTTAAATAATGGATAAAGAGAGTTCCCATAACTAAAAACTCTCTGGCATAATATGTATATATAAATTCAACCTTAATCCACATTACGGTATTGTTATGCTGTTCCTGGGATGATGTGTTAGAATTTAGAAACCTTGAAGAACTTCAGTCACATTCGGATGATGTACTTTCGCTTGAACTTGAGACTTGGTGAAAGACCAAGCATCAAAACAAGGTTTCATCATCGGTGACGTACTATTAATAAGTGGGATCATCCCATCCCTGCTCAATCTCAGTATTGTTTTTATATTTATGAAAGCATCTGTCAACTTCTTATAAGATTGTAAGGAACTATCATGCCTAATCTACATAATTAATTGTGTCACTATTTTAGGATATGTAAGTACTTATATATTAAAGTTCAGTTTACTAATTTCTAATACATATTTGTTTTTTAATTGTCTGCTCTAGGTTACTGAAATTCCAGCACAGCCTCCATTACAAGTGAAAAACAATATCCAACTAGATTAAATAGATTATAACAGTATTGTAAGCATAGTCCATCGAAATCCATTACAGGTCAAAAACAATATCCAAATTCACTGGGTGGAATTTACGTCTAAAACTGTATAAATCCAACCCAACAACATCATCCTTGTTATATCTAAAACTAGCAGACTTCCCACCATCTATAAATAGCTTTTAATCTACATCATTCATCAACACACTTGAAAATGAAAACAATCATCTTATTCTCACTTGCATTCATCTTCACAGCCTATTCAGCTCCTGCTCCTGCTCCCGTGCTCGATTTGAGGGGAAAGCCCCTCCGCACGGGGGCGGATAGATAATACTTCCAGTAGATAACGGTCCACATGGCGGACTCTATGTAAGGGACTTACGTAAAAAGTCTTGTTCGCCTGGAGTTGTACTATCCCCTAACTAGGAGGCTGGCGTTACCGATGACTTTCACTCCCGTCAACCCCAAGAAAGGCGTAATCCGTCTTTCCACAGACGTTAACATACAGTTCTCAGGCTCACTACTTGTGATGAGTCAAACATATTGAGGTTGAAGTATGATAAAGGTATGAAGCAATATGCTGTGATGGTGGGAGGTGTTGAAGGAAACCCTGGACCAGAAACATTGGATAACTGGTTTATGATTGAGAAAAGTACTAATGACGACGCTTATAAGTTTGTTTACTGTCCGACTGTCTGCAGCTACTGTAATGTTACGTGCAGCGATGTTGGAATCGTTGAAGACAAAAATGGTTTGCAACGTTTGGCACTCAGCAATGACCCATTTTCTTTCATCTTCTACCCTTAAGACTGAGAAAACTAATATAGGTTATAAGTTTGTTTACGATGGAATCCGGGCTCTAATAAATTAAATATGTAACAACCAACCTTAATTATGGTTTATCTCTGATTGAATATGTTGAAAATAAAAGATTACGGGATCAGTCAAGCATCATCTCCCAAATTACCGGGTCAAAGACAGCTCATAAACAGCTACAAATCCAGCCGTAAACAGAGCACATCTACCATATTTAGATTGTCTTTTTTGTTATAAATTGTATACTTTCCTCTGTAATGAATATACAGAAAAACACAACAATATACAACAGTTCAGTTTTTCCGATCAACCTTTGTAACATGGTATCAGAGCAGTGTCGTTCTTGACCTGTTCATCATTTACCTTGCTCATCACTTACCCAAACCAATTATCCTCTCAACCAAGCTGCCATGGCCGAAGCCGGTAACTTGGGAGAAGATCTATCAATCCAAATCGCCAATCTGCTCAAGAATGGCCTCAACCCACAAAACCGAAACCCAAAACTGTCCGATAACCTTCAAATAAACCTCAAGCTCAACAGCCAGAATTATGCTCTATGGACCCGGATGATGAGGGTAGCCATAGGCGGTAAATCAAAAGCCTTTCTAAACCATTTATCAACCAATCCACCAAACCAAACCAGCGAAGAATATGAACAATGGGAACAAGACGACCTAGTCGTCTTCTCATGGCTCATACAAAACATCGAACCAACCCTCGCCAGCAATCTAACCGAATTTCCGACAGCAAAATCGCTGTGGGATGCCCTGGCTATAACATATAGCAGTGGGCGTGACGAGCTCCAAACCTTCAACCTACATGTCAAGGCGAATGAAATCAAACAGAACAATCTCTCCCTTGAAGAATTGTGGATTATACTCCAAGGAGTATGGGGAGAAATTGATCGGATTGACCCAAACCCTATGACCTGCCCAACCGATATCCAAGCATATCACAAAATCAGGACGGAACAGAAACTGTTTCAGTTTCTAAACGCTCTCAACCGGAAATATGACCCTATAAAGAGGGAAATACTCCGGTTATAACCCCTTCCAACCGTAGAAACTGCATACGCCACTGTCCGCAAGGAGGCCGCTCACCTGAACATTCTGGGAACACCTCTCAATGACACACAGGATATCACAGTGGGTCTAATGGCCTCTGAAATTGACGGATTAGGGCTTGCATCAAAGGGCTACCGACGGGTCGATGGAAAAAGAATCGGAACAAGTAACAAAGACGACAAAACTCACCTCAAGTGTGATCATTGCGGCATGACGAAACATACCCGGGAACAATGTTTCAAACTCGTTGGGTATCCCGAATGGTGGTCTGATGGTCAGAAGAGAGGCACAAAGACTACGGAAAAGGGGAAGTCATCTAGCACCGGCAACCGAGATGTCACCAGAGATGAAAGCCGGAGCAGAACGGGTTTCGGCGGAATGGCCAAAGCAGATGAAGAAGAAGATACTGCAACAGGTAAAGGGTTTGGGGCGCAATCCTCAAACCCTCGGTCATATACGAGTAATAAAGAGGCAAATATTTCACATTTAGTCCCTGGAAATAAGGGAAATGTCAATATGGCCCACGAACATCACAAAAAACAAAAACTATGGATTTTTGATTGTGGCGCGACCGATACGATGACTTATGAGCTATCGGATATTATTTCAACAACCAAACCAGAAAAAACACATATTCAAACGGCAAACGGAGGAATAATGGATGTAAAATCGGGAGGGACTATTGAGATTTCACCCACAATAAAAATCTCTAATTGTCTTTATGTTCCCTCGTTATCACATAAGCTGCTTTCCATCAGCCATGTCACAAAAGAACTCAACTGTATTGTCCTAATGTACCCTACGTTTTGTATTTTACAGGATATCAGGACGGGAGTGATCATTGGGCGTGGCACTGAAAATCAAGGGTTGTATTATGTGGATGAGGTGACTCAAAGTGGTGCTGTGATGTTGACTCATGGGACATCGGAACGAGAAGCTTGGCTATGGCACCGAAGATTAGGTCATCCTTCTACAAGTTATTTGCATATTTTATTTCCAAAACTATTTCCAGTTAATTCTATGTCACATTGTGAAACATGCGTTTTAGCAAAGAGCCACAGAAAAACTTTTAAACCCAATAATACTAAGGCTGCTTTGCCATTTTCATTAATCCATTCTGACGTATGGGGTCCTGCCCCAGTTCTTGGGGGCAAAACCTTCGTTACTTTGTGATGTTCGTTGATGATTGTACCCGAATGACCTGGGTTTATTTTTTGAAAAACAAATCCGAAGTCTTTGAAAAGTTCACTATGTTTTACGCCATGATCCAAACCCAATTTCAAACAAACATCCAAATATTCCGATCCGATAATGGCGGTGAGTTTGTTTAATACCTCGTTTAAATCTTTTTTCCAAGACAAGGGAATAATCCACCAAACTACATGCCCAAACACCCCAGAACAAAACGGTGTCGCCGAAAGGAAAAATCGCATTTTGCTGGAAATGACACGAGCTCTCCTAATTGAATCCCAGGTCCCGAAATATTTTTGGCCTGAAGCCCTTGCTACTGCTACCTATCTTCTCAACCGACTCCCAACAAAAATCCTAAAACTTAACACTCCGTTACACACCCTTTCAAAATTCTTCAAACTACCCTCAGTTCTTACTCTTCAACCACGAATCTTTGGATGTACTGCCTTTGTTCACATACCTAAATCAGATCGAACCAAACTTGACCCTTGTGCTGAAAAATGTGTCTTTGTTGGGTATGGAATGAATCAAAAAGGATACAGATGTTATAATCCAAAAACACGTCATATGTTCACCACAATAAACTGTGACTTTCTTGAAACCGAGTATTACTACAATTCCCAACTCAGTGGTCAGGGGGAGAAGGAATGTTTAGACACACTAAGTTGGTTGAAATATGTTCCCTATGTACCAACTACAGAGTCACCAGAGTCCAATTTCAGTGCCACTGACGGTCCTAATGTTCCTCCTAACCTGGTGTCCGAGGTAAGTAATACTCATCCTATTCAGTCTGGTGGTATTTTTGAAGTTTCTAATGACTCCGAGGATACCAATACTTCTAATCATGAAACTGCCACAGAACAAACTGAAAATTTGCAGGCAGATGAATCCAGACAAGAAGAACCACCATCAAGATATGTGTTACCCCCTAGAACAAACAGAGGGGTTCCTCCGAAACGGTATTCTCCTGAAAAAGAACCAAGAAGATCTAGTTATCCTATAGCTAGTGTGGCTAATGGAAATTTCACTAAGGAAGCCAAAGCATTTATCTCATCCGTTTATTCCGAAGAAACTCCTACAAATGTGGATCAAGCCTTAAAATCTAAACATTGGAAGGAAGCAATGAAAACAGAAATGGAAGCCCTAATCAAGAACAATACTTGGGAAAAGTGTACTCTCCCGTTGGGAAAGAAATCCGTGGGGTGTCGTTGGGTCTATACGGTTAAGTATAAACCAGATGGTACAATTGAAAGATATAAAGCCCGACTGGTAGCAAAAGGGTATACCCAGACACATGGGATTGACTATGCTGAAACATTCTCCCCGGTTGCAAAAATGAACACAATTAGGGTTCTTTTTTCGATAGCTGCAAATGAAGGGTGGCCACTTCAACAGTTTGATGTAAAAAATGCCTTTTTACACGGGGACCTAGATGAAGAGGTATTTATGGATGCTCCTCCAGGATTCACAAAAGATTTCAAAACTGGAGAAGTTTGCCGTCTGAAGAAGTCCCTTTATGGTTTGAAGCAATCTCCCCGGGCTTGGTTTGGCAGATTTACGGTAGCTATGAAAAAGTTTGGATATAAACAGAGTAATGCTGATCATACTTTGTTTCTCAAAAAAAGAGGAAAATTCGTAACCTGCCTAATTATCTATGTAGATGATATGATCATTACAGAGAACGATAAAGAAGAAATGGTAAAACTCAAAGAAAACTTGTTTGCTGAATTTGAAATGAAAGATTTGGGCAGACTTAAGTATTTCCTCGGAATTGAAGTACTAAGGTCAAAACAAGGAATTTTCATTAGTCAGAAGAAGTATGTCTTAGACTTGTTGGCAGAGATTAGAATGATCGATTGCAAACCAGCAGACACTCCTATGAGTGTAAACCAAAAGCTTTATATGGAGGAAGGAGCAAAGTTAGCAAATAAAGAAAGATACCAACGGCTGGTGGGAAAGCTAATATATCTCTCACATACTCGTCCAGACATTGCCTATGCTGTAGGAGTAGTAAGTCAGTTCATGCACCAACCTCAACAGTCACATATGGAAGCAGTTTGGAGAATTATTAGATACCTCAAAGGAACAGTGGGTCATGGAGTCCTGTTTCAATCACATGGACACCTAAATGTTCAAATCTATACCGATGCAGACTGGGCAGGAGATAAGGGAAGTCGGAGATCAACAACAGGCTACTTCACTTTAGTTGGAGGGAATCTTGTTACTTGGAGAAGTAAAAAACAAAAGGTGGTTGCTCTTTCAAGTGCAGAAGCTGAATTTAGAGGTATAGCTCGAGGTTTAACAGAAGCCATGTGGATGCGAAGACTCTTAGCTGAGATTGGTTTTCCGTCAAAAGAAACAAGTAAGATTATGTGTGATAATAAAGCTGCAATTCAGATTTCAGAAAACCCAGTACAACATGATCGAACAAAACATGTGGAAGTTGATAGGAACTTCATCAAAGAAAAATTGGAAGATGGTACGATTGAACTACTGTTTGTTCGATCAAAGGATCAGCTCGCTGACATTCTAACAAAGGCGGTTAACGGGAAAATTTTCAACGATTGTTTGGGCAAGTTGGATTTTGGAAATCCAACTATTCAACTTGAGGGGGAGTGTTGAAAATAAAAGATTACGGGATCAGTCAAGCATCATCTCCCAAATTACCGGGTCAAAGACAGCTCATAAACAGCTACAAATCCAGCCGTAAACAGAGCACATCTACCATATTTAGATTGTCTTTTTTGTTATATAAATTGTATACTTTCCTCTGTAATGAATATACAGAAAAACACAACAATATACAACAGTTCAGTTTTTCCGATCAACCTTTGTAACAGAATAAATGTGCATGGGTTTATATATATTTGTTGGATTGGTTACTCTCTGACTTAATTTAGTTCTTGTGAACCTGCACATTAAGTTCTTTGTCTTCAAGTTGTGTTTTTTTTATTGAATCTTATTCTCGTGATTCTAATTTTATTCGTTGCTTCTGTTTGAAACCCATGTGTAAATATAACAAGAAATAAGAGTGAAGACCGAAAATGGTCAAATTAAGAATTGATGAAGCTGTACTTTGCAGGGGTTTGGTCTTGGTTAGAGACTTAAAGTTTGGTTTAGTTTTTTTTAACAGAAAAGGGAGCCAACATTTATAAAACAAAAGGTCCACTAGGAAGTGGCTAGAAAAATAATAATAATATACATCTCAACCTCAAAATCTACCCATTCCCCCACAGATATATTTAGGTCTTCAGCTCTATGATTCATCCAAAGTAAAGTGGTTTCTTTAATGTCTTGTAACATCAGAGTTTTAAAAATAAAGCACCCTTTGAATATCTTTTCATTCCTGTAATTGCATATTTTACAATATCAACTAGGGAGGTAGGTATGAACAATCTCAAGAGGCGGTCTGGAGAAGATCTAAATCGAATGACTAAACGAGTAAAATAATAATTAAATGTATTTAATTATTATTTGAATTATCTTAAAATTAGATTTGATTAGTGTCTAATTGTTTAAAGATAAGTATGAGTAAGAATAGGAGTCCAAATAGAATTAGATTGCTTTTAGTATTTATATTCATTGACTCTTGTAGTTCAATTAATTAACACAAAAATTAATAGAAAAAAATTATTTTAATAAAATCGATATAATAATTATTTTAATAATGAAAATAAAAATAACAAATCATTAGATTAAGTTAATATAATATAAATCTAATGATTCAATCCCATGTGGAAAGGTACGCATGAGATACTACACCAAACAAAATCCAACTTTAACTTTGTGTCTAAAACTATTGAAACTCCAAAATCAACAACTACATGATGGTATTTGAATCTAAAGCTAGCAGACTTCCCACCATCTATAAATAGCTACATCATAACATTCACCAACACACACTTTTAAAAATGAAAACAATCATCTTATTCTCAGTACTTGCGTTGATCATAATAGCAGCCAGTTCAGCTCCTGCTCCCGTCCTCGATGCCCGTGGAAAAAGCCTCCGCTCAGGGGTCAAATACCTCGTTAAACCAGCGGATAGAGACGGTTATATTGGCGGATTTGGTCTGGTAGAGGTCCTAACCAAGCGTTGTCCAGCTGTAGTTGGACAACTCCTAGGTAAGAAAAAGGGCCTGTGGTTGACTTTCACTCCGGCCAACCCCAAGGAACGCGTGATCCGTCTTTCCACAGATGTTAACATTAAGTTCTCAGGTTCAACAGTTGTAATGAGTCAAATGTATGGCAGTTGAAATATAATAAAGCTACCGAACAACATACTGTGATGGTGGGAGGTGTTGAAGGAAACCCGGGGCCAAAAACATTGAACAACTGGTTTAAGATTGAGAAAAGTACTACTTCTTCTCACAAATATAAGTTTGTTTTCTGTCTGAGTGTATGCAGCGACTGTAAGGTTATGTGTGGGGACATTAATACAGGATTACAAGTTTTTGGACAAGGGATACCTTTGGTATTCACCAAGGATACTAATTCGCCTTTCTCTCCTGTCTTCTATTAACTATGTTAAGGGCTGATGCTTGTTATAGCCTTGTTTGTTTTGCTGCTGCTGCTGCTGCTGTTAGCTTAGTCTGGTTTGCTGCTATTGTTGTTTGGTTGAATAAAAAGTTTCATATTGCCTTTCAACAAAACAAAATGTAACAAGCCACCTTAACTTATTACTGTATATCTATTTTTCAATAAAGCTGTTTATGGTTTTGGCATGTGGGCGGAGAATGCCAAAACTGTGACTTGTGTATGTGCCATTATGTGATAGTCAGTCACCCCAAATAACTACCATTTTGAGTAGGATGAAACGATGCAAAAAAGAAACTAGATCAAAATTTAAAAAACATGATATTTATAAAGGTATTTAATTGTTTTTAAATACAAACGGCATTATAGCCGTTATTTTATATCCTCCAACGGTCACTTTTTTGTCCAAAGGTCACACTTTTCAAGCAGTGAATGTCCACTGAAATCACCCCCTACGTGGTGAAAAAAGTTGGCGGCGGTGTGCCCCCGCGGCAAACCAACACCCCGCTTGTTTGCCCGCGAACGCCCTTACACCATTATATAGGGGTGGATGTATGTATTCCAACAAGGAGAAAAAAAATCTTTAATTGCAAAATCAATGTTTGTGTTTCTTCATCACTAATCTTGTTCTTTCAATTCGATATCTGATTTCAACAGATCATGTTCTATCTAGGGTCAAATAAAGTTTCCAATGACAAGTACACTAACCAAGACTTGTACATGTTAATGCACCTTCTAAGCTCTTGCCACGTCACCGATAATTAAAAAAATCAATTTAATACTATTCAGATCGGAGAGATTCAGGGGAAATCTATATATCTTAGAGACCAGTTATTAGTTTTCTATAGCAGGTATACATACATTTTAAGAGATATAGAGGAATCCTAGCTGACGAAACATTTTAATCCCAGGATGAAAGAAATTTAATATAAACAAACACTTTACTCACCGTGGTCTATATTTTATATAAACTACTTGTCCAAGAATAATGTAATTTCAGGAATCAAGGAACCCGAGAGTTCTAGGGGTAGCGCCCCCTTGGTGGGGGGTTTTGCTGGCCTGTTAGTGAACGGCGCACACAGTCATTGAATATGCATCGGATTTGCATGGATGGCTGAAAGTTGCATAGAAAATTGATCTTCACAAGTGACCCAATATTAGTGGCAACCTAGTCCAAGCAGTGGCAACTGGGCAGGCATTTGTTACTGTAGAAAGACTTTTTGTCAATTCAGATTATTAATCTCGCGTACCCATGATATACTTTAATTTAAACTGATAAGATGACACGAATAATAAAGCTCTCCAGGACATTGTGAAGACGTATAAACAAGATCATCCGAAGGCCCGAAAGGGTTATCCGTTTATTTACGTTTTAGTTAATGGGTCGAACACTAGTTTGTTTATGTTTTATTTGGTTTGGGCCGAAGGCCATATAGTGATTTGTTTTAGTGGATTGGGCCGGGGTTTATTGGGTTCGAACTCGGTGTGGATAAGGATGATAACCACCGAGCGGTTATCATGGTCGATGCCTGTTGAAATCGACGTGACCATTAGGGAATTGACATACCCTTTGGTGAAGAAACACGTCCCTTCAATCACACCTTTTCAACCCTATAAATACCTTGTTCAATCCTTGATTCTGTACACACATTCATACGCTCAACTTTCGGTTATCAAGTTGATTTGGTTAAGTCATTCGGTTAGTTTACAGTTTTTCAGTTTCATACTTTGTTTGTTTGATTCGATTACGTTTGGTACAATGAAAAGGTGCAATGTCTGTTCTGATCATGTTTATGATTGTCATCATTTACGTTCCCGTTCACAACGGTCCTGGAAGCCTGTTCGTTCTGATACCAACACATTGATCTAATAAAACACGCCACCCACATAGTTTGGTAAGCATATATAAATTATTGATGGTAATTTACATTCTAGCTCAACATGGTATCCATTACAGGTCAAAAACAATATCCTAATTCACTAGTTTAAGCTTGAGTTTAAAACCATCAAAATCCAAACCAACATCATCTAAAACTACCAAACTTCCGTCAGCCATCTATATATAGCAATTTAAGCTTTTTAATCTACATCATTCAACAATACTTTTAACAATGAAAACAATATTCATCTTATTCTCACTTGCATTAGTCATCTTGGCAGCCAATGCAGCTCCTTCTCCTGCTCCCGTGCTTGATACGCAAGGAAACTACCTCCGCACAGGGGGCGGATACATACTTATTCCACTAGACGGTCTAGTTGGCGGACTCTATGTGAGGGACTTAGGAAAAAAGTCTTGTTCACCTGGAGTTGTACTATCCTATAACGACGAGGATAGCCTCCCGATGACTTTCGCTCCAGTAAACCCCAAGAAAGGCGCGATCCGTCTTTCCACAGACGTTAACATACAGTTCTCAGGCTCCACTACTTGTGATGAGTCAAACATATGGAGGTTGAAATATGATAAAGGTATGAAGCAATATGCTGTGATGGCGGGAGGTGTTGAAGGCAATCCGGGACCAGAAACGTTGGATAACTGGTTTAAAATTGAGAAAACGAATGACGGTTATAAGTTTGTTTACTGCCCGAGAGTCTGCAGCTACTGTAATGTTACGTGCAGCGACGTTGGAATCGTTGAAGACAGAGATGGTTGGCGACGTTTGGCACTCAGCAATAAGCCGTTGTCTTTTGTCTTTTTCAAAACTTACTAGTCCCACCAGTCTTACTGTTTCATGGATGCTCGAATAAATTAAACATATGCAACCATGTATATGTTTGAAACCCATGTATACATATAACAAGAAATAATAGTGAAGACTGAAAATGGTCTATTAAGAACTGATGAATCTGTACTTTGTCTTTATTATCTTTTAAGATTTTGTGATCCAGTATTAACTTGTCGATGACAATTTAACAGCTTACAACCATAATATGTCACTACCAGAATTGGGTTTTTACAACGGCATTTTCAGTTGCAAAACGGTGGCAATTGCCCTTTTTGTTACCATTTTGCTACCAAAAACTCGGTAGCAAAAGCACACATGGCAATTGGCTCTATTGTCACCTATTTACTACCATTTTACTTTTTGCTATCGTTTTGCTACCATTAGATTGTCACCGTTTTGCTACCGCTTTTTGTCACCGTTTTGCTACCTTCTTTTTGTTTTCGTTACCATTTTGCTGTAACATCTGTCAAAAAAGGGTTTCCAAAATCCGCTCCGTTTTGTAATCGAATATCAAGTTATAAAAATTACGTTGAATATTTATGATTATTTTGACTTAAAATGATACATAATTAATAGATAAACTAAACTATAAAAAAAATATTTGATAAAAAGCTAAAACAAAATAAATAAAAAAAATACGATGCTGCCGGGACTCGAACCCGGGTCAGCCGGTTACAACTTCAAAGACTTAACACACACACACATCACCACTCCGCCACTTGTTTGTTTCCTGTCATCTTTAGGAAACACATGGGTTTTATGGACTAAGGTAAATCAATCGATTTTACCAATTGTAACTGAAATTGGTTATCAAACACCCAAAGTCGATCTGGATACTCGCGATTCAGCGAGTATAACCGATAAACTGGCGATTCCAATCAATGCTGCCGTGAATGTACTTGAATTCGGAAGTGGATCGGTTTAATAACCGAAAGTTTTCAATTCTCGGATTACTTCAATCCTAGACCCTTCCTGCGACTCAAAACACTCTGCAAGACTTTCAATTACATTTCCGCAACCTTACAGTCCACCGGAGAAGCTTAAATCAACTCGCCGGAATTTTCTGCAAGTCGCCGGAAAACCGAGATTCAACTCAAACCGGTAAAATACCTCGACTTTACTGTTTCAATCAATTGTTAGAACTTTACTAACATTAACCCATCGCTCATAATCAACCACAGACGACATTGCTGGACTCTCTGTTCTCACCGGAAAAACTCCTGGATTTGTCGGAAACTCGCTGATTACCGGTATGATCATTCAAACATGCTGATAATCAATACTCATTAGTTCAATTTCACATCTAAACCCTTAAACCTGTTAATTGATTCTCACAGCCAAAGGTTCCAAAACAGAGCCAACGAGCTTCGCCGGAGTCTCTGAAGAAGACGATCTGTTCGGTATTTTCTTTCCCCAAACGTTTCGGTTCAATGCTTTCAAATTGATCATCTTGTTCATTAACTAAATTAATCACGTATCAGTTGCTTTGATTGATGTCTGTATTTGAAATGAAGAAGACGAGTTCAGAGATGACATAAGATTAATTAAAATCGGAATTATAAACGGGTTAGACACACAGTCCAGCGGTGGACTGTGTGCAAACAAAAATCATACACGTCCCGAGTTCGATCCCTGCTACACGCACTCCTTATGTAATAAAATGCCTTTTTGTTTAAAAACTAAACCGGGTTAACTCAGTTAGTTGTTAAGTATAATAAAAACCGAGATAATAACCAGGTTAGACACACAGTCCAGCGGTGGACCGTGTGCAACACTAAGTCACACGTCGCGAGTTCGAAACCCGTCACTGGCACCGGTTCGTTGAATTAAAATGTTTTTGCAATTAAAAGAATTTCGGTTAAACTGAATAAGTATATAAATATAATTAAAAACAAGATTATTTCGGGTTAGACACGTAGCTCAGTTGGTAGAGCTGCGTGCACGCGGACGGGAGGTCTCGGGTTCGAGCCTCACCCGGCGCAAACTAATTCGCTGACCGAACCGGTCAACAGGTCAACGGTCAACGGTCAACGCTAAATAAACAATTTTTTTTATATTTTTATTTATTTAATTTAATTTAAAAATCAATTAAAAATACTTAAAAATAACATTTTTAAAGATAGAAAATAGCCTTGAACTCACAAAAATATATCTAAAAATTTCATTAAAATCCTTAATAAAATCCACTCATTCAATATATTTTTCCGTTATTATTTAGGTTAGTATTTCTCGTTGTTCCGCTCATCTAATTCGTGCGCATCTCACCATCTCCAATCCAACGCACCCAATGTGAGTGAATCTTTACAAATTCCCCGTTTTAATCACGTTTTGGGGTGTATCATGTGTCTTTGTATATATATTATAGTTAAACCATTGTGCATACATCATATCATGAACATGTGTATTCAGTTTGTTGCTGTTGTGTAGTTATTATTGGATGCAATTTATTACTTTCAGTACATGCAATTTCATAGGCCGCCGCTCCCATTACATTATGAGCGTTGAGCATGTTCCCCATTTCATTATGAGGTTGAACCTGGCGTGCCCACATACGATCGGCTCCGTTTGATTGAGCCTTGATCGCACAGACATTTTACATTTTCAGTACATGCAATACGATCGGCTCCGTTTGATTGAGCCTTGATCGCACAGTTTCAATTATGTTATTTATTGTATGATGTTGGTATGTTCATGTATGCTATCATATGTTATTGTATGTTATAGTTGTGTTTGCTATTTGCCACAGCTTGATTATTTACATTTGCTCATTTATGATTATGCACAATTTTTCGTTGATAAACTAACAAGTAATTTATTAATAAATGTTTATCTAATAAGGTTCACTCGCCAACTTATGTTGACCCAAAAACCCCCATTTTTTACACATGATACAGGTGAATCAGCAGCAGCTAGGAACACATAGGATTGGACTAGAAGAATAAAATGATTTAGAGTTGGGATTGTTATGATTGGTTATTTTCTTTGTATTGTATGAACATGTTTGGATATTTGGAAATGTAACTTTGACTTTATTAAATATGAAACATATTAGTAAATGTCATGAGCTTTGGTGATAACCCAATTATGCCCCGACTCTTATTCCGCTGCGGGTCGGGGTGTGACATTTGCTACCGCTTTTTGTCACCATTTTGCTACCGCCTTATCATTTTACTATTTTTTTCCTTGTATACATGCTGTCATTTCTTTGCCCTATATATTCTTTACTGAACTTAAAATTGTAACAATTAAATTCCAATATATAACAAACATCTAAATCAAAACATCAAATAACCCATAACATAACATCCAAATCCAAAATTTACTATAGACCTTTCTTTATCTTCTTACTTTTCTTAACAAGCTTCTTGATAACCAACCTTTGCTAACCTCGTTCAACTTCTCAATCGACAAAACCACCAATGCATAGTCATGTCAACATAAACCTTATTGATATAAAAAACTTACAAATATACGATATAAAATTTGAAAAATCAACTATTTATAAAATTCTAACTAGACCTAAATGAACCGAACGATCCCCTTTTTGACCTGTAACACAACCAACCAATCCTTTCACCTTTACATTCAATTCGGCCCAAACTTTTGCTACCTAGATGTTCTGTAACCAACAAGACCATAAAAAATATACAAGTCCATCAAGCCTCCTGGCAGAATGAATACACCCTTCTTTTATTAACAACAAGACCGATAAACACAATTCATATTAAATCTAAAAACCATAATTCCCTAATCCCACAACCAACATATTATGCAAAGACCAGTCAACAAGATTCAAATAAAAATCATCTTGCAATGCAGGTGCAAGATGATAGATGTGTTTAACAGCAACTACAGTCTACAAACAGCAAATCTCATACAAATAGATCAAAAGCTATTAATTGAATTCATATTAAATCTAAAACATGGATGTTTCCAGAGCGTTAATTAATAAAATAGAACAAAAAACTAACTAGGTAAATACCTCTAGCCCACTACCAGTAACTGTAACTCCTGATCTTCTTAATAGAATCGATTATTATAGCACGTGGAGAGAGAGCTTGTGCTTTTCCCCAAATCTCCTAAAATTATAACTAGTTATAAAACATGTTCATGAAACAACAAACTAATTTATAAAATTATGCAAATTATGAAACAATCACCTCTATATTGGTACTTGAATATAGAAATAATTCATCGGTGTTGATTTCCATACGATCTGCCCTGTTTACAATTTGCTATACACTCTTTAGTGAATTTACTTTTTTTAAAGATGTTCTAAGTTGCAGTGTACTATCAAATAATGAAAGCAACATCAATGTGAAAGTGGATTGTTACCTCTACACCAGAGACATAATGTACCAGAGCGGTTTACCAGTTTCTTTTCCTTGTGCTATAATTGCTGCAATCTTCCATATTTAAATAGCAAAATAACCAGAGTTAAATTCATGGATATAACTCCCATAAGTACCACACTAATACATATTACAAGTTAACTCATTAAGTAGAGATCATGATCGAAACACCAGTAACATTAGTGTACTCTTCCCAACACCTGGATCATCACCACCCAAACCAAAGAACCTACAAAACAATAAAAAAGCACCACAAGATACACTTGTGGTCAAAAGATGCAAAAAAAAAAAAATTGTCAAGTTCAGCTAAGCTCAGGCCAAAAATCGTCTGAACACCAGAACAACCTACACTAGCCCTAAGCATGCTTAGAATCAACCTAAAAAGTCTAAACATGTCTAAACCTATAACATTTGGTACTTTGCCCTTGCTTTTTAAGCGCCTTACGCCTAGGCTGCAGGCGAGGCCTATTCCTTTGACAGAATAGGTTTATTGTAACATGGCTACATCCATAGATCAGTAATATAAAATGTAACTACTCTTATCCTCTTAAGCCCTTGTTTGGCTACACTTCTTTTCTGATTGTGATCTTACATATTATCTAAAATGAAAGATTGATAGAAAATGGTGTAGGGCAGCCATCAATATTTTTTGAAAGAACGACTTGTAAACAACGGTAATAACCTAAATAGTTAGAACAAAACCAGGACGCATAATTGTACAAAGATGGTCAACGAAGATTATATGAACATACTGCTAGGGCGGCCTTTGATTTTGGATTTTGATGAACTTGGTTTTTATTTCCCTCAGGTCCCTGTTCACACGAGGTTGCCTCGTCTGCCCATTGTCGATCGAGTTATCTACCACCAAACTCAATGACAGGTTACCCATGCCACCAGCTTCCTTACATATCTCTTAATAATGGTTGCAATCATCTGACCCAATGCATTTGTATTAATTTCCATCCTCCCATTATCGTTTCGCCCCACTTCTGAATCTGCTTGTCCGCCCCTCACGGTGGTATCAGTTCTTGAAGTTCAAGAAATTCCCAGTTTGAAAATTCAATAACTTTACTATTCCATTTCATCATGGTGAAAAGGAAAGTGAATTGACACTATATACGTCATATGTGAAAACAAAATTATACAAATATAACATGTGCCTATTAGTAGTAGTACCTCGAAGTCTGCATTCTTGATCTAGACATCCCAGTGAAATCACCGTGTCCATACTTCACAGGAATCCTAGGACCACCAGCCTTCTGAAATTGTTAACTTGCACCAATAAGAGTCAGTTTTCAATAAAGTTCTCTCGTTTATTTTATAGTGAAATAAAAGGGTTCTAGAAGTGACCTTCACAGCTTCAGTGTATTTACAAGCCCTGTGTAGCACCAGTCAGTAAGAGAATATAAGCAACTCCAGCAAATAAGTAACAATATAACCTTCACATGTAGGTTATAGAGTTTCTAACTTGTCTCTTCTAATCCTTATACTAACTTAACCAATCTAAACATAACATAAACTTATCTATTAACTAATTACACTTCTCACCCGTATCTTTTCTTTCAAACTTGATCAACAAGACTTACACAATTAAAGTCCAATAGTAACTACCAACCTTAATTCCGGTTTATCTCTGATTGAATAAAAGTGCATGGGTTTATATATATTTGTTGGACTGGTTACTCTCTCTGACTTAATTTAGTTCTTGTGAACCTGCACATTAAGTTCTTTGTCTACAAGTTGTGTTTTTTTATTGTATCATATTTGCGTGATTCTAATTTTATTCGTTGCTTTTGTTTGAAACCCATGTATATATATGTATATGTGTAAATATAACAAGAAATAAGAGTGAAGACCGAAATGGTCAAATTAAGAATTGATGAATCTGTACTTTGCAGAGGTTTGGTCTTGGTTAGAGACTTAAAGTTCGGTTGTAGTTTTTTTTTTTTAACAGAAAAGGGAGCCAACATTTATAAATCAAAAGGTCCGCTAGCAAGTGGCTAGAAAATTAATAATATACATCTCAACCTCAAAATCTACCCATTCCCCCACAGAAATATTTAGGTCTTTAGCTCTATGATTCATCCAAAGTAAAGTGGTTTCTTTGATGTCTTGTAACATCAGAATTTTAAAGATAAAGCACCCTTTAAATATCTTTCCATTTCTGTAACTGCATGTTTTCTATAACACCATATTAACTATGCTTATAATTGATAAAATTATAACATCAACTAGGGAGGTAGGTATGAACGATCTCAAAGGGCGGTCTAGAGAAGATCTAAAGTCTAAGGACTAAACGAGTAAAATAATAATTAAATGTATTTAATAATCATTTGAATTATCTTAGTATTAGATTTGATTAGTGTCTAATTGTTTAAAGATAAGTATGAGTAAGAATTAGAGTCCTAATAGAATTAGATTGTTTGTAGTATTTATATTCATTAAGTCTTGTAGTTCTATTAATTCACACAAAATTAATAGAAGAAATTTGTGAACCCTGTTTGTATTCATATCTTTGACCCTTTGTACGCAGATTTAACAATAATCGCCCGGCAAATATATAAATAATAAAAAGACTTACACATCAAAGGGAACATTCCCCCGTGTGATAACCCAAAACATGCTTTGGAGACCAAAAATACGAAACCATACCACCTAGTCTAGGTACAAACAAAAACCTAGTCCTATAAGGCATAGCTAATTAGCGACCGGGCCCCCGTTTTGCTAGCTAAGATATCGAAGGAATCTCCCATCTAAAGCTTTCCATACAAAGGTGTTAACCTTAGGAGTAGCCCAATTAAACCACTTCAACGACATGTCAGTATGCACCGTAGTAGCTAATGCTAGGTCCTCACGTAACCTGTTTGACCAAGAATTCCATACACTTTACGGATTCCAGCCCCATACATCGCTGTTATGTTTAACATTGAATCCCCTAATCATAGCCATTAGCGACCGAATTCAGCCCACAAGTCCACATAACTAGGCTTGGACTTCCACTCCCAATCCCAAGACCCTGTATGGCCAAATCTTTTGTTTTCTTCAGCCACTAATTCAATTTTATTTGCTGCCATGTTATACAACCGTGGGAACATGCCACTAAGCGGCTGGTTTGAGAGCCAGGGATCGATCCAAAATCTTGTTTTAGCACCATTGCCCTCAACTCGACTCAATGGATACCCTGCTCTTTTGAAACTCCTTTTTGCACACTAGTGATGTTCTTCCACCCCACCATGTTGCATCTTGAGTCTAATTATTTAGATAAGTCCCATCATACACAAGTTTAGATGCAACATGGGACTTATCTAAATAATTGTCATTATATGCATGACTGAGGTAGAACAAAAGATTAATTTGATTACCACCTTACCAGCAATAGAGATGGTTTAACTAATATTTATTTTAGTTGTTACAAGTAATTTTATTACTTAACACATTTATATAAGCAACCAAGTTTATCATCACTGATCTTATCTTATTAATAATAAACGTATGGGTTTTAATTACTAAATAATTTTACAACACCTTTTCCACTTCTAAACATCCGTTATGTGTATATATTACTTCATGATCTTATTTGCAATTTATATATACCAAACCTTCATATGACTTCATTTAAAGTTTCTGGAAGTATACACACATATTTATAAACATATTACGATAATTATCAAATACCATTGGTTATAAATTTAATAACAAGCATAATCCCATTTAAAAGAAACATAGACTCAAAGTAAATACATTTAAGAGAGTAACAAAATAATAATTTTATTTTAGACAACAAGTTTTTTTAGTTAAACTTATATAAAAAAATTACTTTCAAATACTAATGTATATTTTATGAAAAAATTATCAATAAATCAGTTTAATGAAATAAAATGTCTTGGTTAGTAAACACGCGCTGCAATTTGGTTTGGCCAGAAGGGGGCCAAACACAAGTCCAAACCATGAGATTAAGTTAATTTAATATAAATCTAATGATTCTAATCATAAAAACTCTGTAAACTATAGCCCATCATGCATAGTTGTAATTAATTATTATATTTTAGTAATTGTCTGTTTTAAATTAGCGGAGCATCAATTAGAAGTCAAAAACAATATCCAACTTTAACTATGTGTCTAAAACTATTGAAACTCCAAAATCAACAACTACATGATGGTATTTGAATCTAAAGCTAGCAGACTTCCCACCATCTATAAATAGCTACATCTTATCATTCATCAACACACACTTCTAACAATGAAAATAATCATCATATTCTCTGTACATGCATTTGTCATGCTCCCATGGTCGATGAACATGGAAAAAGCCTCCGCGCAGGGGTCAAATACCACATTAAACCAGCGGATGATGACTATTATATTGGCGGATTAGGTCTGGTGGAGGTCCTAAACAAGTCTTGTCCAGCTGTAGTTGGACAAGTGGCCGTAAATAATTACAAGGGCCTCTGGTTAACTTTCACTCCGGTCAACCCCAAGGAACGCTTGATCCGTCTTTCCACAGATGTTAACGTTAAGTTTTCAGGTTCCAACAGTTGTAATGAGTCCAATGTATGGCAGATGAAATATCATAAAGCTATGGAACAGTATGCTGTGATGGTGGGTGGTGTTGAAGGAAACCCGGGGCCAAAAACATTGAATAACTGGTTTAAGATCGAGCAAGGTAATTATTATGAAAGTTATAGGTTTGTTTTCTGCCCGAGCGTCTGCAGCGACTGTAAGGTAATTTGCGGGGACATTATCCAGGTAATGAAGGTAATGAAAGTCCTGGACAAGGGCCACCTTTGGTAATCTCTAATAGTACTAATGGATGGCATTTCTCTTTCTACTTCTATGAATAATTATGTTAAGGGCTGATGCTTGTTATAGCCTTTTTTTGTTTGTCTGCTGTTGTTTCTTTCTGCAGTTTGTTTTTCTATCTTTTTTGGCTGTAGCCCTCTTAGCTCCTTGCTGAGAGGGTTTTGTTTGGTTGAATATAAAATTTCATCTTGCCTTTCAAAATAAAATGTAACGAGCCACCTTAATTTATTGCTGTTTATCTATTTTTCAACAAAGTTGTTTATGGTTTTGACATATGCGCGGAGAACGGCAAAACTGTGATTTGCGTATTCGCCATGATGTGATAGTCAGTCACACCACCATTTTGAGTAGGATGAGTCTATGCAAAAAAGAAACTAGATCAGGTTGTAAATAGGTTTATGGGTCATTGTAAAGGTCATTAACTGGTTATTTACCACTTAGGCCGGTTCAGATGCTTATACAGGGGTCGACGTATGTATTCAAACAACAAGAAAAAAATCTTTAATTGCAAAATCAATGTTTGTGTTTCTCCATCGCTACTCATCTTGTTCTTTCAGTTCGATATCTGATTTCAACAGATCATGTTCAATCTAGGATCAAATAAAGTTTTCAATGACAAGTACACTAACCAAGACTTGTACATGTTAATGCACCTTGTAAGCTCTTGCCATGGTAATTAAAAAAAATCAAATTAATACTATATTCAAATTCAGGGGAAATCTATATATCTTAGAGACCAGTTATTAGTTTTCTATAGCGGATATATATATACATTCTAAGAGAGATAAGAGGAATCCTAGACGAAACAATTTAATCCTAGGATGAAAGTGTTCGTATCAAAGTTACTGGTTCCCAGGACCATGATTGAGGACTAGACGTGTAACATCCGGCCCCTCGGCCCCTTGTCTGTTGACATGGGTCACAATTATAACAAAAATTATATATATAAATATAAAATTGTAAAGATATTCTCTTTACATAATTTTGGGAAATTGTAGTACCCATGCAGTGTATAAATCCATACAAAATTAAATATGAAATACAACATATTTAAATAAATCGATTCAAATCGTTGTTTTTGACAAGAGTTTGAGAAACATTTTCTTGTACAATTTCCGCTACGAGAACTTGAACCGCGTCTTCTTGTGGGAACCTTCTTGGCTGCAAAAAATAAATAAACAGATGTTGACGGTTGTGACTGAGGCATGTATTCAACACGCTTCCCTTAAAACAGATTTCACGCCTCTACTAAAGACGACGCGTCTGTTTCCCAGGGTACAACAGCCGAAGCAGTATGTACTGCCGGAGATGGCTCACGCGCCCGAGGTTACACCGGATAAAACTATAGTGTTAGAATTTGTGGAAAAATATGATACGAAGGTGATGAAATTGTATAGGAAAAACCTATTTCTCTAAGTACCTAACACATGTGTCTTCAAGTATTTCTTCTCTCCAAGAATTCTTCATATATTTATTTATTTTTCTTGTATACCTTTCTCTTGTATTTTTCTAGCCTTTTTTTCTCTATCTCAAAATGAGGCACATAGCATATTATTTTTACAAGAGTTGAGGATAAGTGAAAAGTGTCACTTAATTAGTTATTTTATTAGAGACATAAACTCTAATAATAACAAATAAATTGACATAAAAACTTTACGTAAGAGTTTATCATCCATGTGAAGAGTCTAGTAAATAATTATAATTTCACTAAATTAATATCCATTTACACTACATAAATTTCCAACATCGTATCACTAATATTGTCTGCTTTGCCCCCGATGGATTGTCTATCCAGGAACTCACAGATTTGTTTTTGGTTGCCTCAGTGGAGACTTCCCAGGAGGTCACCCATCCAGACCTTATATCGTTTGTCCAAAAAGAAAAAAAGTAGGTTTTTAGTAGTAGTTCATGAGACCTCGAATTCCCACGTTCCAGCTTGCATTATGCCAACAAGTCCCACCCCCAACTCTAGCTGAGAAGTTGAGTCACCCTTCTTCTTTTTTGTTTTTTCAAAAAAAAGAATCGAATAAAGAAAGAGATAGTCTATATCCTGTATCGATCATAGGATCACTCTATGAATAGGTAAATTCTCTGTGACCTCCCACCGTTCACGACATCCCTTGCTTCTCGCTGCGAACGGCTCCTCGGTGGAAGAGTAGAAGCACTTACTACACAGTAAACTAAGCCCAAAACGCATTGGTGATGTAAGAGGGCAGTTAACGTCTTATGAACCAAGAATCTCTCCTGGCCACGGCCGGTGTAGGATATGCCTAGGTGTCACAATGGTCCATATTAATTTTCTCGGTATCAGTATTCGGTATTGTTACAATCACTTGCCCTTAGGGACTCATTGTCCTGGATGAGGTTTGCCCCTCCATCCCGAACTGCTCAGGAATGGCTCTGATACCACTACTGTAACACCCCAACCCGGAATGGGCTGACGTGTCACTTTTACAGAGTTAAGATCAAAACATAATTCCATTTATACTTGAAAGTGTTACAAGACTCTAACAACTTAATGGAAATAGGATGTCTAATTTAATACATTTATTTCTACGACGTCTTTTTCATATACTCGAGCACCCTTCTGTATCTCGTCCCAGCTTGTCTTGATAACCTAACATAAAGAAGAAAACACAAAAATGTACGTCTAAGCAAAATTTGAAAGTTTGCCTAGTGCGGGGATAGAGGGAAACAAAAAGGCTTATTTTATTTGAGAAAAATGCTAAGTTCTTCAAAAATCCTTTGTTTTCGCAAAAACGCTACGTTTTCATAATTCAATATATTAAATAAGTATAATAAAAATATATATAATAAGATATACAGATTTAACCAAAGTCCAGAATGTTTATTTTATTTACGGGTGCTACAGGGTAGCTAGCCCATGCATCCAGACATGAATAGAGTGTGGGCAAATCACACCGACCAGTCATCAGATATCAGACTTTAATTACTTTTTTCTAGGATCGATCCATACGCCTCTAAACAGAAGTTCGTAGACTGAAACAGAAGATATGCCGTGAACTCAACTCACCGTCACGAATGATGCCACATCATTTTATGCCATGATGATGGGTTTGTGGTCATCCTCATAGAAAAGAGATTGACTTGGGTAACATAATACATATATGTAACCTTAAACTTATAAATTTATAAACACGTAAACTTTATAAACCTGTAACATTTTTATAATATAAACTTGGTACAGAATAAAAAAATCAGGAATTAGATGCCCAAAGGTCAAATGAAATGTATTAAAGGAAAGGGTTCTAACCGTACTTTTTAACGATGATCACAAAATTGAAATAAACCTTAGATTTCGACAAGACACTTCTCAAAAGCCTACAATGCCGTCATATGTTAATTTAGACATGTTAAATAATAATCAATACTTTGTTTTGTTTATTCGAAAGTTTAGAATTTTAGATTATCACTTGTATTCTAGTGACTTGCTCAACATCAATAAATAAATAAAATTACATATATAAATATACTTGTTAGTTATTGTTGTAGCTCAACAAAATAAAGTTTAGATACACTTCTTTAAGTTTAGACGTCACTTATGGTTGTTTATTATAATTATTATAATATTAATATAATTATAGTATGTGAATTTACTAGTGATCATGAATTTAATCATTGAGATTTAATCATGATTGTTGTATAAAACTTTAAAAGACAAGATTTTATAATAATTATCATAAACAGTTAATTAATAAAAATAAATCAGCTGTAGATAAAATATCTATGCCTTAAAAATTTTAGTATTTTACAAAATAGCTAATCAAACTTATACTTTCCATTTCAGTTACCAATATAGTTAACTCATATAAAAATGTTAATTTACAACAATAATATATAGATTTATGTGTTACAGAACTTTTGATAGTATAAATATAAAATAATTAAGTAATGTCTATTTTTCTTTACAAACTGATGCTTCTCGGATAAATTATTTTGGTTAATTCTAAAATAGATTATATTACAAAATTCTTAAGAGTTTACAACCCATTTATAGAAAAGTCAGTAAACAATATGAAAAGCGGTTGACCAGTGAGTAATTATATGTTCTTATGTTCTCCTTGAAGTTTGACTAAATTCATACTTTCCATTTCAGTTACCAATATAGTTAACTCATATAAAAATGTTAATTTACAATAATAATATATAGATTTATGTGTTACAGAACTTTTGATAGTATAAATATAAAATAATAAGTAATGTCTATTTTTCTTTACAAACTGATGCTTGTCAGCATAAATTATTTTGGTTAATCCTAAAATAAATTATATTATAAAATTCTTAAGAGTTTACAACCCGTTTAGAAAAAAAGTCAGTAAACAATATGAAAAGCAGTTGAGCAGGTGAGTAATTATATATTCTTATTTCTCCTTTAAAAAACTGAAATTTGACTAAATTCTGATTGTCTGATCTAACCAAGATGAGATCTCAGCCGTTTAAAATTACCCTAAACCTTCTAGAAGTAGCAGTTGGCAGCGGTTTAGCTCCTGATTTTACTCCAGTAATTTTCGCTAGATCTTCTTTTCCAAAACCACCCACGTTCCCAACTTGATGAAGTTCCTTTCGTTTCCCATGAATGAATTCGAAGCATCTCTCAACGATGATGCATGTTATCATCCCATGGGCTATGGTTTCAAGGAAGTGTCTGTGATTTCAAATCCTCTTCACATTCATCTTTTTTTTTCTTACTGATTTTGTATTCTAATTACAGAATTCGCTATATACCTACGAATCAGGTTATCAAAGTTCAAACCGGTCTCGTCAATACAATTATCGCTAATGTTTATCGGAATGTGGTACTACCTGTTTCCAACGCTGATAACACCCGTCGGCGTGAATTGGACCAAAAGTGCAAGTGTAGTGCTACTTTAAACAATTAGTGTTTATGTTGTCTGATTGAAGTTTAGTTTAATCTGGATGCTATTATAAATTGGTTCAGTTGTTTGTTCTTAAACTATTCAGTTTCGTGAATTAGGGCATTAGATTGCAACACTATCGACTCTTCAAATGCTCTAATTTACAGTTAAATTCAATCCAATTTCATCTTATTTTTTACTTTTAGGGAAGTTTCACAAGCATTGACCAAAGTGGAGAATTACAGTTTCATACTTCTTGTATATGTTGCAGGCTCTTTATTATGTTGCAAGGGTGTCATATGGAATACAAAGGCCGGAAAAAGAAGTCGTAGGAGGCATATATATATATATATATATATATATGTTTAAAACTTTTTATTTTTCCAAATTGACCCATTATATTATATTTATGTGTATATATGATATTTTGATTTGTTTTGTTCGTTCAGGTTGGATGTGTGATAACCATCTGCTTTACATGTTTCCACATAAGATGTGTCATTGTAAGTCGTGTTTTGTCATTCAGCTTATCACGCTTATTACGTGCAGATAAAGATTGTGATTCTATCTGAAATTTTCTTTTGCGGTTTACTCATTAGTGAATAGATGATAAAGGATACATATTACTTAGCACTAGAACCATCACTATCAATACATTAAAAGAATTTTAAACTATTCAATCGGAACATGAGGTAATTAAGGCTGGATTTAGTGAAGCTGAAATTCAAGTAGAAGCCAAGAAGCTAAAACTAGAAAAGGAAAAAACGGATTCACGAGCATAAGTATTCAATCATAAGTGTATTTTGTGGTATTTTATTATGAAAAATGAAGAGGCTAATAATAATATGTTTTGCAGCTAAAAATGCAGATAAGTAAGGTGTCAAAAGAGTTGGCAAAGCTAAACTCTGCATGGGACCCTGTTGAGCCGAATGAGGACCAAGAGATCATAACAAGTGAAGTAGCAGTTGAGGTATCTGGTTATTTTTGTATGAGCAAGCCGCTACATATGGGATACATAAAGAAGGTCGGTCCGGCTTGAGTTGCTAGGATACGCTCTCCGACTCGCTGCATGCAAGGGCATAGCTTAGTGGGGGCCGGGGCACCCGACCCCCGAACTTTTCGCTTAGTAGTGTCTAGCATGTAGTTTTCATATAGAATTTTTTTAGGTATATACGTTTTCGACCCCTCGGTTTTATAATTTTTATGGTATAATTTTAGGTTCGGTGACTACTGACGCCCGGTCGAAAATCTCAAGCTTCGCCACTGGCTGCAAGTAAATCGCTATACGACCGACCAATGCATCTTTAATAGGCTAGGGATTTTGTTGTTATTTGATTTAATAATCGTGAAATAAATAATTCAAGGGAAGATGTGTTAAGGAGATTAATCAGACGACAATTGTATTTAAAGTATGTTGAAGTAAGATAGTGACAATTCTTTATGCTGATGAGATTTGTGTTTTTTTAATCTAGGAAGAAATGCCCACAGATAGTGGTTATCCTGCTTATATGGCTGCATGTTTGGCATCCTTTAATGAACATGCTGGTAAAGTGTAGTGTTTACATGTACCATAACGTAACGACAGTGTCACAGTCACTGGTGATGTATCTCCTCCTGAAGAAGATTTCTCGGATCCTGTTACACATTTGCTACCCTCAGCATTGTTCAGGTATTTTTCTAAAACTTCTACTTTTAAACATTTTTAGTGTGCTCATTTAAGTTTGTATGACTTGTAGTCATGAGTTGCTCATTAGACCTGCATGAACTCTTCATCCTGCATATTATAGGTATTAATTTTTATATTCTTTTATTACTTTTATAAAATTTTAAAGGACCATATTTCTTTTGCCTTTAGATAAACTTCATTCAAGCCTTTTATAATCGTGAGCAATGTTAGATGTTGTGTTGTAAATTGGTGGATTCATTAATGAGGCGGCTGGCAAACGAAACTGGGGAACAACTGCAGTATCAATAACTGTAAAACGGTTATTAGCTATAGTAGGGTTGGGTGAGTTGTTAGAAAGGAAAGTCAAACCTCAAGAGCAAATCCCCGCTAATCAACAGCAACCGAAAGCAGCAGCTAATCAACAGCTGGGATGTCCAGCTAATCAACAGCCGGATCAACAGCCAGACCTTATGCAATTCAATCCTTTCCTTCTTTATGTTCCTCTTGTAAAGCATTTTAAATAACCTGCACTTGTAATCAAAAAGATATAACAAACAATTATGAATGAATAGCCTGGTTCGGTAATCCACTCTGAAACTCTGATTTTGACATGGTATCAGAGCGGGTTATTTAGCTTGCTCATCATCTACCCAAAACACAACCGAGCCACAACCGAGTCACCATGTCCGGAGACGGTAACTCGAGTAGTGATCTCACCTTACAACTAGCCAACCTTCTCAAAAATTCCCAGCAAAAAAGCCCCAAAATGTCCGATAGTTTACAGATAAATCTGAAACTAAACGGCCAGAATTATCCCCTATGGACCCGAATGATTCGAGTCGCCATAGGCGGAAAATCAAAAACCCTGCTGCAACATTTAACCACAAATCCCCCAGACCAAAATCATGAAACCTACGATCAATGGGAGCAAGATGACCTAATCGTTTTTTTATGGTTAATTCAAAATATTGAACCTGTTCTTGCAGGTAACCTCACCGAGTTTCCCACAGCGAAATCGCTGTGGGATGCCTTGGTAGTCACATACAGCAGTGGACGGGACAAGCTCCAAACCTTTAATCTTCATGTCAAAGCAAATGACATCAAACAGAACAATACTTCTCTCGAAGAATTGTGGATCACCCTCCAAGGCGTATGGGGAGAAATCGACCGCATTGATCCGAATCCGATGACTTGTTCAACGGATATTCAAACATACTCCAGAATCCGAACAGAGCAAAAGCTCTTCCAGTTCTTAAATGCCCTTGATCGGAAGTATGACCCTATAAAGAGGGAAATACTCCGGTCAGAACCACTTCCGACTGCAGAAGCCGCATATGCCACTGTTCGCAAGGAGGCCGCTCACCAAAAACTTCTCGGAACACCTCTCAATGACGCACAGGGCATCGCAGCAGGTCTAATAGCCTCAGAAATAGAAGGGGCAGGACTTGCATCGAAAGGGCTCCGGCGGTTTGACGGAAGAAGAACTGGATCGGTAAGCAGAGATGACAAAACTCATCTCAAATGCGACCACTGTGGCATGACGAAGCATACAAAGGAACAATGTTTCAGACTCGTCGGATATCCCGATTGGTGGTCTGACAAGAAGGGCACAAAGGCCACTGCTCACGAGAAAGGAAAATCACCCAGCACCGGCAACCGAGAGGGTCCAGGAGATGGAAGCCGGAGTAGGGTGGGTTTCGGCGGAATGGCCGACGCAACAGGCGAAGGAGAAGAAGGGTTAGGTAATGGCGGAGAAAACGAAGGAGAAGGTAACGGGTCTGTGTTTGGGGCGGATAACACAAATCCATGGGTTTATAACCCAGAATTGGATATGTCACATTTGGTCCCTGGAAATAGTGGGAATGCTAATATGGCCCAAAAACATCATGAAAAACAAAAACGATGGATATTCGATTGTGGCGCAACCGACACAATGACTTATGAGTCATCGGATATTATCTCAACAACTAAACCAATAAGAACACATATTCAAACGGCAAACGGAGGGATAATGGATGTAAAATCGGGAGGGACAATTGAGATTTCACCCACAATAAAAATCTCTAATTGTCTTTATGTCCCCTCGTTGTCACATAAACTGCTTTCCATTAGCCACGTCACTAAAGAACTCAACTGTATTGTTCTAATGTACCCTACGTTTTGCATTTTACAGGATATCAGGACGGGAGCGATCATTGGGCGTGGCACTGAAAGTCAAGGGTTATATTATGTGGACGAAGTAACTCAAAATGGTGCTGTGATGTTAACTCATGGTACATCGGAACGAGAAGCATGGCTGTGACACCGAAGATTAGGTCATCCCTCTACAAGTTATTTACATATTTTATTTCCAAAACTATTTCCGGTTAATTCCTTGTCAAATTGTGAAACATGCGTTTTAGCAAAGAGCCACAGGAAAACTTTTAAGCCCAATAACACTAAAGTTGCTTTACCATTTTCATTAATCCACTCTGATGTATGGGGTCCTGCTCCCGTTCTTGGGGGGCAAAACCTTCGCTACTTTGTGATGTTCGTTGATGATTGTACCCGAATGACCTGGGTTTATTTTTTGAAAAACAAATCCGAAGTCTTTGAAAAATTCACTATGTTTTACGCCATGATCCAAACCCAATTTCAAACAAACATCCAAATCTTCCGATCCGATAATGGCGCTGAGTTTGTTAATACCTCCTTTAAATTGTTTTTTCAAAACAAAGGAATAATCCACCAAACCACATGCCCAAACACCCCAGAACAAAACGGTGTCGCTGAAAGGAAAAATCGCATTTTGCTGGAAATGACACGAGCCCTTCTAATTGAATCCCAAGTCCCGAAATTTTTTTGGCCTGAAGCCCTTGCTACTGCTACCTATCTTCTCAACCGACTCCCAACAAAAATCCTAAAACTTAACAGTCCGTTACACACCCTTTCAAAATTCTTTAAACTACCCTCAGTCCTTACCCTTCAACCACGAATCTTTGGATGTACCGCTTTTGTTCACATACCTAAATCAGATCGAACCAAACTTGACCCTTGTGCTGAAAAATGTGTCTTTGTTGGGTATGGAATGAATCAAAAAGGATACAGATGTTATAACCCAAAGACACGTCATATGTTCACCACAATAAACTGTGACTTTCTTGAAACCGAGTATTACTATTCCCAACTCAGTGGTCAGGGGGAGAAGGAATGTTCAGACATACTAAGTTGGTTGAAATATGTTCCCTATGTACCAACTACAGAGTCACCAGAATTCAATTTTAGTGCCACTGAAGGCCCTAATGTTCTTCCTAACCTGGTATCCGAGGTAAGTAACACTCACCCTATTCAGTCTGATGATACTTTTGGAGTTTCTAATGACTCCGAAGATACCAATACTTCTAACCATGCAACTGCCACAGAACAAGCTGAAAGTTTACAGGCAGATGAATCCATACAAGAAGAAACACCATCAAGATATGTGTTACCCCCTAGAACAAACAGAGGGGTTCCTCCGAAACGGTATTCTCCTGGAAAAGAGCCAAGGAGGTCTAGTTATCCTATAGCCAATGTAGCTAATGGAAATCTCACTAAGGAAGCCAAAGCGTTTATCTCATCTGTTTATTCTGATGAAACTCCTACAAACGTGGATCAAGCCTTAAAGTCTAAACATTGGAAGGAAGCAATGAAAACAGAAATGGAAGCCTTAATCAAGAACAACACTTGGGAAAAGTGTACTCTTCCGTCAGGAAAGAAATCCGTGGGGTGTCGTTGGGTCTATACGATTAAGTATAAACCAGACGGTACAATTGAGAGATATAAAGCCCGACTGGTAGCAAAAGGGTATACCCAGACACATGGGATTGATTACGCTGAAACGTTTTCCCCAGTTGCAAAAATGAACACAATTAGGGTTCTTTTTTCGATAGCAGCAAATGAAGGGTGGCCACTTCAACAGTTTGATGTAAAAATGCATTTCTACACGGGGATCTAGATGAAGAGGTATTCATGGATACTCCTCCAGGATTCACAAAAGATTTCAGATCCGGGGAAGTTTGCCGTCTGAAGAAATCTCTTTATGGTTTGAAGCAATCTCCCCGGGCTTGGTTTGGCAGATTTACCATAGCTATGAAAAAATTTGGATATAAACAAAGTAACGCCGATCATACCTTGTTTCTCAAAAAAAGAGGAAAACTCGTAACCTGTCTAATTATCTATGTAGATGATATGATCATTACAGGGAATGATAAAGAAGAGATGGGAAAACTAAAAGAAAACTTGTTTGCCGAATTTGAAATGAAAGACTTGGGCAGGCTGAAGTATTTCCTCGGAATTGAAGTACTAAGGTCGAAACAAGGAATTTTCATTAGTCAAAAGAAGTATATCTTAGACTTGTTGGCAGAGATTGAAATGGTAGATTGCAAAACAGCAGACACTCCTATGAGTGTAAACCAAAAACTCTATATGGAGGAAGGAGCAAAGTTAGCAAACAAAGAGAGATATCAACGGCTGGTGGGAAAACTAATATACCTCTCACATACTCGCCTAGACATTGCATATGCTGTAGGGGTGGTAAATCAGTTCATGCACCAACCTCAAGAATCACATATGGAAGCAGTTTGGAGAATTATTAGATACCTCAAAGGAACAGTGGGTCATGGAGTCCTGTTTCAATCACATGGACACCTAAATGTTCAAATCTATACAGATGCAGACTGGGCAGGAGATAAGGGAGGTCGGAGGTCAACAGCAGGCTACTTCGCTCTAGTTGGTGGGAATCTTGTCACTTGGAGAAGTAAAAAACAAAAGGTGGTTGCTCTCTCAAGTGCAGAGGCTGAATTTAGAGGTATAGCTCGAGGTCTAACAGAAGCCATGTGGATGCGAAGACTCTTAGCTGAGATTGGCTTTCCCTCAAGAGAAACAAGTAAGATTATGTGTGATAATAAAGCTGCAATTCAGATTTCAGAAAATCCAGTACAACATGATCGAACTAAACACGTAGAAGTTGATAGGAACTTCATCAAAGAAAAATTGGAAGATGGTACAATTAAACTACCGTTTGTTCGATCAAAAGATCAATTAGCAGACATACTAACAAAGGCTGTCAGTGGGAGAGTCTTAGGCGAATGCTTAGACAAGTTGTGTATTGGAAACCCCACTACTCAACTTGAGGGGGAGTGTTAGAAAGGAAAGTCAAACCTCAAGAGCAAATCCCCGCTAATCAACAGCAACCGAAAGCAGCAGCTAATCAACAGCTGGGATGTCCAGCTAATCAACAGCCGGATCAACAGCCAGACCTTATGCAATTCAATCATTTCCTTCTTTATGTTCCTCTTGTAAAGCATTTTAAATAACCTGCACTTGTAATCAAAAAGATATAACAAACAATTATGAATGAATAGCCTGGTTCGGTAATCCACTCTGAAACTCTGATTTTGACATGAGTCACTTGCATAGACGAGACTATAAGCTACCAGTTAGATATTTTTCTATCCATCCATCTATAACTAATATTATAATATAATTTAGTAACTCTTCTTTTGTTAAATCTTTTGTGATTTAGGTCTAGTGTTGTAGATGATAATGATGTTCATGGAAGCTTGTAGGCTTTTCAAAAATTCAACCATGGATGCAATTCTGGAATAAACCATTATTAAAGGTTAGGTTCTCCTTTTAAAATCTTTTATACATATCTTTATAAAACTAAAATATGTTTATCTTATAGCCAAATAAATAGAAGAATGGGAATAGGAAGCCATTTGTCATGTATAAGGCTGATTAATGATCTGACTAGAATGAGTCTTAGTGAATCAATAGTTAGAATCTATTCTAAAACGCCATGTCATCGATATATGATTGTAATACAATAAATATCAGGTGATGATGTTTTGTTTGACAGGTTAGGAGAGCATTGATACTAATTCATCAGAGGGATGAGGTTTGGTACAAGAGAGAAAGGCGTGCCATTGTTTGACAGGAAAGTATTGATACTAATTCATCAAGTGATGCATCATTTATCATTAAATTACATCTTAATTTGCCAGGTTTTTATGCATAATATACATTTAATTATGATCCTTAATAGTGTAAGGTTCCACACATTTTGGCTTCTTTTAAACAAAAATGATGTTTTTGTTTAGAATGCAAAGAAAAAATTTTCTTATGTCATTATGACATGAAAACACCCGTCTACCAGACAGGTATAGAACTATATATTATCATTTAAATATTAAAGTAATTAATAAGTAAATTCAATAATCCTTAATAGTGTAAGGTTCCACACATTTTGGCTTCTTTTAAACAAAAATGATGTTTTTGTTTAGAATGCAAAGAAAAAATTTTCTTATGTCATTATGACATGAAAACACCCGTCTACCGGACAGGTATAGAACTATATATTAAATATTAAAGTAATTAATAAGTAAATTCAATACATAAATATATGTACCTTCTTCTTCAACTAGTTCATCGGAAAAGAAACTTAGCCGGAGAGAAACTAGATTTTGCCGAGTGTTTAAGGTACATAAACGAGTTATTTTTCGAGAAGTGTTTGTGAGACCGATATAACTTATGCTCGATTTTTATAATTGAGTTGCTTTCCTATAAAAACGACACCTGTCACCGGAATTAATGGTAGAAGAATGACTCGATGAAACTTAGGTAGCAAGTAAAGCTTTGTGGCACAATCGAAGTGTATTCTATCAGAGGACACGAATTGTTTTAAATGGATGAGGCTCAATTTTAACCGTCGCTGTGATTATTTAAAATTTTTACGGATAAGGGGTAATAAGTTTCTTCGTATAAAACTATGAATTGTGTATGTGTTTTAAAGTTTAAAAAACCTCCTTTTACTTCAATAAATATTATATATTAAGCTTTTCAGTTTTAGGCATCATCACAATCAAACCCTCATTGCACCGCAACCTCACTCTAAACATCATCTTCAATAACCTTCTTAAAACCACCTTGATCATTCACCACTCGGTAGAGCGTGATGAAGTTTACGTTTTACCGTTGCGTAAAGTTGGAGACATTTGCACTCATTGCAAATGGCAAGGTAGCATGGCACGAACCATTTTAAAAGTTCTTCGAAATTTGCTTCATAGAGCAACTCATGTCCAACCAATTCTTCAGCATCATTATCAACTCGGTCAAATCTAGGCAACTTTTAATTATCAAGTCATTCTCGATGACTTCTTCTTCATCTTGTGAAAGTACCAACGCCCTTTTGCATAATGCATCTCGTGACTCGAGTGGATTATCTTCCAAACCTTCTAGATACACTATGAACCCGATTCTCTTTCTTGGAATACACTATTTCATTTTTCTTGCACCGGATGTGTAACGCCTCGCGTTTCCGTAAAATTTATTTTAGGAAATACGTGTCGAACCATTGAATTATTTATTCGTCTAATTTTATTATTATTATTATTATTATATTATTATTATATTATTATTATTTATTTAGTTATTATTTTATAGATAATAATAACAATAATAACAACAACAACAATAATAATAATAATAAACAAAATAAATTCAACGTTTTATGAAACTTGTACTTGAAATCAGATCTCATCGGTACGTTCGGGCCACTCAAAAACGTTAGAACGGGTTATCGGGCCTTGGCCCAACACACCACCTAAACCTAACTAAACCCTAAACCTAATTAAAACTATATACACACACTACACAGACATTAACAACACACACTCACACTGTGCCCCCTCTTCTCTCTCGCCTACACACTCGCCGGAACAAGTCCGGCCGAGCTCCGACGGCTCCGGCCACACCCACTCCCCTCTCACACCACACTCCTCCCTCATTCACACGCACAGCTCGAGCCCCCTCCTTGCCTGCTCAGTTGAATGCCGGCCACCACCATTTCAGTGGTGGCATACGGCGGCGCATATACAGAGGAGAGAGAGAGATGTGTAGCAGAGAGAGAGATTGAACGGGAGAGGGACGGCGTCATGCCGTTTTTCCTGGCGGCAGCGAACCACAGTGGTAGCGCCGGCGTCTCCGGCGGTGCCAGTAGGAGTTGGGGGTCAGGCTTGGACTTGGAGTTGTTCAGGTCCAAAACAGATCCGGGTCGGGTCCGAGTGTGGCGGCTCAGCTTGATTTGGCTCAGGTCATGCCTTGATTTCAGTTAGTTTCAAGCTCGACTCAGTAGTCCTCGGTGCAGTGATGGCTCGGTTTCGTGTCGGGTCAACTGTTATCAACGCGTCTCAGTTTCGGTTCGGGTCAAGGATGATGCTCGGTCAATCTCAGTCAACCGCGATCGCAACAGTTCGGTCGGATTCCGTTCAGATCTCAGTTCACATGGTTCAGTCTCGGTTCGAGTTCTAGTTAACACGGGTCAGGTTCGGTCTCGGGTCTTACCCGGTCGACTGGTCAAAGATAGTCAACCGTAGTCAACACCAGATTCGGTTCAGCTTCGGGTGTTTTGGTTCAACTGGTGAGGTTCAGCTCGGTTCAGTATCGACTCGGTCAAACCGAATCAACTCGGTCAGCAGCTTGGTCAACCTCAGCCGACTTCGGTCAGCAGCGGTCAACACGAGCTTGGTAAAACCTTTCAAAGCGATTTCCATTTTTATCTTGTTTTAATATATTGTTATTTTTGGGCATGTCTTTTAACAAGAACTGAACCGTATCTACTTTGTAAACACAAATAGAAAATACATATATTGATGTTGTTGAATTGATGAGTTTGGAAAATAAATTGACAACTTGAGTTGTCGGGATTGTCCAAAAACAGAGGAAACTCTGCCCTTTTTTCGTAAAACCCGTAAGATTAAAATTCGTTAACTTATATAAAACAAAACCCCTCGAATTTAATTAATTTTTATAAATATATATTCATATTATTAGCGCTTCGACAACCTCTAATGTTTATATACTTTCGTTATCCATGTATGACGACCTCGGAGTTGCATTACCAAACTCTTCACTCCTCGCGGGATTTCCAAGGAATGCGTTGCAAAATTGTGAGCATACTTGACCCCTTTTTACAATTTAACGCATTTTGGGGTATAACATGTATAAATTACAAACTTTATTTTTAACAAGATTAAATGTGTTCCCAATACCAAACTGGTTATCAATTACGCTTATGTGAATTATATGTGTTAGATTAAACTCGTTTATACATGCTACTTGTTACGTTTGAGTTGTTTATGCTTATTAGTTTTAATTTGTATTCTCACGACATTATTATGATTATGTTACTATGCATGCTAGTTAAGGAATTCAATTATATGCTATTATTATGTGAGAGTCGTCTACAGATATATGAGATTTAGCTTTATTATACTCCCATCATGATTGAAATAAACTCTTACACTTAGATTTTATTTTCAAACTTGTATGCTCGCCAATACTTTTGTATTGATCTATGCTTTTAATACATGTTGCAGGAAAGCTGATGATACAAGAAATCTAGTAGGATTGCTTAGATACACGCCTAGATTAATTTATCTATTTTGATGTTATGTCGTTTTGAAACAATTGTTGACTATTATTTGGAATTTTTGTATGACAATTTAGTCTTGAATGAAATTTGAATTTAATCTATATTGTCACATAGCGTTATGAAGTTTTGAGCAATTGTTCGTCTCATCCCGATGTTTCCGCCAGCAGTTGGGGTGTGACAGATTGGTATCAGAGCCATAACTATAGGGAATTAGGTAGAATTGCCATGTTCGACCTAGTCTATAGTTTAAGTACCATACTCTTAACCATTTGTGATACTTGTCTAAATTGTTATTCTTTCTATCATGTTCCTCCCCCTTTTGGTCTTAAAACTTACAATGTGTCTTTCCTAAGACATGAAACACAATACACATTTTTGAGGATATTCTTATTCCACAATCGAAATAAATCATCAAAACAAGGGTGATTCCGCCCTGGTGACAAATTTCAATCCACTCTACATGTTATTTTGTGCGAAATTCACCATCAAGTCAGAGTGATATCCATATCATGATGTGAGTTTCTATTCATTATCTAGTGGATCTTTATTGACGATTCGAGATTATATCTTGATACGTTCAATAAACCACAATTTGGGGACGAAATTGTCAAGCCAGGATTGACATCCACACCTTGATGACTGGTCCCGCTCCTCAATTTTCAATCTCGCCAAAGTTTCGTATTTTTCGATTAAATTAGGGACATGTACTAGCTGGAAGGGTAAAGTACCGTTAATCGCTTGGCGACGAGAGTATTATACCTATTAGGCCAAATCATGTCTCCTTAATTCGAAAGGACTTATGAGTCACTTTGGAATAGTCGAAGTTTCTAAAACTGAAACACTCCAACATTTTAACAAGCCTCTCTTTTATGCTATCTTACATTCTATGCTATATAATTCTTATTCTTTCATTTTTATTTCAATGTCACACTATACTAAAATCAAATTTATGCACGACAAACTTCGCATTTATACTAAATCTATTACACAACGATTCTATAGGTGCATACTAATCATCATACTTGATTTGGGATTACTGGAACATTATATGTGATAAACTTGTTATAAAACCACACCTTAACATGTATAGCACTATGCGTAGTGCTATAGGAGTAGCGCACCGCCCTTGAGACTTGGGGTCATGTTAAGTAAACTATTTCATACTAAGTAAACTATTTTACATACTCTATGATTCAACAATATTGCTAGTCAACATTGCGTACACGATGGTTTGACTTGTTTATTCACATGTTTATGTGTTAGACTCGTCATTAACTTTGATCAAGCCACACCTTAACATGTATAGCACTTGTGTAGCGCTATAGGAATGATGCACGCCCGTATTATTGGGGTCATGTTAAGTAAATTATTTTACATCCTCTTCGTTTTAACGATGATGGGTAGTCTACATTGCGGTACACGATGGTTGACCTGTTTATCACATGCCAGTAATCCGTTAATCTTGGTTAACTAAAATATATCATTTGTATTGTACACGAATGTGCATATACGCACACTTACACTTATACACTATACTCATTCATACTTAACTACAATCATACTTATGGGCTTATATTTCTATACGTTATCATTCTCACTAGTAATACGCTAATAAACCCTGATCGTGACACGGGACACGACATGACATCGATTAGCGAAACGGACGTAATATGGTATGAATATGGTGGATACGCCGCTGGTACTTCCTATATATAAGTGTTAATGCCATATTACTAAGGTTTCGTAAAACGTGCCATGAGAAATTCAGTGTTTCACTGCTATGTTTAATACAAACCTTAATCACTCACCACCTAATTCACAGTTATACCCGCATACTTCGAAATGTGATTATTTCTTTCCTAAGCCTTCCTCTTGAATGAATTTCGGGACGAAATTCCCTAAAGTATGGGAGACTGTAACGTCTCGCGTTTCGGTAAAATTTATTTTAGGAAATACGTGTCGTACTACTGAATTATTTATTCGTCTAATTTATTATCATTATTGTTATTATTTATTTAGTTATTATTTTATAGATAATAATAACAATAATAATAATAATAACAACAACAACAACAAAATAATAATAAACAAAATAAATTCAGCGTTTTATGAAACTTGTACTTGAAATCAGATCTCGTCGGTACGTTCGGGCCACTCAAAAAACGTTAGAACGGGTTATCGGGCCTTGGCCCAACACACCACCTAAACCTAACTAAACCCTAAACCTAATTAAAACTATATACACACACACTACGCAGACATTCACAACACACACACTCACAGCCGCTCACACTGTGCCCCCTCTTCTCTTTCGCATACACACTCGTCGGAACAAGTCCGGCCGAGCTCCGACTCCTCCGACGGCTCCGGCCACACCCACTCCCCTCTCACACCACACTCCTCCCTCCTTCACACGCACAGCTCGAGCCCCCTCCTTACCCTGCTCAGTTGAACGTCGTCCACCACCACTTCAGTGGTGGCATACGGCGGCGCATATACAGAGGAGAGAGAGAGAGATGTGTAGCAGAGAAAAAGATTGAACGGGAGAGGGACGGTGTCATGCCGTTTTTCCCGGCGGCAGCGAACCACAGTGGTAGGGCTGGCGTCTCTGGCGGCGGCAGCAGGAGTTGGGGGTCAGGCTTGGACTTGGAGTTGTTCAGTGCAAAACAGATCCGGGTCGGGTCCGAGTGTGGCGGCTCAGCTTGATTCCGCTCAGGTCATGCCTCGATTTCAATTAGTTTCAAGCTCGACTCAGTAGTCCTCGGTACAGTGATGGCTCGGTTTCGTGTCGGGTCAATTGTTATCAACGCGTCTTAGTTTCGGTTCGGGTCAAGGATGTTGCTCGGTCAATCTCAGTCAACCACGGTCGCAGCAGTTCGGTCGGATTCTGGTCAGATCTCAGTTCACATGGTTCTGTCTCGGTTCGAGTTCTAGTTAACACGGGTCAGGTTCCGTCTCGGGTCTTACCCGGTCGACTGGTCAAAGATAGTCAACCGTAGTCAACACCAGATTCTGTTCAGCTTCGGGTGTTTTGGTTCAACTGGTGAGGTTTAGCTCGGTTCAGTATCGACTCGGTCAAACCGAATCAACTCGGTCAGCAGCTTGGTCAACCTCAGCCGACTTCGGTCAGCAGCGGTCAACACGAGCTTGGTAAAACCTTTCAACGCGATTTCCATTTTTATCTTGTTTTAATATATTGTTTTTTTTGGGTATGTCTTTTAACAAGAACCGAACCGTATCTACTTTGTAAACACAAATAGAAAATACATATATTGATGTATTTTCTATTTGTGTTTACAAAGTAGAAAATACATATATTGATGTTGTTAACCACGGGTGTCAGCCCAGTGGCCAGCCTCACCCATTCCAAATGGGAGGACGCGGGTTTCGAGTCCAGCTCGGCCCGAATAATCCTGCTGGGTAGTAACCGCCAGGCAGCTATGAGGCTAAGCTAACTTGGGGAGGGAGAACCCTCCCGCGGTCAGGGGTACCGTCCATTTACCCTTTTTTATATTGATGTTGTTGTCGAATTGATGAGTTTGGAAAATAAATTGACAACTTGAGTTGTCGGGATTGTCCAAAAACATAGGAAACTCTGCCGTTTTTCGTAAAACCCGTAAGATCAAAATTCGTTAACTTATATAAAACAAAACCCCTCGAATTTAATTAATTTTTATAAATATATATTCATATTATTAGCGCTTGACAACCTCTAATGTTTATATACTTTCGTTATCCATGAATGACGACCTCAGAGTTGCATTACCAAACTCTTCACTCCTCGCGGGATTTCCAAGGAATGCGTTGCGAAATTGTGAGCATACTCGACCCCTTTTTACACTTTAACGCATTTTGGGGTGCAACATGTATAAATTACAAAATTTATTTTTAACAAGATTAAATGTGTTCCCAATACCAAACGGGTTATCAATTACGCTTATGTGAATTATATGTGTTAGATTAAACTCGTTTATACATGCTATTGTTACGTTTGAGTTGTTTATGCTTATTAGTTTTAATTTGTATTCTCACGACATTAATAAGATTATGTTACTATGCATGCTAGTTAAGGAATTCAATTATGTGCTATTATTATGTGAGAGTCGTCTACATATATATGCGATTCAGCTTTATATACTCCCATCATGATTGAAATAAACTCTTACACTTAGATTTTATTTTCAAACTTGTATGCTCGCCAATACTTTTGTATTGACTACGCTTTTAATACATGTTGCAGGAAAGCTGATGATACAAGAAATCTAGTAGATTGCTTAGATACACGCCTAGATTAATTTATCTATTTTGATGTTATGTCGTTTTGAAACAATTGTTGACTATTATTTGGAATTTTTGTATGACAATTTAGTCTTGAATGAAATTTGAATTTAATCTATATTGTCACATAGCGTTATGAAGTTTTGAGCAATTTGTTCGTCTCATCCCGATGTTTTCGCCATCGGTTGGGGCGTGACAGGATGTGCCTTCATCAAATTTCTCCCTATTCTTTTGTCTTTCAATTTCAAATTCTTTCTCATAAAAATATACGACGTACTCTTGCAATTTCTCCATTTCGTTGAGATACTTGTTTTCAACATCTAAGTTCGTAGAACTTATCTAGATATTCCTGTTCCAAATCCTCGTCGGATTTGTTTTCAAACACGTCCACACCTTTTGCTCCATCACCGAACATCCTTTTCAACGTACACAAATCACTCAATGTAACCACTTCAATTCCTTGGTATAATAATTGTTCTAAACTTAGAACGTTGCGCTTCATACCAGGCACAAAATTCACACAAGGAATTGTTTTTTTTCTTCCCATCATCCAGAACCCTAATTTCTCCAATACCTTGGATGATCAATAACTCCTTCCTTTTCTCGTTGGTTAAAACCCCAAAGTGCCTTTTGAACACTTTGATCAAATTCCGGTTACCCGTCATGTGAGTTTTGAACGTAGGATCTACCACCCAAATTGCTTCCCACTCCCCTCACAAGTAACCTTTACTAAATAATCGATATCTTCCGATAAAGGACTAAGATTGATATACTTACTTGGGCATATGGAAGCAATATGACCATATTACTTGCATGTGAAACAACGAATACCGACCTTCCATGATCTTCCTACCGGTTTGTTACTTTTGATGCTTAACTTCTTGAAGAATTTCTTGGGAAACTTGCTTATTGGCGACTTCCAAAAACGTGAGGATGGCTTCCCCTGCGCGATCTTTTTGCCCTTGTCACTGCCCTGGATGCACTTTCCCTGATTTAGACTGGTTTCGCTAGAATCGGTGTCGACCAATTTGTTCTTGCTTTCCCTCAGACGATCTTTGCAGCCTTCTTCCTTGATCTTATCGAACATGAATATGTGTAAGGACTCAATGAAGAACAAGGGTGAATAACAAATCTATGCTACTAAATAATGCATATTAGATACACAAAAAGGTAATTCAACTTAATTTGTGGAGGGTATTATTGTAATTTAACTCAAAGATTAAGACACATTAATACTTTATTTAATAAACTTCTAATTAAATTAGTAAACACGCTTTCTCAGCGATAGTTAGTACACTCATATAAACAAAAAAAACAATACTCTAGGGTCGAGTACATATATAATTAGAAGAAAACAAAATTAAAGAAATTTATAGAACACTATAAGTTCTTTTTATAATGACAAATTTCTTTTAATCCCTGTCGTCTGTACGACTAAAACCCAAGACCTATCATTCTCAAACCAAGGTGTATAAAACACAAAAACTAATACTACTACTATGTTATTATAATTTTGTTTTGAACGGTGACTTTCTATTTTAGTGACGCAATGTTACATCCCCTAAACGGCGGCCCTAGCCAAGATCTGTCCAGGCTACGTTGTCTTAACCGGGTCCGCGCTGGGTTGGTCAGACTTGGTTACGATGTTCCCCCGAAACCGTACTGCCTCCACACGAGTTTCCTCGCTGAAGTAACAGCCTGATGAAAACCGGGGTGCGGCTCAGGATCGAACCCCCTCGGCGGGGTTTGTCACCATCATTGCCCAACCACTGAGCATAAGCCAAGGGTTATATCCACCCCAATATGACACAAGTGAGAATTAAACTTGAGTCTACATTAGAAAACCCAAGTTTTCTACCACTATGCCACAAATGGAAGGATCTATGTTATTATAAATAAGTAAGGAGAAAATAAACATACTTAAAAGTTATTTATTTATTTGTAATGGCAAAGCTTGCTCTATACTATTTTACACCATTATTTTAAATGACACTATTTGTCCATGATTACCTCCCTTTTAAAAAGCATATGATTCTAATAAGTGGGTTAATTTAAAGTTATCTATTTCTAAATATCTTATCTTTGATATAACACATAAAATTGATAACATTATATTCTTTAAATTTAAAATAACAATATTTAGTGATATTTAATACTAGTAAGTTATTTAACTGTATATCGAATATTTAAAATATTCTGTTACTTATCATGAACATTATATAAAAAGATCCAGTTATAGAATATCCTCTTTTTAGATTTGACGGATTAAAAATATTGCGCTACTTATCATGAACATTATATGAAAAGATATCTTTGCATTAAAGCTTAATTAAAAAAGGCTGGTAATATATTTTATATTATTCATAAAAAAAATTATATCTTAGGATTTCGCAGATTAGGTTATAAAAGTTTATGATTAATAATCAAAATACCTTGCTTACTTTTTCAGAATATGAAAAAGAAATATAGTTTAAATACTAGTACTGATTATTTCAAATACATATAAGTTATTAGTGTTATTCTTACTGTTTTATCTACATTAACAGTATCTACATTTTCATTTAAATTTCATTCGAAATCGGTGTGCCAGCCGCAAAAAACGGTGGGTCATATCTGGTATACACACAATAAACACCGAATACATTCACACACAATTAACGTACTTGAGAAGGGTATTTATTGGTAGTGAATCGGTGCGTCTCGCAACTTTCACACCTTTACAGTTTTGGATGTTATTATCTAAACGACACAATCTCCTAAATTAGCGCCAAACTACCGGTTTGAATTTATACATTTGACTATCTTATATTATATAAAAATAACACTAAATAAACTTAGGATATTGATTAATAAACTTTCCAACATAAATATAATGCATCATGGTCATTGTGTTTTCTTTTGTTTGGATGTGGATGTTGATTGTAATTGTCTGCTTTAAAATTATTGATGGTAATTTACATTCTAGCTCAACATGGTATCCATTACAGGTCAAAAACAATATCCTAATTCACTAGTTTAAGCATGAGTCTAAAACCATCAAAATCCCAACCAACATCATCTAAAACTACCAAACTTCCGTCCGCCATCTATATGTAGCAATTTAAGCTTTTTAATCTACATCATTCAACAATACTTTTAAAAATGAAAACAATATTCATCTTATTCTCACTTGCATTAGTCATCTTGGCAGCCAATGCAGCTCCTTCTCCTGCTCCCGTGCTCGATACGCAAGGAAACTACCTCCGCACAGGGAGCGGATACTTACTTATTCCGCTAGACGGTCTAGATGGCGGACCTATGTGAGGGACTTAGGAAAAAAGTCTTGTGTACCTGGCGTTGTACTATCCTATAGCGACGACGATGGCGTCCCCTTGACTTTCCCTCCTGTCAACCCCAAGAAAGGCGTGATCCGTCTTTCCACAGACGTTAACATAAAGTTCTCATACTCTGACAGTTGTAGTGAGTCAAATGTATGGAGGGTGAAATATGATAAAGGTATGAAGCAATATGCTGTGATGGCAGGAGGTGTTGAAGGAAATCCGGGACCAGAAACGTTGGATAACTGGTTTAAGATTGAGAAAACGAATGACGGTTATAAGTTTGTTTACTGCCCGAGTGTCTGCAGCTACTGTAATGTTACGTGCAGCGATGTTGGAAACGTTGAAGACAAAGAGGGTTTGCGACGTTTGGCACTCAGCAATAAGCCGTTGTCTTTTGTCTTTTTCAGAACTTACTAGTTCCACTAGTCTTACTGTTTCATGGATGCTCGAATAAACTATATATGCAACCATGTATTTGTTTCAAACCCATGTATACATATCACAAGAAATAAGAGTGAAGACTGAAAATGGTTTATTAAGAACTGATGAATCTATACTTTGTGTTTATAATCTTTTAAGATTTTGTTTGCAGGACTAACTTGCCAACGACAATTTAACAACTTACAATCTTAATATATCTTTTAAGATTTTGTGTTGCAGGACTAAATTCCTTTTACAAATTTATGTATTGTTAAGTATAAAACTTTACATTATAAACAAAAACTGATTTTTATTGATTTTGATTTATTTGTTTATTATGAATTCTTTGTTATAAAAGAAAAACGTTTTTTAACCGACGGCCGGTTTAAAGCGATTAATCGGCACAGAATGTTGTAATAAGAATACGATACCTCACGGTTAAACACCTACAAATCTTTATTATGGAGAAATCTAACTCAAAAACTCCAAGTTACAATTTTCTCTACCAATTTTATTGGTATATATAGCTAACCTAGACACATTAGACTATAACTAGGAAACCTATTAATAAATTACATGATACTAATCTAAACAAACTTCCTAACCTAACACGTATAGGAACCTTAGATAATAATCCACTAATTAATTAATATATGTTCATTAACTTGTTAACCAAGTTTTATCTCCCGCCCTTCCTTCACGCACAAGGCGACGGTATGGCTCAGTATTCTCAACACGGTTAACCGGTTATATCGGTTAGGTTTTTTCACTCTACCGAACTGGTTGTGACCACCTGTTCAGTTTTTATAACCGTTTTGAGCACCTCTACTCATAATGGGATTGCTCCTAATATATTAGTTTCACTTTTGTTTTTGTTACAAAGACATTTTTTAAATTCTTAGGTAATAATTAATTATTTATACTGGTAAAGTAGGGTGTATTAGAGTATGGATCTACGGACTCAGTTAGGTTTCTAGCTAATAGGGTGGGCATAGCACCACCCGTCAAGAAAACCGTCAACTAAAATAACTGTTGGTATCCATGGTTTAAGAAACTGATGAGGAGGGTAGTTTGGTAAAGCATAGTCCATCACGGGCCTTTGTTTGGATGTGGATGTTAGATAATAAAAATATATTGCAATTATTATTTCATTTGCTATAAATTATTCACGTCCCAGCACAACATCCATTACAGGTCAAAAACAATAATCCAACCTCTTATTTTCGTCTAAAACTATCGGAACTTCAAACCAACAACATCATTGTTCTTATAACTAAAATTAACAAACTTCCAAACATCTGTAAATAGCCTTAAACCTATATCATTCACCTAACACTTTTAAAAATGAAAACAATCATCTTATTCTCATTACTTGCATTGATCATATTAGCAGCCAATTCAGCTCCTTGCTCGATGCCCATGGAAAAGTTCTCCGCGCAGGGGTCAAATACCGTGTTAAGCCAGCATATTCAGACAGTTATATTGGGGGACTCATTCTGGCGCATGTGGAAACAAGTCTTGTCCCCTTGCAGTTGGACAAGACTTAGGTCTGGACAAGGGCCTCTGGTTGACTTTAACTCCAGTCAACCCCAAGGAACGCGTGATCCGTGTTTCCACAGATGTTAACATCAGGATCTCAGATTCCAACAGTTGTAATGAGTCAAACGTATGGCAGTTGAAGTATAATGAAGTTATGAAAGAACATATTGTGATGGTAGGAGGTGTTGAAGGAAACCCGGGGCCAGAAACATTGTATAGCTGGTTTAAGCTTGAGAACAGCACTTATAGCGGTTATAAGTTTGTTTTCTGCCCGAGTGTCTGCTGCCACTGTGAGCTTATGTGCGGGGACCTTTTTCCATTTTTAACCGATGACAGTAATGGGCAACCTTTGGTACTATATAATGCTACTTCTTGGCCTTTCTCTGTCATCTTCTATTAAATATGTAACGAGCCACTGTAATTACTGTTTATCTATGTGTCAATAAAGTTGTTTTATGGTTCTAAGTTCTAACACTTGCATGCATGGGTTAATATGAGAATGGCAAAATTGTGATCACATTTTAATTCATTGCTTATGTTTGGAACCCACGTTGCCGCTTGTTGAAACGCTCCTCATGTGGGAAGCATGCGAATTGATTTAACTGCAAAAAGAGAGTTAGACTCGGGGACTGAAATGACAAAAAATAAAAACCATGAAAGGCCATATGAGAAACAATTGTACAAACCACAAAACAGAAATAGTAATTTACCTTCTGTTTTTTGTTCAAATTAAATCCTACAAACAATTGGGTTTTGTAGCGATTAGTCATCGGTTCCTTAAAAGTTACCGTCATTCTACGATTACTTTGTCCACTAGGGAATGGCACAATGCCATGGCTGATGAGTTTAATTCCCTTATCAAAAATAATACTTGGGAGTTAGTTCCTCGATAGCCCCATATGCATATCATACGCTGCATGTGGCTATTTCGCCACAAATTTAAATCTGACAGGAGATTGGCACGTTACAAGGCATGGTTGGTATGTGATGGCCAAAACCAACGAATCGGTGTGGACTGTGAGGACACCTTTAGTCTGGTGGTTAAACCGGGTACCATTCGGGCTGTGTTATCTCTTGCATTGTCACAATGGTCGATTCACCAATTGGATGTCACTGATGCTTTCCTTCATGGGAATTTGAATGAGACCGTATGCATGTATCAACCTATGGAGTTTAGACATCACGTTTGTTTACTCAAGAAGTGTCTGTAAGGATTAAGGCAGGCTCCGCAGGCATGGTATCCACGGTTTACAAACTTTGTCACCACCTTGGGGTTCAGGCAAAGTCGTCGTGACAATTCCATCTTCACTTATTACCATCACCATGACGCAACCTATTTTCTCATTTAGGTGGATGACATCATACTTATCTAATCACCTACATATTCAGCTCATCTCTTGTTCGGTTGCCATGAAAGACCTCGGAACACTCAGTTACGTTGTGGGTATTTCATTTTCTAGACGAGGAGACTCTATGTTTCTCTCTCAGCAAACATATGCCACCAACATTATTCAGCGTGCAGGCATGCAATCGTGCAAACTAATGGCCATTCCGATGGATTCTAAGCCTAAGCTTGAGACCTGGCCCTATACAAGAGCTTAATTGCTACCTTACAATATCTAACCTTCACTAGACCAGATATCCCGTATGTCATTCAGCAAATGGAATGCCTTGAAAGGAATCATATGATATCTTCAAGGTACTTCTACCTACGATCTCACTCTCGGTTCCACATCTGAAGTGACTTGGTGTGCCTTCACTGACGCCGATTGGGCGGTTTGCCCGACTAGTGTGTGTATTTTGGGTGAAAATATAATCTCATTGTCCTCTAAACGCCAATCTACCATTTCGAGGTTTAGTGCAGAGGTTGAATATCGGGGTGTGGTGAATGTGGTTGCTGAAATATGTTGGTTACGTAATCTACTGTTGGAGCTTCATCGACCTTTATCTAAGGCCACTCTTATGTACTATGATAACGTTAGTGCCATTTATCCCTCAAATCCGGGTCAACATTAGTGTACTAAACATATTGAATTGAACATTCACTTTGTACGCGAACAGGTACATGGTAGTATTATTCGCATTCTTCATGTTCCATCTCGTTTACAGATTGCTGACATTTTCACCAAAGGACTTCTCATATATCTATTTGTAGACTTATTTTTTTTATTTAGTTGTCTGCTTTAGATTATTGTTTAATTTGTTGATGTTAATTTAGCACAGCACCCATTACAGGTCAAAAACAATATCCAAATTCACCACTATAATTTGGTGTCTAAAACTATTTAAATCCAAACCAACAACATCATCCTTGTTATATCTGAAACTAGCTGACTTTCTGCCATCTATAAATAGCTTTTAGTCCATATCATTCAACAATACTTATAAAAATGAAAACAATATTCATCTTATTCTCACTTGCATTAGTCATCTTGGCAGCCAATGCATCTCCTGCTCCTGCTCCCGTGCTCGATGTGCATGGAAAATACCTCCACACAAAGGCCAAATACATAGCTAATCTGTTAGTTGGTAGATCAGACGGCAGGCTCTATGCGATAACTTCGGGAAAAAGTCTTGCTCACTTGGAGTTGGAGTAATTTATAATGAAGAGGAGGGCCTCCCGTTGACTTTCACTCCCGTCAACCCCAAGAAAGGCGTGATCCATCTTTCAACAGATGTAAACATAAAGTTCTCAGCCTCCAACAATTGTAATGAGTCAAGCGTATGGAGGTTGAAATATGATAAAGGTATGAAGCAAAATGTTGTGATGGTGGGAGGTGTAGAAGGGAACCCGGGGCCAAAAACATTGAAGAACTGGTTTAAGATTGAGAAAACTAAAGAGGGTTATAAGCTTGTTTTCTGCCCGAGTGTCTGCAGCAACTGTGATGTTACATGCAGCGATGTTGGAGTAGTTGAAGACAAAGATGGTTGGCAGCATTTGGCACTCAGCAACGACCCGTTGTCTGTCACCTTCTACCGTACTTACTAGTTCCACCAGTCTTACTATTCCATCCATTCTCGAATAATTAAATATATGCAACCATGTATATATGTTTGAAACCCATTCATACTTTGCTTTTAACATCTTGTAGAGTTTGTTTGCTGGCTAAAAGCAGTCACCTTTCAGATTTAAATAGTCGGAGTTTTGTTTGACGCCAAGAATTTATGCATCTATACTTCGCTTCTATATTACCAACATACACATTTTAGATTCTATATGAGACTGTACTCTAAATAATTGTTAGTAGTGTAATGAGGTAGATCAACGATCGACTTTATGTTACGCTTCATCAAAGTTTCAGACCTAGCGCAGTATGCACTCTTGCAAATGTGCGTAGGCAACCGGACTCTTCTGGTGATACATTTACGTACGAGCTAGCATACACAATACAATTAATATATAATTTCTACTGTTTTTTGTTTTCCTTTTTGATTGTGTTGCAGGACTAAATTGTCAACAACTTACAATCATAATATATCGTTAGCAGATTGTGTTAGCAAGTTTTTTGCACCACCAACTGACATAAATGCGAGTCTCCATGAATAGTTTAAGTGATGAGGGTAGTTTGGTAAATCATGGTCTCTTTTTGGATGTATATTGCAACTGTCTGCTTTGAATTATTGACATTCCAGCTCAGCATCCATTACAATTAAAAAACATTATCCAACTTCAATTTTGAGTCTAAAACTATGGAAACTCCAAACCAACAAAATAATGGTTTTAAGCTAGTAAACTTCCCACCATCTATAAATATCTTTAAGTCTGAATCATTCACCAACACTTCTTAAAATGAAAACACTCCTCTTATTCTCGCATTCATCTTCACAGCCAATTCAGCACTTGTTCCTGATCCTGTCCTCGATGCCAATGGAAAACAACTCCTCATAGGGGTCAAATACTACGTTAAACCAGCTGTTGGAGACATATTGGTGGGCTCATTCTGGCAAAGATCGGAAACAAGTCTTGTCCAGCTACAGTTGCACAATCGCGAGGTGACGAGAAGGGCCTCTCGTTGACTTTCACTCCGGTTTCCACAGATGTTAACATCAATAAAGGCGTGATCCGTGTTTCCACAGATGTTAACATCAAACTCTCGGGGTCCAACAGTTGTCACGAGTCAAATGTATGGAAGATGAATTATAACGAAGTTATAGAACAATATGTGGTGATGGTGGGAGGCGTTGAAGGAAACCCAGGGCCACAAACATTGGATAACTGGTTTAAGATTGAGAAAAGTACGTATGGCGGTTATAATTTTGTTTTCTGCCCGAGTGTGTGCAACTACTGTACGGTTATGTGCACAGACGTTAATACATATCTAACCGATGATAGTGACGGGCAACCTTTGGTGCTTCGGAACGATACTTATTTTCCTTTTTCTGTCATCTTCTACCGCAAGTTCCATCAGTCTTAATTATGTAATGAGCAAACCTTGATTACTGTTTATCTACGTTTGAATAAAGTTGTTTATGGTTGATATGTGTGCGGAGAATGACAAATGTATGATTTGTATATAGGTGATTACGGATACTGCCAACGTTTTTGAATCGTCAAAAATAACCACCATTCGAAAATACGATGAAACTACGCAACAAAAAAACCAGATGGTCTATTTAAGCTCAAAAAAGTTCCTGACAGTTTGATGATACTTTTCCTTTTGACATATAATAATAATTCTAAAATACCACAAAGCACAAATGAAAAGTTTTCAATGACACGTACTCTAACCGAGACCTGTACCAGCTTCTTTGCGTGGTGCATCAGCTTTTATACGGGGAGGTCTAACGATCCGGTCAATGAGTCCATAATCCAAAGCTTCCTGAGCATTGAACCGCTTAATCCGACTCAAGTCCTTGTGAACCTGCACATTATGGTTAACGCCAAGAATATCAAACACCGTACAGAAGGGAGTGTTTGGATGACGAATATGAAACTGATTATTCTAACAAAGTCATAATATCTAGTTTTAGTAAATTGTAATATTTGAAAGAGTAAAGTACACGGATGGTCCCTGTGGTTTATCAAAATTTTGGATTTAGTCCTCAGCTTTCCAAAAGTACACGGATGGTCCTTGTGGTTTGCACTTTGTAACGCAATTATAGGGATGAGCATTTGGTACCGGTACCGTACCGGTACCACTTTTCCCCGTTTTTCGGTACCGGTTCGGTCTCCAACTTTTGCCAAAAGTACCATGAATGGTCCCTGTGGTTTGCACTTTGTAACACATTTAGTCCCTAATTTGTACCTGCTGAAACCTTTAGATTTGTTAACTGGGGACTAAATGCGTTACAAAGTGCACACCACAGGGACCATCCGTGTACTTTTAAAAAGCTAGGGGCGAAATCCAAAATTTTGGTTAACCACAGGGACCATCGTGTACTTTACTCTTTAAAATTTTGAGCATTTTATTGTTGATTAGCTAAACAATCGTATGATTTGTCAAACATTGTCACTATTTCAACAGATTGTCAAACACCAATATGCTGCTGATAATTCAATATCACATAATCAGTTCCGAAACACAATTTCGATAAGCCCCTTTGTAAAATATTTATATGATATACCTGCTCCACTGGTTGACCCGTCTTTTGAGCCAACTCCTTGAAAAGATAATCTCTAATTCTTAAAAGCTCATTCGCCTCATTTTGAATATCATCAGCCTGAAAATCATCATTTTGCAAAATTACAAGATTGGACATAATTGTAACGTTTTCCTGACAAGATCATATGTTCAAACCTGACCACGAGCCGCTCCAGCCGGTGACTCTAAGGCAATTCTTGAAAGAGGCATCGCGAATCGTTGACCCTTTTGCAATTCCAAGATAATTATAAAAACACACATCAAAGAAGCATTTCTAATTCGTATACAATGTTAAGGCAGCAAACGAACCAAACGTTAGGCGAACAGTGCGTGAACCGTTTGGCGGGAAGTTCATTTGTGTTCGCTCATTTATTAAACAAACGAACACAAACAAGAAATCTCGTTCGTTTAGTTAAATGAACGAACATGAACAGAGGCCGCGCTCGTTTGTTTATGTTTGTGAACATTCGATAACGCATTCGTTTGTGTATGATAGTTTATTAGTGTTTTTATTTTTTTATATTTCAGTTAAATGCTTCAAAATTCCGACAAATAAAATATCTAATAAGTGTCAGTCTATTATATATTATGTTCATTAATGTTTGTTTGTGTTCATTTATGTTCATCAATGTTCGTTTTCGTTCGTTGCCTAAAATTAACAAACGAACACGAATAGGTTCATTGCCTTAACAAACAAACACGAACATAAAATCTCGTTCGGTAAGTGTTCATGAACACACATATTTCTTAACACGGTTCGTTTACAACGTCAAATTGTAGTCAAAATTACCTTTTCTCCGGCTGCAAGAAGAAAGCCAGCCAGATTATAAGCATAACCGACACAGTGGGTACCTATCGGACTTTGCAAGCTTTGCATCGTGTCATAAATGGCCATGCTTGGAGTCAGCTGCAAAAGAAACATATAAAAATTATAAAAAATATATATATATAAAAAAAACATACTTTCCGTAAGAAACTACAATGAGCAGGAACTCACATCTCCACCAGGGCCATTAATGTACATATACATCCTTTTCGAATTATCAACACTATCAAGGTACAACATTGTTGCCAGTATCTGGTTACTAAACTCCTCATCTATGTTCTGCCCAATAAAGATAACGCGTTCACGATACTGCACAAAACAAAACACACATATACAACTAAACATCATTTGGTTTACAAAAATGCCACAAACAACAATATGTAGGGCTGCAAATGAACCAAACGTTTAGCGAACAACTTGTGAACCGTTCGGCGGAAAGTTCGTTTGTGTTCGTTCGTTTATTAGACAAACGAACACGAACAAAAAATTTGGTTCGTTTAGTTAAATAAACGAATATGAACAGAGGCCACATTCAATCATTTATGTTCGTGAAACATTTACTAACATGTTCATTTATGTTCGATTGCATTTGATTAATTCATTAGTGTTTTTAGTTTTTATATTTTATGTTTAAACACTTCAAAACTCCGGCAAACAAAATATTTAGTAAATGTCAGTTGTGTTGTATATTCTGTTCATAAACGCTTGTTTGTGTTCGTTTGTTTAATTGTTTCCATTTGTGTTCATGAACGCTCATTCTCGTTCTGTTGCCTTAAATTAACAAACGAACACGAACAAGTTCCTTTCCTGAACAAACAACACAAACATAAAATCTTGTTCGGTAAGTGTTCATGAACAGTTCGTGAACACATACATTTCTTAACAAATGAACTTTGTAATATGGCATACTTACAAGAGCATTCCACAAATCAACCCACTGCCAAGTCCCTTCACCAGGAACCCGATACGGCACTCTCGGTGTCCCTATCGGCATCATGGTAATCCGCCCGCGAGCCGGTTTAACCCCAACCCTGAACACAGAGGTTCAAGAAAACAATACAACCATTTAAATGAAACATATATATTTATATATAAATTGATGAACTTTTTTATAGAATACACACCTGGGCTCAATACTTTTGTGAATTTTCTTGTGCAATTCAGCACTCAAATTAGGCCTTGAAATTCCATAAGAATCTGGTAGAAAAAGGGGGATTTTTTAAGCAAATGTTAAGAAAATAAGTGTGATATGAATATTGAATTAAAGTAAAGTGTTGGTGAAGAATATTACTGGGAGATTGAAGTCTTAATCCAACGAAAACCTTGTTTTCGAAGCTGTTAAATAAAGAAAAAGATTAAGGGTTAACTGGAAGCTTTTTTGACAGTTTGTATTGCAAGAAATTACCTGAGAGAAGGCCGAGGTGGATGTAGATACGAGGAACAGGTGATGGAATTCATTGAGACCGCCATTGTTGGAACTTCCACAGGGTAGAGGAAGATTATGTTAAAAGGGGCGATTTTGTGTTGGAGAGAGATACGGGTCGGGTCTTTTTGTAACCGGATAAGAATGGATCATTGAATTCGGTGTACCCGAATTCGTTTTCAAATGATGGGGTGTTCTGTTTTATAGAATCTGGGTTGTGTTAGGACGCGAGGTCTGGGCCGGGTTGGAACGGTGTGGGTGCCGCTGGTCCACACCACCCAGACTCGATGCCGATTACCGTCTCCAGCGCTGATCCGGACCCTGATTGTTATCTCCATGCACTGTTCCTATCTGACCTGGACCAACGTGACTTGTATTGTCTCGACCCGACCCGTTTCCCGATCCGGAACCGGAATGGCAACTGTAGATGCATGACCGGACCTAATCTCCGGCCACCGAACAATAAAGCAATCACCCTAGTAGGCAGGACTTAATGAAACGCCCGGCCTACATGGCTGGCGTACGTAAAAAAAGTGAGGTCCTAGACGAATGATATCATCTCGAGAACAAGTATAAATACTCTTCTCCAAGTACACTTCAAGTACGATTCTCTCTGAACCTTGGTCCTGTTTTCTCTCTCTAAACAAACACTTATCCTCACGCCGGAGGGTGCTCATCCCATCTCTGCGGTGAGCCTAACGGTTTGCTGCCTATGCACGATTGTTTTCTTACAGTTATAAAGGTCTAATCAAGCTTGGCCAGGTTCCGATCTAGTTTTTGGATCTTCACCAACCATGACCTAACCCGGAACCAAAACGCCAGCCTCCGACTGCAACTCTACCATTGACCCGATCCGAACCAACCATGATCTGGACAACTGCCCAAACGTGACCGGGACTACCAGCCGACCTCAACTTGATCCGACCAGAATCGTCGACCGCAAGCCGGACCGTTGATTGCGACCCGACCAGGACTGTCGACTCAGAACCAACCCCGGTCAACAGTTGTATCGGTTCGGGTTGGGGGCAGCGGTCTGGTACGCGGTTGGGTCGGGGTCAAGGCGGGGGCGATGGTTGGGTCGCGAGTTGCGTTGGTCTTGGGCGACGGTGATAGCTTGAGTAATTTATTTAAAATCTTTTGTCAATCAAACACATCAAGGATGAAATTAAAATATTAAAATTCCAAATCCATTTAATTCAAATTTCAAATCCTTTACTTCAAATTCTTCGAATCAAACCACTCTTATATTAATAAATGCTTTTATTTTCTCTTGTAAATTTTGTTAAAATATTGGTGTGAAACGATTGACTTATACAATCCAAATAAGGAGAGGTGCTAAGTCGTCCAAAATATCCTCATGTAGCCCCATCAATTTTTGCATAGTTTGATACATTACAATGGTTGTTTGTTACTCCAAAAAATAGTGAGAAAGGTTATTGTTATTATTAATAATTAAGACTTGTTCTTGGTTGCCCAAGAACAAGGAAATGTTAAAAATACTTCTGCTGTGGGGATACCAAACAATGAATAAAGTAAGAACGAGAGAAGAGCGGAGAGAAGATTTGATTGATCTGGTGTGTCTAACAACGAACCTTTGATCCCTTTTCTATAGTGGTTGTTCGCTCTTCCTTCGTGTGGTTGACTTGAACGTTCTGTCTATGTTAAGCATCCTGCATATGCCTTTCCACAGCTCATCTTTTCCTGATTAGATAAAGGTTTAGCGTTTGGCCTTACTTTATTTAGCGATCATTAATATCCTATGTCTTCACGTTTTGTCTTAATACTTCTGACACCTTTTCGGCTGCAGACTTTGAGCTACCTTGATCGTCTCGTAATTTCTTGGTCCCGAAGTTTATGGAGAGGAGGTTGTATTATCCTTCCCTCCAAATATTTGTATTAAGCCTTGTTATGCTTTAACCCTTCACTGAGAGGAGGACGATGCGTCCTTTCTTAGTTAGGGAGACGATGTTGGGGTCTACCTCGTCTTCAATGATGTTAAATTAAAGTTGGATCCATAAGAACGATCTCAACAAATAAACGGTTGCCATAAATGTACAATAAAGTAGATTAAAGTTGGCTTTTTCCTAAAAGTATGAGTGTATCTACTTCTTTTATGACATAGAGGGAATCCCATTTGTAGTTACAACCCTTATACATGGGACAAATATAGGGCCGATGGTCCTTGGTGTCAATAATGCATATAATCAAAGTCCTTCAGATATCATATATAATCTTGATTTTTTTTAAGTTACGCCTATAAATATATGAATGTGCCACGATACTTGTAAGTACCTTATATTAGTTTTTTGTTTATTTATTCATATTTCTCCATGTAGATTGTACAAAATGTATAGATGTTTATAGGCACCTTCTGACAAATAACATGAAAAATGAATATAGTAAACTCTTTGAAGAACTAGTATGTAATGCAGCTGAAACGAAAGTGCATAGCCTTGGTTTTGACAAAAAATGTATAAATTTGTCTACTTTATAGTTTGATTTAATTTGACTAATAATTGAATGTAAATTTAAAAAAAAACTATAGTATGGAATATCTACGGGCTGTAAGCATTAATAATGAAGGAGATTGTGTTCAAACCGAAGTCATGAATAGGGACTTGTAAACCTGTAGGGAAAATGGAAAATACAAATCTGACTGTTGGACATGAAGCTTATTTCGTTGGTGGTCCATGAATGATGCCAATGTTGAAGCACATTTCTGTCACTCGGGGGTTCTAGCTAGGTCGATGCTCCACGAATATCATGCGAGGAAGGTGACGCTTCGTTTCATGTCCATCTGGGTGGCGAAATAATTAATCGTTCTTCAAATTTACAATAAATTAAAACATCGTTAGAGGGTCTATGGGCTCGAAGCTCTATGGACACTTTGACATTCAAGTCAAGTTGTGTACCACCACAAGAGAACCAAGTATGTATGCATAAATATCAAGTGGTAGTCTTATTAATTCCCCTTACCTCATAGACTAAAATCGTATAACATGTGTGTTTTCATGGCATGGGGTTAATCCCTCGTTACGAGGAATTAGTGGGGAAGTGTGTTGACCAAGCCAATATAGACCTAACGACCGGTTTGGATTCTAACCATTAGACCGGGTGCATAATTGTTCTATCTCAGTGTGTTACATATAAAGTAAGAATGAATTTGCTATTGATCATTATAACATTTTCATACCATCTTTTGTAATACAAGAGAGACATGATGCATGTTTAATCCAAACGACACCCCTTGCCTTATTCCTGTCTACGCAACTATGCCAAGGACGAATCAATACAGATCATCATGTCATCTCATAACCGACGTCCAAAAGCCATCAACTTTTAATACGAAGGGTAACACAACCTCATCCAACCTTTCGACTCGAAGGGTGAGTCTCACCTATTCAAAGTAACCCAAACAAAAATGGGTCCCCCCCCCTAAAGTAAAACCCTTTGAGGCTTCACAAATAATATTCTTTCATTGAAGAGTCACAAGACGACCACTTGGCTCCGTCTACCTTCCCCCCAATATTTTAACCAAACAAACTGACAAATAACAAACTCCACTCACACTCCTGGCTCCCCTCTGGCCTCTCCGCCGATCCGCCACCACAAATGTTGCCCTACGCCACCCTACACGACGCCGAAACCGCCGTTAACCGATCTCTAACCACCGCCGAAACCCTATGGTTCAACTACACCGCCACCACCTCGGATTACGTCCTTTACTGCTACAACATTCTTTTCCTCTTCCTCATTTTCACCACCGTACCTCTCTTCTACCTCTTCACCGAACTCCAGTTTCGCGATTATGTTGCCGTTTACAAAATTCAACCGAAAGTTAGGTTTTCGGTGAACGATTACTTCAAATGTTATTCAGATGTAATGCGCATGTTTATTCTCGTCGTTGGACCGCTGCAGCTTGTGTCTTATCCTTCGATTCGAGTAACGTTTCTCATTCTCATTCTGATTCTTTTTCTTTTGATCTAATTTGCTGATTTGTGATTGATGTGTGTTGAGATTAGTTTATTAAGCTCTGATTCTTTATCGATTTTGATTTATTGACATACTTGTAGTGATTTGTGATTGATATGTGTTGAGATTAGTTAATTGAGTTCGGATTCGTTATCGAGTTTGATTTGTTGACCTACTGTAGTAATTTGTGATTGATATGTGTTGAGATTAGCTTATTAAGTTCTGATTTGTTGTTGATTTTGATGTATTGATATACTGTAGTGATTTGTGATTGATATGTGCTGAGATTAGTTAATTGAGTTTGGATCGTTATCGAGCTTGATTGTTGACCTACTGTAGTGATTTGTGATTGATATGTGTTTATTAAGTTCGGATTCGTTATCGATTTTGATTTATTGACATACTATAGTGATTTGTGATTGATATGTGTTGAGATTAGTTAATTGAGTTAGGATTCGTTCTTGAGTTTGATTTGTTGACCTACTGTATGATTGATATGTGTTGAGATTAGTTTATTAAGTTTGGATTCATTATCGATTTTGATTTGTTGACCTAGTGTAGTGATTTGTGATTGTTATGTGTTGAGATTAGTTGATGAAGTTCTGATTTCTTAATGATGTTGATTTATTGGCCTACTATAGTAATTTGATATTTATATGTATTGAGATTAGTTAATTAAGTTAAGGTTACTTTTTGATTTTGATTTATTGACCTACTGTAGTGATTGCTGTGTATTTAGATTAGTTGATTATGTTACATCAGTTTCAAACGAAATAGGTTTGAAATTGACTTTAGATTTTCAAATTTTCAACCTAATGTGAGTGATACATGTTATTCATAGTAGATATGTCTCTAAGATCAAATTTAGTTGATAGATAGAATTGCTGAGAGAAAAGGAAATTAAGTGATACTATGATGTCTATTGTGTTTATTGTTGCAGATGAGAGGATAAATTTAGATATATTTTGGAAATAGAAGGAATATGTATCAGTGAAATAACTTTAAAAATTTTACAGTGTTCTTATTCATTGTCATTGGTGTTGTACTGTTGTAGATGATTGGTGTTCGGACCAGCTTGCCCTTACCATCACTAATGGAGATTACATCTCAATTGATCGTCTACTTTCTAATTGAGGACTATACTAATTATTGGATCCATAGGTTTTTTCATTCTAAATGGGGATATGAGAAAATTCACAAGGTTCATCATGAATACACAGCACCTATAGGGTTTGCAGCACCATACGCGCATTGGGCGGTATTGATCCTCGGGATTCCATCTTTTCTGGGCCCCGCGATTGTTCCAGGCCACATGATTACATTCTGGTTGTGGATTGCCTTGAGGCAGATTGAGGCCATTGAGACTCACAGTGGGTAAGTTTAATATCTTGGGAAGTAAACCAACTTTCTAGATTTGCTTTTTCATCGTGTGTGATTGATGGTGACTTCATTGTTTGGTTTATTTGACCAAATGATGCTTAATAATGCGTTGAACTTAGGCCTGATTGGTAATAGTGTGCTTAGCAATATTAAATTACTTTTGGTTATAATGAAAATGATCATAGTACTTTTACCTTTTTCTCCCTCCTCATTGCCTTTGTGTTATTCCCTAGCTACTTTTCATGATTTTATCTTTTCCTTGTTCTTAGGTTAACTCTCTTTTTCAACCTTTGTTTTTATCCAATCTCTCCCCTGGTTACTTTTTTTTCATTTGAAAGAATATGATGAAAAATGGGCTTAACATGAAACTAGAAACTTGTGAAGTTATTATAATGGAACTTTACAAGTGCCCTGAATTTACTGGCCAATTTTTTTAAAAAGTTGCCTATATGTGAAGCACAGTGACACTGTAAGTTTTTCCTGGTGGATTTTGTTAATCGGGCATCTTGGGACTCGTACTAATCATGGAGGAAAATCTTGGAGGATTTATGGACCATGAAAGATAGCATTAGCTCTTTGCATATTAAACATTTCTATTTTGTGTTATGTATAATGCCATTTTAGTCCCTGAGGTTTGGCCAGTTTTGCGACTTTCGTCCAAAGGCTTGTTTTTTCGCATTTGGATCCAAAAGGTTTAAAATCTTGCCATTTTCATCCTGCTCATTAACTCCATGTATTTTTCTCGGTGAAGTCTTTCCGTCTCTTTTGCTAACTTAAAGGGCAATTTGGCCTAAGGTTTGGCCAGTTTTGCAACTTTCGTCCAAAGGCTTGTTTTTTCGCATTTGGATCCAAAGGTTTGAAATTTTGCCATTTTCATCCTTCTCGTTAACTCCATCTATTTTTCTCGGTTAAGTCAGAGGTATTTCCGTCTCTTTTTCTAACTTAAATGGCAATTTGGTCTTCTCCACTGTATGTAAAAAGACCGAATACCCCTGAAAAAGACTGAATTGCCCTTTAAGTTAACGAAAAGATGAAAATACCCCTAACTTAACGAAGAAAAATGGATGGAGTTAAGAGGCAGATGAAAATGGCAAGATTTAAAACATTTTGGATCCAGATGCGGATAAACAAACGTTGACGAAAGTTGCAAAACTGGCCAAACGCGGGGACGAAAATAACATTTTACTCTTTTTTTTTTTTGCAAAAATGAAGAAAGGACCTATTACAGTATTACACAGAAAATGAAGAAAGCTTCAGAAACGAAAAACAACTTTTTTTTATATGTAGGATGTCACGCATGGTCTTTAACTTTTTCATAGAATACCAATACCTTTCTTCTCGTATTCTTTCATAGTCATGGTATACTTTCATGTTAATGGTTGTGGTCCTAGACCTTTAGTCTCTTTATTGACCTAAACAAATACTCCTATATAACACTCTCTGCTGTATAGGAATCATCACTCTGAACCGCAATGATCCTTGGTGCTTTTTTCATTTTTAGCAAGTCTAATAATTAGTTTACAAGAAAGTGGCAACTATGATGGCTCTTATTAATATTACTATGGCAACTTTTGCGATTATGAAAACATTAAGAATTATTTACTGGATCCCATAATAAAACCTGTATTTTTATTGTATATTGTGTGCTTAATTCTTGAGTTTTGGCAGGTATGATTTTCCATGGACGTTAACCAAATATATTCCGTTTTATGGTGGTGCGGATTACCATGACTATCACCATTATGTCGGAGGCCAGAGCCAAAGCAACTTTGCATCCGTCTTCACATACTGTGACTACATATATGGAACAGACAAGGTAGTTACAGTTTTCTATTATCTAGGTTTTTATTATTTATATATATATATATTATATATATATATATATATATATATCAAAGTGGCATAATATGATAGTACTGTGTTTGTTTTGTAATTTCACCAGGGCTACAGGTACCATAAGAGACTCCTGCAACAGGTATATTCATACAGCAAATATATACATGTATTTGTTGGTAACATTGTGAAAAATTGAATGCATTTTTTATACTGAATTCAACTACTGGTATGATATAGTTACAAGATGACTCAAAAAGCCATGGTGGATCAAGTGCTTCGGGGCCAGATATCAAAATGGAGTGATCACGACAAAACCGAGAGCAATCTGGTTTGCGTTTTTCAGAAATTTTAGCTTTCTTCTGGTGTGACCATGTCATTTAGCTCTTTATGATATCTTGTGCCATGGATATTTTGTGTTTAGAACCAAGATTTTAAAGCGGGGTAACTTTGTAGAATAGTAACCAAGTTTTAAAAGTGTTCCGATTAGGTCACTCAAGTTTCAAAAGTGTTCCAATCAGGTCACTCAACATTCGTTTTTCATTAAAATTAAGGGTTTTTTTTCATCCATGTTATAGGTAACCGTGGTGATGTGGATTTTTTTTTCTTTTTTCCCTTTTATTTGATGCTGACGTCAAGTGATGACGTGGACTGTAACTTGTTTTTTTTTATTTTTTAATGTAATTAAAGTGTTTTTATTTTTAATAAATATAATTTCAAATATTAAACTAATCCAACCCCGGCATCTTATGCTCCATTTTTTTCTTAACACATGGAAAAAAGGACATGGCTCGATTTGAATGTTAAGTTATCTAATTGGGATAGAAATGATATGAGTGACCTAATTAGAACACTTTTAAAACTTGGTTACTATTCTGTGACCACATACCCATTATAAGCAAGCCTGTTATTTATTTTTTGTGAAAGCAAAAAGAAGATTAAACGGTGATTTTAGATTGGGCCAAGATGTTGGTCCAAGTGAGTGTTGAGTAGTTTTCTTTTCTATTTCAAACCCAAATGACTTTCTCTTGTTGAAAATTTTCATTAACCGATTAGTTTTAGTTACAAACGATTTGGTTCTTTTAGTTATAAGGGAAAGTGGCTCAGCTAACCGCCCGTTATAGATATGAGTTTATTCACGTGTATTTCAGGTAACAAACACAAGGATGATTCAAGTAATGTATTGTTTATATAAAAAAATTGTAACAAGTTTTTTTCGAGATGTAGTATATTCTTTGTGAAAATATATGAAGATTACGGAGCTTCACTTCGGTTATTTATATGCATATAATCAATCATAAACGAATCACAAAACTTGGTTACAAAAACGTAATAACCATAACTGTACACTGGGATCAAAATTGGTTTAGTTAGTTTTGTTAGATTCTATAGTTATTTGATCCTATGATTAAGTTATTTGGTTTATTTGTCTCATTCTGTGGCGCATGACTCTTGTTCAATAGCTGGGATATTGTTTTGTTTATGCTATAGAAATAGAAATTTATATCTTTTTCTACTATGATAGCTGGGATATTGTTTTATTTATACTATAGAAATAGAAATTTATATCTTTTTCTACTATTTCTAATAAGAACTATTCACATGTTCTATATTCACATCAAGGTTTAATAGTTTCAAGTGCAAAAAAATATATCTTTTAATGGTAGTGTGATATGTACCAAGAAGATTCTAAAAGAAATCAAACTCCAATCCTTCTTATAGATAAACAGTGCCTCTTTGCAACGGTTTTTGAATGAAATGTTTTATTTAAATTAGTGGTGAACCCAGTAATTATTTCTTTGGGGGTGTGAATGAGAAGTTCAACCAACTTTTTTATAGGGTGTGATCGGGATTTTTTGCCTATAAATTACACTAAAAAAATTTTATTCAAGGGTGTGCCCGCCCACCCACCACAACACCTAAGTCCGCCCCTGGTAAATTTGATGTAAGGCAAAATAGTACGTTTTCAACAAAGTTAAAGTATGATAAAGTTTGCTAAAGTAATAGTAACTTATTGTGATAAAGTCTTAATAAAGTATTGTGTTGTACACATAGCTTACAATAATATGATTCTTAACATGCCTGTTTGCTTATTTGCTTCTTTATGTATGACATAGTTGCTATTGCTTGATTTAAACTAGAATTCATTTAGCGTAGCTGATTTTTAGTATGCACATGGATAAAGCAAAAACTGACGCATTGCGAAGGTTCCTGAAATACAACTGACATCCTCGTCTCTATTATATTTTTATGCTAAAGACAAATCTTTTAATTTAATTTGGATTGTAAAGACATTATCGTTACTTTCCACTGTGTGTGGAATGAATTTTAAATTAACTTGAACTAATTACCAAGAAGTAAATCCAATAGTTGAAACCTCCAGGATTGGGGCGTTTCACACCTAAGTTACAAAACCTATTTATATCTTTATATATACCTATGCCATGTATTGTAATCTTTGTAGTGAGCATAATACAATATCTAGTTATAGCTCGTAGACGTAGGATTCGCATCAAATCCAAAGCACGTCAAATTATCGTGTTCCTTTTGCTTTTATTTTTCGTTTCTGCACCATCGTTTGTTTGTGTACTGTGAGTTTCGCTGCACTACTTGATACCCAACATTTTTTATTCAGTCAAAGATATGAGACCAAGTTAGATGAATTGAGATGAGATTTCCTTTATAATGGAGATGAAAGTGCACATATCGAAAACAACATTAAACTGTCATGAGTGTTCGTACCTAACATCTATTTCATGAGATTAATAAACATAAAACATATAAACATCATGAATTTTGTATGTAACGCATAAACAATTTAAAATTTTAATCAACTATAGTATAGCTCTAAGGGTCTAATAACCTATCCTATATCCCTATAGTAACCTGGCTCTGATACCAATCTGTCACCCGCTTACGTGGACGCCTACGTGACGAATCATCCTTTAAGGATACCCTCCTCCACACCCCATCCTACTTCCTAAAGTAGGATCCCTATATCACTTTTTTCAACGACGAATTTCTTTTTAATTCCTGTCATCTCTTGAACTTGAACCCAAGACCATCATTTGTTGTTAAAGGCTTTGCCTAAGGTAGAACCCCTGTATCACTAGTTGACCTATCGCACTCCTTAATCAGTTACATGTACGTTATGAGCTTACTTGTAGCATGCAATTTTTTAACACCTGCCTTTTTTAACCCTATATACCACCTAATCACTTACGTGCACAAGGCTCTAAATCCACACCATGTTTATGACAAGCCATTACCGATGCCACTGGATCACAAGGCCGGCCTTGAGCTGTAGCATATGGTGGTCCATTGGCAAAGATAAAGCTTTTAAACACCTGGGTTTGGGAGGAAAAGGTGTTGGTTCAAGTTTTGTGGACGACGGGGATTTAAAAAAAATTGCCGTTAAAAAAACAAAAGATATTCATTAATTATATAAAAATTTATCAAAGAAACTTTCTTCCACAAACAAACGTCAAATTGTAACACATGATGACATGAATTTAAGAGAGACTCAAATATATTTAAAGTCTCCTATTGTAACTATTAAAAAAAAACGTTTAGACAACACTGAACTTAATTAATTGATTTTGTTGCCTTATTATCAACAAATTATTATTATATAATACAGAAAACTGAACTTAATTAATTAATTATACTAATAATCTTACAAACTAAATCTGTTGAGTTTCTAAAGGAGAAGACAAACATACTTTACGTGGAAACTAAATGTGATTAAAATTGGGTAGAAGTTAATCTCATGAAATAGATGTTAGGCACGAACACTCATGACAGTTTAATGTTGTTTTCGATATTTGCACTTTCATCTCCAAGGAAATCTCATCTCAATTCATCTAACTTGGTCTCATATCTTTGACTGAATAAAAAATGTTGGGTATCAATGTCATATCACGACCCGCAGCGGAATAAAAGTCGGGGCATAATTGGGTTATCATCAAAGCTCATGATGTTTACTAAGATGTTTCATATTTATTAAATTCAAATTACAACTTAAATATCTAAAACAAAATCCATACAACGTTTATTTTTATTAACCAATTTTAATAGGATTTTTGGATATATTTTTGTGAGTTTAAGGCTATTTTCTAACTTTAAAAACGTTTATTTTTAAGTATTTTTAATTGATTTTTAAATTAAATAAATAAATAAAAATATAAAAAAATGTTGACTTTGACCGTTGACCGTTGACCATGACTGTTGACCGTTGACCGGTTCGGTCGGTTATATTGTTGCACTGAGTGAGATTCGAACCGGTGACCTCTCGTACGCGTGCACGCAGCTCTACCAACTGAGCTACTTGTCTGACCCGAAATATTTCTGTTTTTAATTATATTTATACACTATTTAAGTTAATCCGAAAATCATTTATTTAAAAAGAATTTAATTGTATCGAACTGGTGATCTCAACAGGTCTCGAACCCGGGACCTGTGGTTTAGTTTGGCACACAGTCCACCGCTGGACTGTGTGTCTAACCTGGTTAATATTCTGATTTTTATTATACTTAACATCTTACAGTGAGTTAACCCGGTTCGGTTTAAAAAAAACATTTTTATTTCCGAGGATAGGGTCGTGATAGGGATCGAACTCGAGACGTGTGTTTCATGTTTGCACACAGTCCACCGCTGGACTGTGTGTCTAACCCGTTTATTATTCTGATTTTGATTAATCTTATAACCATAATCAACTTCGTCTTCTTCGCTCAAGAACACAGACGGCGATCATGCAACTGTTACTTGTTAAATTAAATTAACGAACTTTATAAGGGATTGTAATGTGATGAACAGAGAGGGTTTGGGGAAAGAAAGTACCGGAACAGGTTGTCTTTTTCAGAACTCCGGCAAAGATCGTCGGCTCTGTTTTGTGAACTCCCTCTGTTCGGATCAATTAACAGTTTTGATTGATTAGATATGAAATTTAATTACTGAGTAACGATTATCAGGAGGTTTAGATGATCATACCGATTAACAGCGTGATTTCGGAAATTCCAGCGATTTTCCGACGAGTACAGAATATCCGGCAAGTCGTCTGGGATTGATTATGGGTGATGGATTGATGTTAGTAATGGTCTAACAACGGATTGAAACAGAAAGAGTCGAGGTATTTACCGTGTTGATGTGAGACTCGGTTTTCCGGCGAAAGTCCGGTGATGGCAGAAAAGTTCCGGCGAGTGAAATTGATTCGAGAATTGGTGCGATTTTGAGCGAAAAGATTACCAGAGGCTAGGGTGTGCATTTATAGGGAAGAATCAAGTTGAATTGGGTCTGTTTCTAGTCTCGATTCATTGGTCAGTCTTTCTTCGGCGGTTATGACTGATGTCGCGGAACTGGACATCGGTTATAACCGATGGCGACGTTAATACGTACGTTAAGTCAAAAGTAACCGTCAATAATTGGCGAAATCGTCGGATTTTCCGGCGACTGCGAAATGGGCGCGCTGTTGACTGGGTTTGATTCCGAGTTTTGTTATATGTATTAATTGTTTCGATTATGTTATCAAATAACACAAGTGGCGGAGTGGTTGGATGCGTGTGAGTTAAGTCTTTGAGGTTCCCGGCTGACCCGGGTTCGAAACCCGGCATCAGCATATTATTTTTATTTCATTATTTTTAATAAAATTTTCAATTATAAATTTTATATTCTCATATATTTATTAATTATGTATCGTATAAAATTAATTTAAGCATTAAATACGCAACGAAATTTTTAACTGGATGTTCGGTTAATAAACGAAGCGGGTTTGGTTAACCCGGTTTTTGACGGATGTTACAGATCAATGCTCAATCAAACGGAGCCGATCTAATGAGGCACCTGATGCTCAACCCGTCTCCCACGGGGAACTGATGGGCCTAATGAAATGCGTGCACTGAAAATGATAAATCCAATCTACATATAATTCACACAACAATTGATACACATTTGATACACATTTGATCACGGATATGATGTATGCACAAGTGTTTAAATAAAATACAAGGATTATACGACACATGATACACCCCAAAACATGATTAAAACGGGGAATTGGTAGAGATTCACTCACATTGGGTGCGTTCTTTGATGACGTTGGATGCGCAAGAATTTTTTTAGGATTCAATCGACGAGGGAAAAACTAACCTAAAATAATAACGAATGATTCGGTAAATAAATGAATTTTATTTGAGATTAATATTTTTAATTAGTGCTCTTAATGGGATTTTTAGATTTATTCTTGTGAGTTTAAGGAAATTTTCTAACTTTAAAATCCTATTTTTAAGTATTTTTAAATAATTTTCCAATTAAATAAATAAATAAAAAGAAAATAAAAAGTTGACTTTTTGACCATTGACCGTTGACCGGGTCTTGACCGGTCAGACTGTGTTTTCTATGCGCTGAGTGAGGTTCGAATTCGGGACCTCTCGTATACGTGCACGCAGCTCTACCAACTGAGTTACGTGTCTAACCCGAAATATTCTCTGTTTTAATTATATATACATACTAATTAACTTTAAACTTATTTGGTTTTTATTAAAAATGATTTATATGGCCGAACCGGTTGCAGAGACCCGGAGTCGAACTCGGGTCCTTTGGTTCGAGTGCGCACAGCCCAACAAGTTGGGCTGTGTGTCTAATCTGCTTAACTACGGAATTATATTCCTCTTATAAACATTCTGTGACTTGATCTGATTAAGTTCTAAAAATGTTGGTTTTATTTCTGAAAATCGGTAACGTGTGCGATTCGAACTCGGGACGTGCATATTGTATTTGCACACAGTCCACCGCAGGATTGTGTGTCTAACCCGTTCGAATATCCAGTTTTAATTATATTTATACATATACTCGACTTCATCTTCTTCGTTTACAAGAACACAGAACAGTGAAATCCGACTGTTCTGTTTAAATCGATTAAAAAAACTTATAATTGGTTGAAATGAAATAGAAAAGAAGATTACGGAATAAGATGTACCAAAACAGAGCGTTTTCTTCAGATTTCCGGCAAGAGTCGTCGGCTCTGATTTGTGAGTTTCGGCTGAGTGAATTGTTTAACAGTTTTGATCATTGTGGTGTGCAATTAAGTTACTAAGCAAGAGATATCAAGAGGGTTTAGATGATTATACCGATCGACAGTGAGGCTTCGGTTTTCCAGTGATATTCCCGGCGAGTGCGGGGATTTCCGGCAACGTTGTCTGAGACAGACTCTGGTTGAATGATTAAGGTTAATACATGCCGAATAATGGATTACAAGAAAAAGAGTTGAGAATTATACCGATTAGGAGTAAAGTCTAGGTTTTCCGGTGGAATTCCGGCGATTGCGAATATTTCCGGCGACGTGTTTTGGAAGGAATAAAGCTTCGGAAACGAACGTGGTTCTGAGCGAAAGGATTTTCAGAGTGTTCAAGTGGGTATTTATAGTGGAAACAGGCTGAATTGGGTTTGAATTGAGTCTTGATTCGCGATTACAGATTTCCGGCGGTTATGACCGAAATTGACTGTCGGCAACGGTTATAACTGGCGTCGAGATTAATTTGTGCGTTTCAGTCAAAGGAAAGGTAGCCAAAATCGCGGAATGTCGGTTTTTCCGGTGAGTGCGAGTTCTGGGTGCGCTGATTGCAGATTTGACTTTCGGTTTTATTATATATGTTATTTGATTCAGTGTTTATCACAAGTGAAGTGTGTGGCGGAGTGGTGTGTTGTGTGCTTGTGTTTGTGGGTGACCCGGGTTCACAACCCGGCGTCTCCATTTTATTTTTTATTCATTATTTATTATTAATTATAAAATATGGTTTTTAAATTCTAATTTATTTATTAATTATGTATTGTTATAAAATATGGGTTTGGGTTGGGGGTTGATTGCGGTTCATTGCACCAGCTGTGGCCGTGCAGGTCACACCATCCAAACCTGTCGTACTCTTCAACGAATGAACCGCAATCAACCCCCAACCCAAACCCAATTTTATAACAATACATAATTAATAAATAAATTAGAATTTAAAAACCATATTTTATAATTAATAATAAATAATGAATAAAAAATAAAATGGAGACGCCGGGTTGTGAACCCGGGTCACCCACAAACACAAGCACACAACACACCACTCCGCCACACACTTCACTTGTGATAAACACTGAATCAAATAACATATATAATAAAACCGAAAGTCAAATCTGCAATCAGCGCACCCAGAACTCGCACTCACCGGAAAAACCGACATTCCGCGATTTTGGCTACCTTTCCTTTGACGGAAACGCACAAATTAATCTCGACGCCAGTTATAGCCGTTGCCGGCAGTCAATTTCGGTCATAACCGCCGGAAATCTGTAATCGCGAATCAAGACTCAGTTCAAACCCAATTCAGCCTGTTTCCACTATAAATACCCACTTGAACACTCTGAAAATCCTTTCGCTCAGAACCACGTTCGTTTCCGAAGCTTTATTCCTTCCAAAACATGTCGCCGGAAATATTCGCATTCGCCGGAATTCCACCAGAAAACCGAGACTTTACTCCTAATCGGTATAATTCTCAACTCTTTTTGTTGTAATCCATTATTCGGCATGTATTAACCTTAATCATTCAACCAGAGTCTGTCTCAGACAACGTTGCCGGAAATCCCCGCACTCGCCGGAATATCACTGGAAAACCGAAGCCTCACTGTCGATCGGTATAATCATCTAAACCCTCTTGATATCTCTTGCTTAGTAACTTAATTGCACACCACAATGATCAAAACTGTTAAACAATTCACTCAGCCGAAAGTCACAAATCAGAGCCGACGACTCTTGCCGGAAATCTGAAGAAAACGCTCTGTTTTGGTACATCTTATTCCGTAATCTTCTTTTCTGTTTCATTTAAACCAATTATAAGTTTTGTTGATCGATTTAAACTGAACAGTCGGATTTCACTGTTCTGTGTTCTTGTAAACGAAGAAGATGAAGTCGAGTATATGTATAAATATAATTAAAACTGGATATTCGAACGGGTTAGACACACAGTCCAGCGGTGGACTGTGTGCAAATACAATATGCACGTCCCGAGTTCGAATCGCACACGTTACCGATTTTCAGAAATAAAACCAACATTTTTAGAACTTAATCAGATCAAGTCACAGAACGTTTATAAGAGGAATATAATTCCGTAGTTAAGCAGATTAGACACACAGCCCAACTTGTTGGGCTGTGCGCACTCGAACCAAAGGACCCGAGTTCGACTCCGGGTCTCTACAACCGGTTCGGCCATACAAATCATTTTTAATAAAAACCAAATAAGTTTAAAGTTAATTAGTATGTATATATAATTAAAACATAGAATATTTCGGGTTAGACACGTAACTCAGTTGGTAGAGCTGCGTGCACGTATACGAGAGGTCCCGAGTTCTAACCTCACTCAGCGCATAGAAAACACAGTCTGACCGGTCAAGACCCGGTCAACGGTCAACGGTCAAAAAGTCAACTTTTTATTTTCTTTTTATTTATTTATTTAATTGGAAAATTATTTAAAAATACTTAAAAATAGGATTTTAAAGTTAGAAAATTTCCTTAAACTCACAAGAATAAATCTAAAAATCCTATTAAGAGCACTAATTAAAAATATTAATCTCAAATAAAATTCATTTATTTACCGAATCATTCGTTATTATTTTAGGTTAGTTTTTCCCTCGTCGATTGAATCCTAAAAAATTCGTGCGCATCCAACGTCATCAAAGAACGCACCCAATGTGAGTGAATCTCTACCAATTTCCCGTTTTAATCATGTTTTGGGGTGTATCATGTGTCGTATAATCCTTTTATTTTATTTAAACACTTGTGCATACATGATATCCGTGATCAAATGTGTATCAAATGTGTATCAATTGTTGTGTGAATTATATGTAGATTGGATTTATCATTTTCAGTGCACGCATTTCATTAGGCCCATCAGTTCCCCGTGAGAGACGGGTTGAGCATCAGGTGCCTCATTAGATCGGCTCCGTTTGATTGAGCGTTGATCTCACATACATCATCATTCATATCATATACTCATCCAAAGTGGTTTGTGTTTGTTTATTTATATATGTTTGCTCACATGTGATTATTGCACAAATTTTCCTTATTAAATAAAACAAGAAAATTAGTAACAATGTTTTATCAAGGTTCACTCACCAACTTTTGTTGACCCAAAGTATCCCCCGTTTTACACATGATACAGGTGATCCAGCTGAGACAAGAAACACATAGGAAGGCCTAGAAGAATAAACAAGTTTAAGCTTTGGAATAATTATATACTTTCATTATCTTGTAATTGTATGGATTTTGTTTTGGATATTTAAGTTGTAATTTGAATTTAATAAATATGAAACATCTTAGTAAACATCATGAGCTTTGGTGATAACCCAATTATGCCCCGACTTTTATTCCGCTGCGGGTCGGGATGTGACATTGATACCCAACATTTTTTATTCAGTCAAAGATATGAGACCAAGTTAGATGAATTGAGATGAGTTTCCTTTATAATGGAGATGAAAGTGCACATAAAACAACATTAAACTGTCATGAGTGTTCGTACCTAACATCTATTTCATGAGATTAACTTCTACCCAATTTTAATCACATTTAATTTCCACGTAAAGTATGTTTGTCTTCTCCTTTAGAAACTCAACAGATTTAGTTTGTAAGATTATTAGTATAATTAATTAATTAAGTTCAGTTTTCTATATTATATAATAATAATTTGTTGATAATAAGGCAACAAAATCAATTAATTAAGTTCAGTGTTGTCTAAACGTTTTTTTTTAAATAGTTACAATAGGAGACTTTAAATATATTTGAGTCTCTTAAATTCATGTCATCATGTGTTACAATTTGACGTTTGTTTGTGGAAGAAAGTTTCTTTGATAAATTTTTATATAATTAATGAATATCTTTTGTTTTTTTAACGGCAATTTTTTTTAAATACCCGTCGTCCACAAAACTTGAACCAACACCTTTTCCTCCCAAACCCAGGTGTTTAAAGGCTTTATCTTTGCCAATGGACCACCATATGCTACAGCTCAAGGCCGGCCTTGTGATCCAGTGGCATCGGTAATGGCTTGTCATAAACATGGTGTGGATTTAGAGCCTTGTACACGTAAGTGATTAGGTGGTATATAGGGGTAAAAAAGGCAGGTGTTAAAAAATTGCATGCTACAAGTAAGCTCATAACGTACATGTAACTGATTAAGGAGTGCGATAGGTCAACTAGTGATACAGGGGTTCTACCTTAGGAAAAGCCTTTAAACAACTTGAGAACGATGGTCTTGGGTTCAAGTTCAAGAGACGACAGGAATTAAAAAGAAATTCGTCGTTGAAAAAAGTGATATAGGGATCCTACTTTAGGAAGTAGGATGGGATGTGGAGGAGGGTACTCCTTAAAGGATGATTCGTCACGTAGGCGTCCACGTAAGCGGGTGTAAGGGATGAGCCTAAAGGGATTGGCCTAGGATGTGGAGATGAGCCCCTTTATATATATATACATACGTATGTATGTATAGTTGTGTGTGTGCTGGATAAAGAAGTGAGGCCCGGCAAGAACGTTTAGGGGGCGACAGAGAGGACGGGACGACCCGGGGGCAGTGTGTAGCCCCGTCACCGCACCAGGTCGACCCGGGGACGACCTGTACCGTCCAGCCTAAGTTACTGAAGGCAAAAGATCTGGTACACTTCAAATTATTCTTTATTTTTACAAGTTAATTGTAAAGGATTACTGCTTTTATAGTTTTATATTGGGTCGGGTTATTGAGGTCGTATATGTTCATCTTATTGTTGCCTTATTATAATGACTAATGGCTGTTTGAAATGATTTAGACAACACTAAAATTTGAAGATATATGCATGTTAAGGACTGTAAAATAACTAATAATAATAAAATAGTTAATAAAGTAAATAAGTAAAATACTTGAGTGTCATGTGATTTTCCATTTTAGTATTCCTCCCTTAAAATCTAAAAGGCTTCCATTTCCCCACAGTCTATATAAGTCTTTGATGGAATAAAATGTAGTACTCACAATGTTGCCCTACGCCACCCTGCAAGAGGCTGAGACCGCCATCGGTCGATCTCTCACTCTTGCGGAAACCTTATGGTTTAATTACACGGCCAATAAGTCGGATTACGCCCTCTATTGCCACGCCATTCCCTTACTTTTTCTCTCATCAAGTCTAGTACCTCTCTTCTACGTTCTTATCGAACTCATATTTCCGATAGCCACTTATAAAATTCAACCCAAGATTAAGATTTCTTTATACGATAACTTCAAATGTTACTTGGTCGTCATACAGACGTTCATCCTCGTTGTTGCACCTACACTACTCATCTCTTATCCTTCCATAAAAGTAAGATTAATTTGACAACTCTTAATCGAATATAAACGGTTGTTATTAATTAAGGGTGTGCATATTCACACACCTTGATGCCTATATGCAAACCAAGTGGGACCCTTATATACGTCACATATAGGTTTGTACGTGGCGTATAGCCATCTTTTTCAATTTCCAAGAGAATCTCTAATTGTGTTTTATCATTTTCATATACGCCACGTATAGGTTTATACGCGACATATAGACCTAAAAGACCATTTTACCCCTGGTCCAGGGCCCATACGCAACCAAAACAAGGGGTAAAAGGATCAATTTTACCCTTTATATACGCCCACGTTGCGTATATAAAGGTCTTTTTTACATTCATGTACAATATTTATCGGTTTAGCAAAGTTTTATAAAAGTATTTTAAAAAATAAATAAATAAAAAACAATAGATGTAGTATCGTATCATATAGTATAGTACAAATCTCGTATAAGCCTTTAGGTGTAGTATAATATCATATCTTATCGTATCGTATCGTATAGTGTAGTATCATATAGGTGTAGTATAGGTCCCGTATATGCTTATAAGTGTCGTATATGCCTATAAGTGTACTATAGTATCATATCCTATCGTATCGTATAGTATAGGATCGTATTGTATACGTTTAGTATAGGTCTTGTATATGCCTACAGGCGTATTATAGTATAGTATATTATAATATAGTATCGTATAGCTGTAGTATCGGTGCTGCATAGGCCTATAGGTGTAGTATAGGTCCCGTATATGCCTATAGGTGTAGTATAGTTTCATATCCTATCGTATCGTATATTAGCGTATAGTGTAGTATCGTATCGTATAGGTGTTGTATAGGTCTTGTATATGCCTATAGGTGTATTATAGTATTGTATAGTATCGTATAGTTGTAGTATTGGTCCCGCATAGACCTATAGTTGTAGTATAGGTCTTATATAGGCTTATAGGTCTTGTATATGCCTATAGGTGTTATATAGGTCTCGTATAGGTATATAGGTGTAATATTGTATAGTGTGGTGTGTATAAGTCTCGTATAGGCCTCATATAGGCCTATATGTGTAGTATCGTATAGTATAGGTCTATACTAGACCTATGTTACACCACACAAAGGCTTACAAGGCCAATACGGGACCTACACTACACCTATACGAGACTTAAGTTATACTATGCAATACAATACGATATTACACCTATAGGCCCATAGGAGACTTATACGAGACCTATACTACACTATACTATACGATACAATATCACACTTATAGGCTTATACGAGGTCAATACGGGACCTATACTGCACCTATATGATACAACAAGTCTGGTATCGCATAAAAATGATTGACATTGTATAAAAACGTTTGTAAAAATCTTATTTTTTATTTATTTAAAAAACAAAACTTATTTTCTTATAAAACTTTGCTAAAACAATTAATATTGAATAAAATGTTGGTTAAAAATGAAATAAAAAGAACTCTTATATACGTCCCATATAGGCCTATACAAGGCACATACGGGGCAGGGTTCTTGTACAAGACCTATACGAGGGGTCCTATACACCCCCCGTATAGGCCTATACGCGCGTATAGGAGCTGCCAAACCAGAACTAACACTAGTCAGACATTGGTATTTTATGTAAGCCTATACGCCATGTACACATAAACCCTAAAGTGTGCAAATAGGCGCCTTAAGTGTGCCAATAGTTTGAGCCTTAATTAATATTAATCCTAACTTGTGATTGATATATGTATGTAGGTGATAGGTATTCGAACAAGCTTGCCCTTACCGTCATTAATGGAGATTATAGCTCAGTTGATAATCTACTTTATTATTGAAGATTACACTAATTATTGGCTCCATAGAGCTTTTCACATCAAGTGGGTGTATGAGAATATCCATAAGGTTCATCATGAATACGCAGCGCCTACGGGGTTTACTACTCTCAGCATGCACACTGGCTGGAGATATTGTTGTTTGGGATTCCAGGTTATTTGGGTCCTGCAATTGTTCCGGGGCACATGATTACGTTCTTGTTATGGCTTTTCTTGAGGCAGTCTGAGGCCGTTGAGATTCATAGTGGGTAAGTTAAATAGCAACAAAGTTTCAGGTCCTTGTTTAATTATGTTAAATTTTACCATGCAATGTGTTTGCTCTTTTGGTCAATGTATTTGATTCCTGGGAAATTCCAAAAATAAAAACATGACTAGTCGATACTCACAAAATAAAAAAAAATAAAAAGACTTTTCAAATTTTTTCTTTCACTATACAGTTTTCTTTTGATTGAAGCATTTATATTTTTAACGACCAACACCCTCCCCAAAGTGTACTACTAATTGAAGACGTGATTTGTAAAAGAGTTTAACTAATTAGTATTTAATTAATAATGTGAAAGTTTAATGATATCGGTTTAGCATTTTAAATTCGTTTGCAGGTTTATCTAGTTATTTGAATGTCTTTCACGGATTTGAGTTTGAGTATGTTTAGTTCTTTGCTTAGTATTTTTAGGGACGAATGTCGATGATTGTTTTGTGTGATTTCCGATTCCAAAATAGTAAGAGTTGAACTTCTACGGGTTCACAAAATCCGGTTTGTTTATTTGTGTTTTGCATTAATTAGCAAGTTGGGCCAACAACATCCACATATTGCCCGCTTTGTGGGAATTGAACCCTCACCACTTTGGTGAGAAAAACACATGATGCCACTATGCCAAGAGGCCATCAGCGGTCAATGCATATGTCCATTTGATAATTTCGGTTTCATGATGGTCGCGGGTATAATTTTATGGTGTGCTTAATTACATTGCAGGTATGACTTACCCTGGACATTAAAAAAATACATACCATTTTATGGTGGTGCAAAATTCCATGATTATCACCATTACGTTGGAGGCCAAAGCCAAAGCAACTTTGCACCCATCTTCACTTATTGTGACTACCTTTATGGTACACATAAGGTAGTTACTTTTAATTCAATATATATTTTCTTTAGTTTTATATTTGATCATAGTATATGTGGGATTAGTGATGGCTTTGCTTTCTACTCTCACTAGGGCTACAAGTACCATAAGAGACTCCAGCAACAACAACAGGTAAATCTATTTATTTGCTAATATGTAATAATACACGTACATGCACCTTATTATTAAGAGAGGTGAAAGTTAAATATTGCTCAATCTAAGATCTATACAACCTTGGTTTTAGAAACTGCGAAACACTTTGACGCATTTTGGTCATCAAAGACGAGGCACGCATAACTAAAAGATGTATCTCGTTTTAGAAACTGCGAAACACTTTGAGCCGTTTTGTTAAGTAAACCATTCACAATATCTTCAGTTTTTGGCCATCTATTCATAATACGTCCTCAGAGGCGGACGTACCTTAGGGGAAGGGGTAGCCTCCGCTACCCCTTGGTGCTCTGACGGTAGTGTAAATTTTGAAAATTTTGACCATTTTTCGATTTCGTTACCATTTTTTTATAAAATGTTACCCCTACGAAGGTTTTCTAGATCCACCATTGAGCGTCCTCCATAACCTAACTTTGACTCACATGTGCATGAAGCGCCACTTCAAAGACTTGACGCATTTTTCTAAAACCAAGTGTTTTGCAAGATCAATTGTATGATTTTCATGAACTGAAAAACCTTATTTTGTTTTGATTAATGTAATTTAGTTGAAAAATGGCTTAAAAAGCGAGCTAAGCAAATTGGTGGATCGTATGCATCCGCAGCAATTATCAAATCAGAGTAACCATATTCTCTAGATCGACTAGAAACTTCCATTGTTGAATTACCAAAGGATGTTTTATATATGGTATAGCTTGTATATCAGTATATGTCATGAAGGAGTTATATATACATCTAGATACATCTATGTGTGTGTATATAGAGAGAGATAGAAGTGAATAAGTGATCACTACACTATCTTTTTATAAAAAAATGTTGGGTGTATATTATGTGCAGCTATGAACAACTCAACGGGGTGAGTAGCAATTAACCGACATAAGCAATTAACCGACATAACCGAACCATACAAAAAATTGTTGGTTTGGTTTTATATTTTTTTTTTCCAGAAAACCGTGAAACCAAACCGAATAACAAAAAAATCATTTCCTTTTCAATGTTAGTTATTTAGTTTATGGATTACAATTTTTATTATTGAATGTTAAGTAAGTCACAACAAATTAACAAATGGTGCAGCCTACAAAATTTATGCCCAAAGGTGTAATAATTTGTTAATAATTAACTAACAAAAATAACTAGGTCCAAAGGTTTCGGCCCATCATGAGAAATGAAAACTGAAAAACGAACAGTGTTCAAAAAACCAAAAACCAAAATTTTCGGTTTTAACCCAAAACTAACCCATAAACTCCCCTACAATTCACTATGTTATATAATTCACTAGAGCATGATAAATCGGCAATTAAGAGGCAAACTACTCTCTTTGTTGACAACTCCGTTAATGAACAAATCCCTCCAACTTTTTTGATGTGTTTTGGAACCCGTAAAGCCAGGATGTGTTACCTTGCGTGCAAACCGACAGTTAGGCCATATGTTATACATCATATGCGTGAGAGTTGACTGAGCCATGTCAACTCACACTCACTAGAACACCGCGCCACACCGCTACCTGCCAATGCGGTGAGTGTGAGCTGTGAATGCTTGACCATACTCACGTTAGTGAGGAAATTAATGAAATAAAGCCCTTTAACTAATCAAAAGAAGCCAATTTGTCTTTTGATTTTTTTTTCTATTTATTAATTATAATATTTATTTTATACTTGAGTTTTTTAAATAACTCGTACTCGTTAGTTTAAACAAAAACGTGGATCACAATTTTGTTTATTTTTTCCGAACATTCCGAAATGAATTTTATTGGAAGCTTAGTAGTTTTCAACTAGGGATGTGAGTTATGTCGGGTTTGCATGTGACAGGTGACGTATTGAAATGTGGAATCTGAACATGACCCGTCTTTTTACTCCTGTCAAGATTTCAACTCTAACCCGAACACAAAAAATTCAGGTCAACTAAAAGATGAACGTTTAATCCATTTATCTAAATAAGTCAAAACGACTAAAGAAATCAATGGTCTTTTGGTCGTCAACTAGAAGACGAACATTTAATCCATTTCTTATGGTTTGTTATTTTACACCACAACATGAAGCACATACTCAAAAAGTTCCGTTATATAAGGGATGTATTGGAACGGGAAGACATCGTTATAAACAAAGTTAATACGGATCAGAATCTAGCAAACCTCTTCACTAAACCTATGTCTCTGGTTAGACATAAGGAGCATGCTTAGAAAAAATGGCTTAGATTTGCTAGACAATGGGTTTGGTCTGTAATTTAGTATTTGGTGCTTTCGTCGTTACATTGTATATTTATTCTAATTTAATTAATGGTTAAATGCATTATAAATTAATAATGTTCTATGTTCGATTTTAGTACATTTAAGTATCCTTGAATTGTGTATTCTAAATGTCCACACTCAGTCAGAATCATGGGATTCAATCTAAATTAAGACATTTATGAATGATTGGTTGTTCATGAGACAAAAGCTCAAGGTGTGAAGAACGAATATTCATAGATAAGCATTGGAGAATTTTTTTTTAACAGTTACTTTCTTTTTTAGTGAGCCAATATCACATCGCCTAAACGGTGGCCCTAGCCAAGATCTACCCAGACACCGGGCCCGCGTTGGGTTGGTCAGACTTGGTTACGTCGTTCTCTCGGAAACCATACTGCCTCCACACGAGTTGTCTCGCTTAAGTAACAACCGGATGAAAACTGGGTGCGGCTCAGGATCGAACCCCTCTCGGTGGGTTTGTCACCATCGTTGCCCAACCACTGAGCATAAGCCCATGGTTATATCCACCCCATAGTGAAAACCGGTATGATCTTCTATCCTTCGACCTAAGGGACATACTTAAACTAACTTCAACCAAAGGTTGTTTTTGGATCTTATTTAACGTCGTTCCTAAGACAAGACATTAATAATGGTATTTGAGTGGGAATAAATAGGGCTGGCATATCGTGTCAACCCGACCTGTTAAGACCCGAATGTGATAAGACGCGAACCCGGAACAGGTAAACATGAACACGGACACGAAATCTTACCGTGTCAGATTTTTCAAACACAGACACGAACCTGACAATAAACAGGTTACACGAAAGACCTGTTAAAACACGAAAAAATTACTAATATAAAATACAACCTGTTAAGACACAAACACAATATATTACTACATATGTACAAATTTAAATGGAGGTAACATCAGGGGATCACGATAGAGGTAAATAAATTTAAATGAAGTTACATATTAAACAAAGAAAAGTACATAAAATAATCGAAAAGTAAAGAAAAGTACAAATTTATTTTTCAATCGGGAAGTACATAGATTTACAAAACCTAAAAAAATTATAAGAATTTCTTTGCATACTAATTATTAAACAATATAAAAAGAGGTATATAAAAATGATATTTGTATCGATTTTATTATAAAATAAAAAAGTTTTAAATTAGAGGTCGATAAAAAGTTTGATATTTAAATTAAATTAAAAATATTATAATATCGTATAATACCCGTTATAATGATTACCAAAATATTTATTTTTTTTTCTTTTTTCTTTTTATTTTCTATTTGTCAATTCAATAATTAAATGGCGTTTTAATAATCATGTCTTTCATTTTTTATCACTTCACGCAGGAGAGTCAGTGTTTAGGCATTATGAGGCGTGAAGTTGGCCTCTTCACGCCACTTCATTTTCTCACTACACATGGTCTAAGGTACAGGTGCACAAAAAACCCGAACCCGGAATCGGACCCGAAAAAATCCAGGAACTCGGTTTCTTTATATCTGGGTTTTTAATACTCGAACCCGTACCCGACCCTACCCGTAGGGTAGGGATAGGGTATGCATTTCACTACCAAAACCCGTACCCGAACCGGACCCGATTTGTACTCGGTAATAACCGGAACCGGGTTTTTCAATACCCGAAACCGGGTTTTTCAAATACTTGAAAAATACCCAAAAAATACCCTTGAAATGTACAACTCATTAAAAAATCTAACCTATACCTGAAATATATATGGAAAAAAGCCCGAAAAAACCCAAAAATAGGGTTTTTCAATACCCGAAAATAGGGTATTCAAATACCCGGTTTTAGAATGCCCGGTTCTATACCCGACCCGAACCCGATGCATAGGGTATGGTTTTTAGAGACAATACCCGGACCCGAACCCAACCCGGGTATTGCCAATACCCGATTTTCCAATACCAAATCATACCCAAACCTGGTTCCATACCCGAAACCGGGTATTTGAAACCCCCGATTTGTGCACCTCTAGTCTAAGGTCTCATCTTCAATAGATAAAACCCAGCCGGGTTATTATCATCTCTTAAATCAAAGCCCACATCTAAATCCCTGAGCCCAAATAATGTTGCACAAAAAAAAAATAAAACAAACAATTGGAACCCAATGTGTGCCCAAAGGTGGTTGCGACCCAAGAAAACTCACATGGAAATGGCCATGCAGCTTTGTACACAAAAAAAGAAAAAGAAAAAAGCTTTGTAACACATCCATGAGCCGACTGCACCCTTCAAACCTAGTGTCCAGATTCAATGTCTGATTTTAAGCGACCGCTTTCAAAAATCGTAGGACCCATTTGGAAAGTTAATCAATGTAACCAGCAATCAGATCATATCCAAACCCGTTAACAAATCCATTCGCCGACTCGGATTAAAAAAACTCGATCAAAAACACCTCCAAACAAATAGCAAGAAAAAGAAATTTGAACGCAACAAACTAAGAATGTTTGGAAACTTCTAGATAAATGTTGAATCAATAAGAGGTTTGAACCGGTAAGAAGTCTGAACCATTAAGAGCCAATATAATGCTTAATCATTCAGAGGCAAATGCTAACCAATTCAGATAAGAGGTCTTAACCATTCAGACTCAGTATAATGCTTAACCATCCAAAGGCAAATATCTAAATCATTCAGACATCTGCTCCCGAAACCACAGTCTAAATCATTAAGTGTTGAACCATAAGACTTCTGAACCATTAAGAGGCTCATTAAAAGCTAAACAAACAGCCCCTAAATCAAACCTCCCAGACGAGGAACGTCTCGTCTCCTAATTCGAAGATTTAAGACCCCGAAAACCGGGTGTCTCAAAGTTGGTCGTTATTGCATAAATAGAATAAAAGCTAAATACATTAAAAAAAACCCTCAAAGAATACACAACGGAAAATTTAAGTCAAAATTCCCAAAACACGAGAAATATCCAAACTAAATACAAAATTTAATGTATTAAAAAATTGATTTCTTAAATAAGCATCTCCAACTAAAAATGTCAACTTCAAATGCCAGGTAGCTTCATGCAACATCAAAGTGATCATTCGTTCATCCAACTGAGGGGTTGTTTGTTTATCTCTTAATGATGCTCTTAATAGTTCAGATCTCTTACTGGTTCCGTATTTAATGGTTCAAACTATTTGTTTCGCGAGTAAATGTCTGAATGGTTCAGACATTTGCCTCTGAATGGTAAAGCATTATATTGAGTTTGAATGGTTAATACCTCTAATCTGAATTGGTCAAACATTTGTCTCTGAATGGTTTAAACATTATGCTGGCTCTTAATGATTCAGACCTCTTACTGGTTCAACACTTAATGATTCAGACCTCTTACTAGTTCAGCACTTTACCATTCAGAAGTTGCCAAACAACCCCTAAGCTGATATGTGTGTGTGTGTGTATATATATTGAAAAAGTGCAAAATACCAAAGCCATTCCTATGTGTTTCTTTCTTTAGCTTGTTCACCTGTATCATGCGTAAAACAAAATATTTGGGTCAACAATAGTTGGCGAGTGAATCTTAGTAAAACATTTAAACAGTTGTATTGTATTTGTTGTTTGAATAAAAATTGTGCATGAATCATAAGTGAGCATATGTATATATAAAACCAATCACAACCACATAATATCCAAATGAAACACATGACATGATGAATGATGAACTTGAGATCAAGGCTTAATCAAACGGAGCCGGTCTAATGGGGCACCTGATGCTCAACTCGTATCACACGTGGAACTGATGGGCCTAATGAAATGATTGCACTGAAATGATAGAATGTAACCACATATAACCACACAAACAAATATACACATTTGATCACGAACTGATGTTAGCACAAGTGTTTAAATAAATAAAAACATGTACGACACATGATACACACCAAAACATAATTAAAAAGGGGAATTTGTAGTGATTCACTCACAGTGGGTGCGTTTCCTTGATCGTTGAAAGATGCGTACGAATTGAGGAATTGGACGATGAGCGAATCCTAACCTAAAATACGGTAATTCGATAAATATAAACTAGTTAATATTTTATTTTAATACTTTGTGTTTGATTTTTAGATAAATTTGTGACATTAAATGGATTTTCTTCTTTTTTTAATCTAGTTATATTTGAGAGTTTTAAAATAAATCAAGTAATTAATAAATAAAAAAATTATAGAAAGAAAAAGAAAGAAAGAGTAATAGAGGAATAAAATATTAAAAAAATTTGGGCCTTGTCAGGCCGGTCAGCGAATCTGACCGGTTCGATCATGATTGTTGACTGCATGTGCTGAGACTCGAACACGTGACCTCTCGGTTGCGTGCACGCAGCTCTTCCAACTGAGCTACGTGTCTAACCCGTTGGAATACCGTTTTTAATTAATTTTATATACTGATTAAACCAACTGCCTTTCTTCTTTTAAAAACATTAATCATACATATATGCAAAACCGGTCAATGAGTCGGGATCGAACTTGCACTCCCACCGAACGTTGCACACAGCCCTACCATCTAGGCTGTGTGGCTAACCCGGGGAAACTGTTAATTAAATTAGCTTTATATACTAACTGAGGGTTAGTATATATAACTCATAAAAACTTTTGGGATGATTCAAGAACCGGTCACATATACAAAGATCGAAACCGAACAACTACACTTGCCTTGCACACAGTCCACCACTGGACTGCGTGTCTAACCCGGTCATAACTCAGGATTTAATTATATTAATAAACTGTTTGAATGTCATCTTCTTCATTTAAAAAAAATAAACTCAGAACATCTTCCGGATTTGAAAACTTGCTTATGCTTATTTTCCATTCTTATTTACAGTTACAATAATATTCGAATCGATATAAAGAAACAGGAGGTAAGGAATCGTTACCAAACAATGACGGATCTCCGGTGGGTTAATTCCGGCGGAAAGGAACTGAACTCCGAGGAAACAGAGGTCTTGCAAAGGTGAAAGCAGGGTGATTTCAATTGAGGGGTGAAGGTGTGAGCTTGAAATGATTAGCAGTGGGGGTATTTATAGGTGATTTTCGATTTCGGTTTCCCACGACTACGATTTCGGGATTTTTTTGACAGCGCATCTTGATTGAAGTTTGCTCAAAATAGCCATTGAAACAGCTGTCGATTTTCAAAAGAAACCGTGTGGATTTGCGAAATCTCCGGTGAGGAGATTTGTTGCCGTTGACGGTTTCTACTCGGCAAGTATGTATATGTATTGATATTTAGATTCTAGCACATCTTGTATGTGTAATGTAGTGGTGCTGAGGGTGTGTGTTTACCCGGGAGACCCGGGTTCGATTCCCGGTTGACCCCTTTTTGTTTTTATTACTTACTTTATTATTTCTTTAAGTCTATTTTAACTCATTTGCTATTATTATTATTTATTAATTATAAATCTTTGATTCTAATATCCTTGAAATAAATAAATAAAAAAATGTTGGAAAATACGTAACGACATATAAAAAAACACTTGATTAATAGAATGGTGCGGGTTTTCGAAACCCGTTTTTACACAAATGTTACAGATTATGTGTGTTTGTTCATGCATGATTAATGTTTGATTTTTATAACATATGTAATTTACTCGCGTATGCTATTGTACGTTAAGCTTCCCCATATGTGTTCAGGTTCCTGTAAAAAGGGTGAAGTTTGTGAGAAGTATTATGGAGACGACACGTGACAGTTTCTCATTTTATGGGATAAGGGTTATAAGGTAATTAACTTAAAAAAACAATTTAATTATAAAATAGATTGTAACCGCTTTAAGAGTTATTTAGGAGATCAAAATTTCTAGAAAGATTGTAACCGTAGTTATTTTGCAAGTTTAAAAATACCATATAGATTCCAAAAACACCGCGAATTAAATCGTAATACAGTCATGATGTTTTAACATCTACCATGATTGTATTGCTATCCAAGTCATGGTGTTTTAACATCATCTGAGGATGATTGTATTGCTATTCAAGATCTTAAAATACCATGACTTAAATGGCAATACAATCATTACAGATGTTAAAACACCATCTTGACTTGGATCACAATATAATGTTTCCAGATGTTTAAACACCACGTCTTGAATCACAATACAATTAAAACACCATTATATGAATATAGACAAAACAGCTGGACTAAAACATCCGTTCGACATGTAATTTTTTTCTTTATATAAGTATAACAATATGTGACTTATATTAAAGATAAAAAAACACTCGTTATTTAAAAACAATACGGGGAAAAAAATACCATTAGGGTAATATTTCCAAAGGACTTGGGATCCGCCATTTACCAATCATTGATGGTTCTAAAACCGCTAAGCCTATGTTACATGCAATCGTGCCTAGAATTACTACCGGAAAAATATATAAAAGATCGTTGGGCCATGCAGGCTCTGCGTAATAATTATGACCCATACCTTTAGCCAGTATAGCTCTTAATACAGGATCATTCAAGTCAGGTTTTTTTTATTGGGATAGGTAAATTCTTATAGATCCATCCCCCTGAGGAACCGGACATGATAATTTTTCATCATCTGGCTCGAGCAAGAATAAAAAGAACTAACTGAATCAATATATGTTATCTAGACACCCGCATATACAATATATGGATGCTTTTATGTAAGTAAATCAAAATTTGACTGTATTCTTTTTCTGGAGTTGAAACTCTCGAGTGCAAAAAAATCAGTTTTTACAAATAAATACTCAATACCGAAGTAGGCTTATTGAAGAAACCCTAGATCAACTAGACCGGAATCAAAGTAGATCTATGGAATGGGCTCTGTATAAAAGGGTTAACCCTCCGTTTGGTATCACGATAGATGATAAATAGAACAATATTCCGGCTGATCCTGCAAAACAGAACACCGTTAGCTCGCCACGGGGAGAAGGGGGTTCTCTCCGTGACTACCCTCCGGCGTGAGAATAAGTACAGGTAGTCAGAAGTAAATATTGTAAATGAGAGAGTAGTTGAGAGTGAATACCTTTCCTTGAACTCCAAGTTACTTATTTATAGCCGGTATTTGGCGCCAAAAAGATAGATTGTTAACTTTGACGGAATCTTTTGTTATTCCGTTAACGTTTGTTAGCAATCCGTTAGTGCACACGGATCGTGATCTCATCAGCGGTTAGGGAGGTGCCACATGTCAACATGAGATCACTACATCTTATAAATGTGAGCATGCCATCACTGTGATCTTCCTCAGCCGTCCAGATGCTGCCATGTGGCAATTGGTTATAACCGAAAAGATGCTTGCATGATTGGGTGTTAATGGCTTCTAGAAGGTTTCACAGCTGTTACCCATCTATTATTCGCCACGTGTACATTCTGTTACAACAGAAAAGATTCCCTTTGCTTCTGCACCAAGTCAAGGATTTTGCTAAGGGAAAGTTTCTCAGGATTTACTTTTTCCTTGCGCGAGAAGCGAAAGTTAGTTAACTGATCTTCCTTCTTCTCCTTGCTGCTTAGCGCAACGTTTGGTGGATGCTTGTTTTGATATAAATATCTGCGCAAGGTTTGTGCATGAGCATTATCAAACAAGAATGTTCAAGGTTAACTTTGAACCTTGCGCGAGCCCGCGCAGGGTAGTTAAATGAAGCATTATCAAACGAGAATGTTCAAGGTTAACTTTGAACCTTGCGCGAGCCCGCGCAAGGTAGTTAAATGAAGTATTTATCCAAAGAGAGTGTTCAAGGTTAACTTTGAACCTTGCGCGACCCCGCACAAGGTAGTTAAATGACGCTTTCCTCTCTTGGATATTTGGCACAGAGTTCTAATAAATTTTATTTTGGCAAAGAAGTCTGCGCGCAGTTTTCTTAGAAGTTATTAATGGGTATGGTTTCCTTGATTGGCACAAGGTTTTTGAGACCATACCTCTTCACTTATAAAAGAGATCATGATCTGATCAACTGTTTTTTGGGTCGGGGTACTTTCGGAAACAGATCCATTGGAGACGCAGTGGGGCCTGTAGCTCAGAGGATTAGATCATGTGGCTACAAACCACGGTTTCGGGGGGTTCGAATCCCTCCTCGCCCACAACCGGCCCGAAAGGGAAGGGCCTTTCCCTCTAGGGGTAGGAAAATTATAATCGGGATAGCAGACCAAAGCTATGGAACTTGGGTGTGGGTCTTTTGTCGAATGGAATGGCATTTTTCTTTATTATTTATCGTAAATGAGTGAAGCATTATATATAGTATGTCCGTCCCCCATCAAAGTATTTTTTTTTGTTTTACGTGCCCGTAACTCTTCCTCAGCCAGGATGGGGCAGAATAACAGAGTAAGTACAAGTATTAGTAAAAAGTTACGTATAAAAAGTTATTGACATTTAAAAAAGACGGGGAAAACTTGCATATGCATTGTATGTGAGTTTCTGAACTTAAAACATGCTAAATTTACCTTTATACCCTTAATTTAGAAAATTAATTAGTTTAATGGTAAATACACTTTACAATTTTGCCATTATAATCTCAACCATTAGATTCTAGATCCAAAGGTGTTGATTCTTCCATACACTTCTCACAAAACACATATTCAAAAGGGGGTTGCGGCGCAGCTTGTTGCCCGTTTACCTGCCACTTGTTTGTAATTTGTTACTTTGGTATTTTAATGAAAAAAAGAAATAAAATTATATGTACCAAAGCTCTTGTTCATTCGTAAAAATAACTTAGTGAGTTTACCATGCATATTATCACGAAAGATTAAAAAACAATTAAAAATAGTGGGCTTAAGAACTCATATTCTCGTACGACGTTTCACAATAGGTTATAAAGTTGTAAAAGAATTGAATCCTGGAAGGAACAGAAACCTACTTATGCATACGTATGTCACTAACAACTCGAGAGACTATCGCATAAACACATTTGATAACTACTCGACCCAATATACCACCTAAATCATTGTTGTTATTATTATTACTTTTAAACTAAATTCTATAATTCTCATGAGAGAGAGAAAATTGAGATGTGTGTGACTGTTTTTAATTAATTAAGGTGTATGTTTGGTCGGTTGGTTAGATATTAACATTCCATTTGTTTCATTTTGAAGCACACACATCCACCTCAAAATTTAAAGCAAAACCAATATCACAATCGTTCCATACGCTGCTTCCAAATCTTAAAGTCTTAGAACAACTCCATGTCCATACAAAATCATTATCCACATCGATGTATGCTTTAACCCATGATTCATTTACCAACCCAACCAATTCTAAGTTAATACAAGGTCAAATCTGTTATCACTAGTAAACCCCCTCATGCATCAACTAATAATTCATGTAAACGATCCCCATACTACCCCACGGCTCAACATCACCATCATCAACGCATTCTCTTCATCATCCAAAGCCTAAACCCCAAACCGATTTCCTTTTTTTTATATGCATGGACCATTGCTTCAATTTACATTACCATCTTAGATTTCATCACCCTCATGGTTCCATTAGAAACAATACCACCTTCAACATCTAAAGACGTGGGAGATCATGAAAACCCTTAGAATCGAAGGAGGTGACGTCGAAGCCCATGTTGTTCTATGAATGCGACCATCGGATCCACAGATTGATTCAGTCGGTAAAGATTATGTACTAGTTTTTGTTTTTTTTTAATGGAGAAGATTTAATGAGATTTTCAACCTAGTCCCCTCATGTCTTTTCCGTATGACATGCTGCTCCTAAACTAAAAATCAAGGTTTTGTTTTATACAGTTTCATCACCTCCATCTTTATAACTAAAATCAAAGATTTTCTAAAGTTGTCAAGACATCAAGCGTTTTAAAAAGAGTAGACGTAAACCAACGGCATTATGGTATGGGCAAAAATTTTGGGGCGTTACAAGTCTACCCTCCTTATAATAGGATCGTCCTCGAATCTTGATTGTTAAGAAAGAGCAAGATTACCGAGCCAGTCAAAGATTTAGAAGACCAAACAACATCAATCAAGACCCCACGATTTCCTCCTTCTTCACCAAGGCCTCCAATCTCTTCCTCAATCTCAGTTATTTTCCTTATGTGTAGCTCTGTAAAACAGTATAAATAGGGATCTTTGTATGTAGGAAGATATATCACAAACAATACAATTCAATACAACAATCTTCTCAATATTCAAGCAACGGTTGTTTCAAAACAACATGGTATCAGAGCAATGTTTTTGGTTCTAAACCGACCTGCTCATCACTTTGCTTATCATTTACCCAAATCCATGTCCTCTCAACCAAGCTGCCATGGCCGAAGCCGGTAACTTGGGAGAAAACCTATCAATCCAACTTGCAAACCTTCTCAAGACTGGCTTTAATTCACAGAGTCAGAACCCAAAATTTTCAGACAACCTCCAGATAAATCTCAAACTCAACAGCAAGAATTATGCTCTATGGACTCGTATGATGCGAGTGGCCATAGGGGGAAATCCAAAACGCTGCTCAATCATCTGAGCACAGACGCCCCAGACCAGAGTGATCCTAAATATGAGCAGTGGGAACAAGATGACCTTATCCTGTTCTTGTGGCTCATCCAAAACATCGAACCCACGCTAGCGAGTAACCTGACTGGGTTCCCAACTGCGAAGATGCTATGGGAAGCTCTGGTAGTCACTTACAGCAGCGGGAAGGACAAGTTACAAACGTTTAACCTCCATGTCAAAGCCAACGAAATAAAGCAGAATGATCTTTCTTTGGAGAATCTCTGGATCAGTCTACAAGGAATCTGGGGTGAGATCGACTGGATTGATCCTAACCCAATGTAATGTCCTGACTGATATCAAGACCTACACCAAAATAAGGCCAGAACAAAAGCTTTTCCAGTTTTTAAATGCCCTTGATCATAAACATGAACAGATTAAGAGGGAAATTCTCCGGTTGGATCCTCTTCCCTCTTCGGAAGAAGCTTATGCTTCAGTCCGGAAAGAAGAAGCCCCCCAGAAGATTTTAAACAACAACGACTTACAGACCGGGGTAGCAGCAGGGTTGATCGCCATTGATACCGGAAACCCTAGCAGAACAGGGTTCGCCGCAGAGGGGCTCCTCCGAGGTCAACCATCCAAACAAGACAAATCCCACCTGAAATGTACCCACTACGGCATGACCAAGCATACGAAAGAGGGATATTTTAAACTGGTGGGATACCCGGAGTGGTGGAGCGACGGCCACAAGAAAGGGGTAAAGTCCGGTGCCACATCGGGTGCTACCACCGCCGGAGCGGGCAACACCAGCATGGCCCAAGGGGGCTTTGGAGGGCTCGCCGCAGCAGGATCAGGGAGCGGAGAACTAGGGCTCTCTGTGGAAGGTATGCGGGTTGAGGGTAATCCCTCAAACCCTAACCCAGTTATAAGCTTAAACAAATTTCATTCCTTACACTTTGTGGACAGAAGTCTAGAGGGTTATAAATCTAACCCAGACTCTAAGGGTGATAAATTTCAAATCCCTCAAATTATGGACCAAAAGATGGAAAACCCTAAGAAGGTTGTTGGTTATGAAAACGTGCACATGTGTGCAAAGCTGATAACGAGGCATGGATTTTTGATTGTGGTGCAACCGACACCATGACAAATGAGATTTCAGATCTCGCGTCGGGATCAAAACCAAAGAAGGCTTACATAAAAACCGCGAATGGTGGAGTCATGAATGTCGAAAAGGGGGGAACCATCGAGATCTCTCCCACTTTAAAACTCTCAAATTGTTTATATGTTCCTACTTTATCAAATAAATTACTATCCATTAGCCATGTAACGAAGGAACTAAACTGCACCGTTCTAATGCAACCCAATTTTTGTATCTTACAGGATATCAGGACAGGGACGATCACTGGGTGTGGCACTGAGAAGGGAGGATTGTACTACGTGGACGAGGTGACTCAGGGAGGAAATGTGATGCTTGCTCATGGAATCATTGAACGCGAAGCTTGGGTATGGCATCGACGACTTGGGCATCCGTCCAATAGTTATTTAAATTTGCTATTTCCAAAAATGTTTCCTTCAAATAAGCCAATTCATTGTGAAACGTGTGTTTTAGCCAAGAGCCATAGGAAAACTTTTAGACTTAGTAATACACGAGCCAATATCCCTTTTTCACTTGTCCACTCCGATTTATGGGGGCCGTCTCCAACCGCTGGGGTATAAAATTTTCGATACTTTGTCTCTTTCGTTGATGATTGTACCCGTATGACTTGGATTTATGTTATGAAAGATAAATCCGAAGTTTTCAAAAAACTCCTCCTATTCCACACCATGGTTAAAACACAATTCCAAAAGGATATTCAAATCCTCCGATCTGACAATGGGGGGAATTTGTTAACACCCACATGGAACAATTCTTTCAAACAAAAGGAATCATCCATCAAACCAGCTGCCCACACCCCCTGAGCAGAACGGAGTCCCTGAACGGAAAAACCTGGTGTTACTAGAAATGAACCGTGCTCTGCTAATTGAATCACATGTTCCAAAATAGTTTTGTCCCGAAGCTCTCACAACCTATGCCTATCTCATTAACCGTCTTCCAACGAAAATCCTCAACCTAAAAACCCCGCTTCAAACCCTGTCCGAATTATGTACCCTTCCATCCACTCTGAACCTTGAACCCCGAATATTTGGTTGCACTGCCTATGTTCACATCCCTAACACCTATCGATCTAAACTCGACCCATGTGCGGAAAAATGCGTGTTTGTTGGATATGGAATAAATCAGAAAAGGTACATGTAACACCCCGATTTGTTTTCAATCATTTACATTAGAATAATAATAAATTTAATGATAACGTGATAGTTATTAAAACACTGAATACAGAATTTTGTTTAAAAGAAGAAATTTAGATTGGATTTACATAAGTTATTAAAATTACTTATTTTGAATATTAATAGATAATATTTTCATAGGTAACATTGGTTCTTATGATTTGACGTGAATTTGCATTTTTATTTTAAACAGGTATTAAATATATTTGTTAAAGTGATATAACTGAAACTTTACTTGTATTTTTGATAATTGTTTTTTATCGTGATTATCGTTAAAGAAACAAATGTTAGAATATATTTTGATTTAAAAGAAAAAGATTTATTATTTATGTAAATCATGTTTCCTAAACAGTTTCGAATCATGATCCGAATATAAAGTTTATTTTAATTTTATGTCATTTAAATACCCTATTAGATAGACAAAAAAAAACTTGTAAATGAATGATAGCAGTCGATTAAGATGGCCAAAGGTGTTGTTAATATGGTTTTCATGCTTTTCAAGAGATGTTAAGGTTACCCACGTGTTTAAGGTATGGACTCTATAACAACTTATGTGTACAGATTGGATTCATTACTACCTCATAGTCATGAATCTTAATTCGTTATTATGTGCTACTGAAATTGTTACAGTATATGGTATTAATTATATATAGATATATTTATTGTATTATTGATACACCGCAAGGTGTCCACTGAAACTACTAATATCACCGCAAGGTGCCCACTGAACTACTGATATCACCGAAAGGTGACCATTGAATGTGAACCACCGAATGTGTTACATGAACTACTGAATGTGCTCTACTTAATCTGCTCTACTGAACGTGCTACTGAAAGTGTTATACGTATATATATAGATATTGTTAGGAACTATTATGTTGTTGTCCCACTGAGTAAAATTACTCAGGCGTGTATGTGTCTTTTATGTACGTTAGGTTACAGGTTTATAAGAGAAGAGTGGGGAAGAGAGCTCGGGGGACTAAAGACTTATAACATTTTGATAAAATTAATTATGTTTTTGTAATTATTGTAAACTGTTGTACAATTTTAAATTATTTAATAGAATTATGTTTCATTCTGATTACCGTTATAGCGACACGTCAGCCCTAGTGGGACAGGGTGTTACAATTATGGTATCAGAGCTAGGTCTTTTCTGTCGAAAATTATTTTTACAACTTAAACTTGTGGGTATGGGTAGATGCAATGTTAAGATACTTGTGTTTCCGCTATAGGCAAGAGGTTCTAAATTTTATTTTTTTTACGACATCGAATCACTTAAGGTATGTTCTTCGTTAGTTGTTCTCAAACTGTTACTATTTACTTGAAATTTAGATGACGAAATTTTTGTAAGAGGAGTAATGTTGTAACGCCCGATTTTTTTCAATCATTTATATTAGAATAATAATAAATTTAATGATAACTGATAGTTATTAAAACATGAATACAGAATTTTGTTTAAAATAAGAAATTTAGATTGGATTTACATAAGTTATTAAAATTATTATTTTGAATATTAATAGATAATATTTTCATAGGTAACATTGGTTCTTATGATTTGACGTGATTTGCATTTTTATTTTAAACAGGTATTAAATATATTGTTAAAGTGATATAACTGAAACTTTACTTGTATTTTTGATAATTGTTTCTATCGTGATTATCGTTAAAGAATATGAATATTTTGATGAAAAGAAAAAATTTATTATTTTGAAATCAGTTCCTAAACATTCGAATCATGATCAATATAAAGTTTTTTTTTCTATGCATTTAATACCATTAGATAGAAAAAAACTTGTAAATGAAGATACAGTCGATTAATGGCAAGGGTTGTATATGTTTTTGCTTTTCAAGAGATGTTAAGTCCCGGTTTAAGGTAGGACTCTATAACAATTGTGTACATTGATTCATTATACTCATATCAGATCTTATTGTATTGTGTATGAAATTCGATATGGATAATAATAATTTTATGTATTATGATAACGCAAGGTCATGAACTATGATATCACGCAGTGCCACTGAAACGATATCACCGAAAGGTGACCATTGAATGTGAACCACCGAATGTGTTACATGAACTACTGAATGTGCTCTACTTAATCTGCTCTACTGAACGTGCTACTGAAAGTGTTATACGTATATATATAGATATTGTTAGGAACTATTATGTTGTTGTCCCACTGAGTAAAATTACTCAGGCGTGTATGTGTCTTTTATGTACGTTAGGTTACAGGTTTAAAGAGAAGAGTGGGGAAGAGAGCTCGGGGGACTAAAGACTTATAACATTTTGATAAAATTAATTATGTTTTTGTAATTATTGTAAACTGTTGTACAATTTTAAATTATTTAATAGAATTATGTTTCATTCTGATTACCGTTATAGCGAACGTCAGCCCTAGTCGGGACAGGGTGTTACAATTATGGTATCAGAGCTAAGGCTCTTTTCTGTCGAAAATTATTTTTACAACTTAAACTTGTGGGTATGGGTAGATGCAATGTTAAGATACTTGTGTTTCCGCTATAGGCAAGAGGTTCTAAATTTTATTTTTTTTACCGACATCGAATCACTTAAGGTATGTTCTTCGTTAGTTGTTCTCAAACTGTTACTATTTACTTGAAATTTAGATGACGAAATTTTTGTAAGAGGAGTAATGTTGTAACGCCCCGATTTTTTTCAATCATTTATATTAGAATAATAATAAATTTAATGATAACATGATAGTTATTAAAACACTGAATACAGAATTTTGTTTAAAATAAGAAATTTAGATTGGATTTACATAAGTTATTAAAATTACTTATTTTGAATATTAATAGATAATATTTTCATAGGTAACATTGGTTCTTATGATTTGACGTGAATTTGCATTTTTATTTTAAACAGGTATTAAATATATTTGTTAAAGTGATATAACTGAAACTTTACTTGTATTTTTGATAATTGTTTCTATCGTGATTATCGTTAAAGAAACAAATATTAGAATATATTTTGATTGAAAAGAAAAAGATTTATTATTTATGTAAATCATGTTTCCTAAACAGTTTCGAATCATGATCCAAATATAAAGTTTATTTTAATTCTATGTCATTTAAATACCCTATTAGATAGACAAAAAAAACTTGTAAATGAATGATAGCAGTCGATTAAGATGGCCAAAGGTGTTGTTAATATGGTTTTCATGCTTTTCAAGAGATGTTAAGGTTACCCACGTGTTTAAGGTATGGACTCTATAACAACTTATGTGTACAGATTGGATTCATTACTACCTCATAGTCATGAATCTTAATTCGTTATTATGTGCTACTGAAATTGTTACAGTATATGGTATTAAATATATATAGATATATTTATTGTATTATTGATACACCGCAAGGTGTCCACTGAAACTACTGATATCACCGCAAGGTGCCCACTGAACTACTGATATCACCGAAAGGTGACCATTGAATGTGAACCACCGAATGTGTTACATGAACTACTGAATGTGCTCTACTTAATCTGCTCTACTGAACGTGCTACTGAAAGTGTTATACGTATATATATAGATATTGTTAGGAACTATTATGTTGTTGTCCCACTGAGTAAAATTACTCAGGCGTGTATGTGTCTTTTATGTACGTTAGGTTACAGGTTTATAAGAGAAGAGTGGGGAAGAGAGCTCGGGGGACTAAAGACTTATAACATTTTGATAAAATTAATTATGTTTTTGTAATTATTGTAAACTGTTGTACAATTTTAAATTATTTAATAGAATTATGTTTCATTCTGATTACCGTTATAGCGACACGTCAGCCCTAGTCGGGACAGGGTGTTACAATTATGGTATCAGAGCTAAGGCTCTTTTCTGTCGAAAATTATTTTTACAACTTAAACTTGTGGGTATGGGTAGATGCAATGTTAAGATACTTGTGTTTCCGCTATAGGCAAGAGGTTCTAAATTTTATTTTTTTTACCGACATCGAATCACTTAAGGTATGTTCTTCGTTAGTTGTTCTCAAACTGTTACTATTTACTTGAAATTTAGATGACGAAATTTTTGTAAGAGGAGTAATGTTGTAACGCCCCGATTTTTTTCAATCATTTATATTAGAATAATAATAAATTTAATGATAACATGATAGTTATTAAAACACTGAATACAGAATTTTGTTTAAAATAAGAAATTTAGATTGGATTTACATAAGTTATTAAAATTACTTATTTTGAATATTAATAGATAATATTTTCATAGGTAACATTGGTTCTTATGATTTGACGTGAATTTGCATTTTTATTTTAAACAGGTATTAAATATATTTGTTAAAGTGATATAACTGAAACTTTACTTGTATTTTTGATAATTGTTTCTATCGTGATTATCGTTAAAGAAACAAATATTAGAATATATTTTGATTGAAAAGAAAAAGATTTATTATTTATGTAAATCATGTTTCCTAAACAGTTTCGAATCATGATCCAAATATAAAGTTTATTTTAATTCTATGTCATTTAAATACCCTATTAGATAGACAAAAAAAACTTGTAAATGAATGATAGCAGTCGATTAAGATGGCCAAAGGTGTTGTTAATATGGTTTTCATGCTTTTCAAGAGATGTTAAGGTTACCCACGTGTTTAAGGTATGGACTCTATAACAACTTATGTGTACAGATTGGATTCATTACTACCTCATAGTCATGAATCTTAATTCGTTATTATGTGCTACTGAAATTGTTACAGTATATGGTATTAAATATATATAGATATATTTATTGTATTATTGATACACCGCAAGGTGTCCACTGAAACTACTGATATCACCGCAAGGTGCCCACTGAACTACTGATATCACCGAAAGGTGACCATTGAATGTGAACCACCGAATGTGTTACATGAACTACTGAATGTGCTCTACTTAATCTGCTCTACTGAACGTGCTACTGAAAGTGTTATACGTATATATATAGATATTGTTAGGAACTATTATGTTGTTGTCCCACTGAGTAAAATTACTCAGGCGTGTATGTGTCTTTTATGTACGTTAGGTTACAGGTTTATAAGAGAAGAGTGGGGAAGAGAGCTCGGGGGACTAAAGACTTATAACATTTTGATAAAATTAATTATGTTTTTGTAATTATTGTAAACTGTTGTACAATTTTAAATTATTTAATAGAATTATGTTTCATTCTGATTACCGTTATAGCGACACGTCAGCCCTAGTCGGGACAGGGTGTTACAGTACAGATGTCACAATCCCAAGACACCCCGCATGTTCACCACACTAAACTGTGATATTCTTGAAACCGAATATCATTACAACTCCCAATCTAATAGTCAGGGGGAGAATGAAAGCAATAATGACACACTGGGTTGGTTAAAATACTCAATATACACTCCCGAAAGCCCTACTCACAGTACTCCTATTCCAAATCCAGAGGAACATCACACCTACTCTCCTGAGCACCTTGAAAACGAAATCAACCAACCTTTCTAATGCCACGACCGAAGAAGCCCCCGACTTGATACATGGGGTATGTAATGTTTCTCCTGTTCTGAATAATGAAACTATAGAGAATACTGTTGGTTCTAACCCTGAAGCAGAGATAACACAAGAAGAACCCACCATACCTCAAAAGGAAACTCAATATGTACTTCCTCCAAGAGCAAACAGAGGAATTCCTCCAAAAAGGTACTCTCCGGATAAAACTGCTACCAGATCCAACCATCCAATGGCTAACATAGCCAAAGGAAATTTATCTAATGAAGCCAAAGCCTTTGTAGCCGCCTTGTATTCAGAAAAAATTCCCCAAAATGTTGAGCAAGCTCTAAAATCCGAAAAATGGAAGAAGGCAATGGAAGAAGAAATGAAGGCATTGGTTCAGAATGGCACTTGGGAGGAATGTGTCCTTCCATCAGGAAAGAAACAAGTGGGATGCCGCTTGGTCTTCTCTGTCAAATACAAGACTGACGGCACGATTGACAGGTACAAGGCAAGACTCATGGCAAAAGGCTACACTCAAACGTATGGAATTGATTACTTTGAGACCTTCTCACCCGTGGCCAAGTTTAATACTATAAGGGTCTTATTCTCCATTGCTGCGAATAAGGGATGGGGGCTTCACCAGTATGATGTTAAGAACGCCTTTTTGCATGGGGAGCTGAAGGAAGAAGTGTATATGGAAACCCCACCAGGGTTCATGAACTTCAAAAGAGGAGAAGTATCTCGCCTGAAGAAGTCTCTATATGGCTTGAAGCAATCACCAAGGGCTTGGTTTGGAAGATTTACAACTGCTTTGAGAAAATACGGGTTCAAGCAAAGTAACTCAGATCATACTCTCTTCCTCAAGCAAAGAAATGGCCGGATAACATGCTTAATCATCTATGTGGACGACATGATCATAACAGGTGATGACGAGGAAGAAATGGCAAGATTGAAAGATGGCCTATTTGCGGAGTTTGAGATGAAAGATCTAGGCAGACTCAAATACTTTCTTGGAATTGAGGTACTAAGATCAAAGCAGGGAATATTTGTTTGCCAAAAGAAATATGTCTTAGACCTGTTGGCAGAAACAAGGATGATCGACTGTAAGCCAGCAGCAACACCAATGATTGCAAATCAGAAGCTATTTATGGAAGAAGGAGCTGAATTGGCTGACAAAGAGAGGTACCAACGAATGGTAGGAAAGCTAATTTACCTATCCCACACTCGTCCAGACATAGCATACGCAGTGGGAGCAGTGAGCCAGTTCATGCATCAACCACAGGTCTCTCACATGGAGGCTGTCTTAAGAATAATCAGGTACCTCAAAGGAACAACTGGGCATGGGATCCTATTCAAGGAAAATGGGCACCTCGAGACACAAGCTTATACTGATGCAGATTGGGCATGAGATAGAGGGGACCGAAGGTCCACATCCGGATACTTCACACTGGTTAGTGGAAACCTTGTCACATGGAGGAGCAAAAAACAAAAGTAGTCGCTCTTTCAAGTGCCGAGGCTGAATTCAGAGGAATAGCTCGAGGCCTAGCAGAAACCCTTTGGATCCGAAAGCTCTTGTCAGAAATTGGTTTTTCCCCCAAAGGAGCTAGCAAGATTATGTGCGATAACAAAGCAGCAATCCAGATTTCAGAGAACCCAGTGCAACATGATAGAACTAAACACATAGAAGTTGACAGACACTTCATCAAAGAAAAGCTGAATGCTGGCATTATTGAGATTCTCTTTGTACGGTCAGAAGATCAATACGCGGACATTCTCACCAAGGGAGTCAATGGGGAAATTCTAAGCAAGTGCTTGACCAAGTTGAATTTTGGAGATCCCATTATTCAACTTGAGGGGGAGTGTTAAGAAAGAGCAAGATTACCGAGCCAGTCAAAGATTTCGAAGACCAACCAACAAAAATCAAGATCCCACGATTTCCTCCTTCTTCATCAAGGCCTCCAACTCTTCCTCAATCTCAGCTATTTTCCTTATGTGTAGCTCTGTAAAACAGTATAAATAGGGATCTTTGTATGTAGGAAGATATATCACAAACAATACAATTCAATACAACAATCTTCTCAATATTCAAACCACGGTTGTTTCAAAACAACTGATTAGTAAAGAATAATTGCGGGTATGATTTCAAAACCCTTCATGTTTTCATTGTTGCAATCTGCCCCAAGGTGTCATGACGGCAAGCTTATTTCGAGATACAATCTACTTTTATTATGGCTACAGGTACCACAAGTGAATCATGCAAAATTAGCAGGTAAACATGCATCACATTATTGGTGTTCTTCGAGTCAAATTATGTATATTAATAAGGACGATCCGGTACCATTTTTGAAGTTTAAAACAAACAATAAAACTGAAACCTTGCAAATTACATTTGATATATAGTAAACTAGAAAGAAATAACAGAAAGTTAAATCTTAGCAAACATAACCCTTCTTTAAATATATATCGAGACAAAAGAAGGTTTTTTTTCTAGTTTTTATTAACATATTATCCTATTTTTAACAATAAGTTATAATAAGTAAGTTGGATGTAGTTTAAAAATACTAATTTTTCTTAGCTTATTTTTTTATTCACTTATAAAATTTACTAGAAATCGAATATATTGCAGATGACTTATTTTTTTGTGACCAAATATATAATGAAAATTATATGTATAAAATATATAAATACATATTGTCAAAATCATAATATATTTATAGGGAACGTTTATCTCAAGAACTCTAGATATTGTAAGAACACTATGAACTCAGGAAAAATCAAACAAAATTATTTTTGTTACTACCACTATCATCCTATATACTAAAAACTAAAGTCAGTGGAGAATGCACCTCCGAACATAATTGGTCCTTCCTTTTTTTTAGCTTTGACAGATTTGTTCATTCTAGCTAACAGTACAAATAATGAGGCATGAGGTGCAAACAATTAAAGCATGTTTTCTTGAAGTTACACGTCATACCCCTCTAAAAGTTACAAGATACCCCTTCACTTTCCGATATGTTTTTTCTTTTGATATTTTTAAACAACCACACATTGACATGTAAAGCATGTTATTGGAAGTTACTCATAACCCCCCCCCCTCTTTTTGGTTCTTTCTTTATAATTTTCAAACTATAATGTTTTATAAAATTCTGAGTATGTCGTTGCGACATGTTCATTTTTATTTTCGTTTCGTTATAGGTTTCGTTCAAAACTGAATTTTGCATGTTAATCTACAAGTTAGCGAAGCACAAATCTACAAGTCCCATTAAAAAGAGTTTTTAAAATGTTATTTTTATTTGTCGGTAGTAGACAGAACATTATAGCGGAGTTGTTATAAGTAATGCATGTGTTTATGTATAAAATACACTATAATTCAATGTTACGAACATAAAAGCTTTATTTATAAATGCCTCTTTAAATTACTTTAAAAATGCATTACAATGTCGCAACACGAGCCTACACTTTACTTTTTTATGGGTGTGTTGTTTTCTTCTTTTTGTTGGTAATACACTGAACGTTGTGGCGGATTGACTTTGATTTGGGCTTTTATGTGGCTATGATGGTTCTAACCGCCTCTTTAGGTTATTTAATAAGTTCATTACACCTAGGGTTGTAAATAAACCGAATGTACAACAAATAATTCGTGAATTATTCAGTGGGAAGTTCATTTGTGTTCGTTCATTTAATAAAAATGAAAACAAATAAGAAATTTCGTTCATATAGTTAAATAAATGAACATGATCAGTGGTCACGCTCGTTCATTTGTGTTCATGAACAAGGGCGCAGGATAGAATGGGCCGGGGATGCCCGACCTTCCCGAATTTTCGCTCATTAGTGTTCGTATAGAATTTTTTAGGTATATACGTTTCGATTCCCTGGTCGAAAATCTCAAGCTTCGCCATTGTTCATGAACGTTCGGTAATATGTTTGATAATTCATTAGGTTTTTAATCTTTATGTGTAATTCAAATCCTTCAAAATTCCCATTAATAAAATATTAAATAAATATTAGTGTATTGTATAAATATATATATTTTAATAATTTTGGTGGATCTACATAATGTTTATGTTTCTGATGAATATGATGTCAATTTTATTTAAGATTTGATACATGTTCGTTGTTTGTTTCTATTCACAAATGCTTGTTTGTGTTCATTTGTGTTTATGAACATTCGTTTGCGTTCATGAGCTTTTTTTTAGGTTTGGTTGCGCCATTTGTGTTCATTACCTAAAATTAATGAACAAACATAAATGAACATGAAAATGCTTTTTTCCTTTACGAACGAATACGAACATAAAATCTCATTTGGTAAGTGTTCATGAACAGCTTGTGAACACATTATTTCTTTAACGAACGAACACGAACATAAAATCTCATGTGGTAAGTGTTACTGAACAGCTCGTGAACAAATTTATTTTTTTTAACGAACGAATACAAACAAAGCGGCCTTGTTCGTGTTCATTCAGTTTGTTTGCAGTCCAAGTTAAATTGCCGCAACGTTCTTAGGAGAAAATTCCTGGTTATTATTGAAATACAACATTAAAACAAAGATTTTTTCTTACTAGTTCATCTCTGATTTCCATATTACTATCAATAAAACCTTTACACATGAGTAAATGGTAAAAACATATACATATGTAAAAAAAATATTTACGAATACATATAAATTTTTGTATTGATTTTAATAATAATGGTTGTTGATTTTTTTGGACTAGCTTCTCTCAGTTACATGAATTACATAAGTTATCATTTAAACCTCACTCTATATGTACATTACTTTGTACAAAGTATATTATAAAAATATTCTTTTCAAATATAAATAAGAATAAATAGTTGTGAACAGTATATTGAATTCATATAGATTCTCATATATTAGAATGTAATATATATATATATATATATATATATATATATATATATATATATATATATATATATATATAAACACCATATTTTATATGTAAAAGATATAAAAAAAACCCTCAAGTAAATGCATAATTGTTATAGTATCTACTTTAGCAATCAAAGGCCTCCTTAAATCATCCTCACTCTTCGATTTTAAATTTTTTCCGCTTCTCTTTCTACAAATATAATTAATGGAATTCTCTAATGCTTCACGGCATGAACTCGATCGGTGTCAATTCTGTTCATAATAGTACAGTCACTCGCTATAGTGATCAAAGAAAAAACCGAATTAACAAAAAAGACATCAACGTATGTTTTTGTGGTAAGAATATATTTGAGATTAAAAATAAACAAAAAATTAAATTTAACTTATTTGTGAAAACTATATATATATATTATATATCATTATAGAGACATATTACCTAACAATTTATTTGAATGATGCTGTCCTTTGTTTTAAATTTCTTTTATTATTGGTACTAAATTTTACAACCACATAAATTATAAGGCATGTCGCATATGAGAGGTCCATGTCAAATAAGAAATAAAGAAAAACACTTTAAGAAACAAACCATCTACATAAGTTTCTATAAATAGTAGCATGGATTTGTTTTATCATTTTCTATTATTATAATACCTTTTGGGCATAATTTGCTTTTTTTCTTAACTTTTATAATTAGTTTTTATGAAATTTAAAGTATGCTATCAAGGTGTGCTTATTTTTATCTACGACTTAATATAAATTTTACTTAAAAGTGGCTTATGAGAAGTAATATACAAGATCAAAACATAAATATACATGTTAATCAAACTTGTCTCGCAATTAATTTTTTTTATAGAATCACGTTGTTTCCCCTTTTCCTTATATTTTAATATTATAATATAATGTTTCTAAAAATTGTGAGTATGCCGTTGCGACATTCTTATTTCTATCAATGTTTCGATAAAAGTTTTAATCAAAATCAAACGGGTCAAATATAATTTTCTTTTTGCTCTTTATCGTGACGAACCGAGCTGATATCGCCTGAACAACATCGATACCGGTACCGATATTCGCCTTTATGATTTTCTAGACATTCCTATCGGTGTTATGACAAAGTAAACTGATTCCAACATAATAACGTCGATATTGGTATCAATGTTATTCAAACCGCTACCGGTATATGTTTCCATGGTTCTCAACCATATAAAACACGTGTTGATATCTTCTTGGACATATATCTTTCTGTTGTAATAGCAAGTCTGGTATTATGCCGACACTGGAAATGTTTAGCATAGCCCTCTTAAATAGGGCATTTAAAACTTGGGATCCAAACCCCTTGTTTTAGGTGATAAGAGTTTGCCTTGTGTGTGTAATGTCTAATTACCATCACAGAAATAATATTAACCTAAAAAATCGTCTAACTGGAATATGCTTTCTGTTGATCTCTTATATGCACATCATGAAAAAAAAAACAAGTTAAACACCAGAGAAATGTATTGTTGCTATCTGATTTAAAGTATAATTTTATGTGATTCACATACATTCTGAGTATTTCCATCCATAAACATAATCATATCAAGTTGATGACACTTGTAGAACCGAACAGAAAATCCATTTTGAACAAACTTTTAACATAAATTCCATATGTGTAAATGACCAAAATGTATTTTTACTTGAAAGAAAATCTCACAATGCTTGCAATTTGGACAAAAATGATCAAAGATAAGAAAAAAAAAATATAAGAGTATTAACAATCAAATCTCTTACTTCATCTTTATAATTATACTAAAAAATACTACTTTTCTCTCTTCTTTTTAATTAAATAATATTTTTTATATTTTTATCGTTATATTTTCTCTCTTCTCCACTCACAATCACTTTTAAAAAATATTAAAAAAATATAGAGATGACCAGTATCTCCTCCAAATTTACTGATAAACAATAACGTTTTCTTTTTTTTTCTCTCCTCCACTTACAACAATTTACAATCATTCTCACAAATATATAGGTTACACTCACATAAATATAGAGAATCTATTGTGAATGCCCTAAGGAACTTTAGGATATAATAACCGAGATTTTAGATTTTGGACTCAAATGGTTAGTATGGTTAATACTAACACACCTCACAGACAAAAACTGGTCGTAACTCTTTAATAACTATATCGATTATAAAACTAACTATAGATTTTTTCCCTCAGCATTTTAGTACAAATTTTGTTGAAAACAAAATTGTATTCAAATAGAGAATTTTTGGGTATCGTGACAAACCGACAAATACCAACATCAGTATCTATATCAGTGTTATCGACATCAATACATGTATCTGTTTTTGATTGATATGAAACATGTCTCAATATCCTTTTAGACATATGATGACCATATCTTTTTCTTAGATTTTACTTTTGCTTGCTATATTTTTTTATTCAAATCTTTTATGTTATGAATTTACATCGAGACAGATGGTAAATACGCAACAAGCTGTGTCCCTACCTCTTTTTAAATAACAAAACTAAGTCTTTTAAAAACTATGTCCATAGATCTCGAGGTCGTAACATTACTATGCATGGCCCTTTGAACTCGACTAAGTAGTTACACAGACTCTGGCGCCAAGAAACCAAAAGTATCAAAAGCAAATGGGATAAACACGTGCTGGTTGTCAAGGCACGCTTTCTCGTGTTTGGTCTCTTTGCCCGAAGCAGCCTGACCCACCGTGAAAGCACTATCGCCTAAGCCCACAAGCGGGGAAACCCCTATTAAATCCACACATGCTATATGGAGTGTTAATACCTTACCGATGTCGTAACGAACCGAGTTCGTACCAAATTATCCTCGCGTAACGAACCAAACAAATACCTACCAAATTGCAGTCGAGACAACTAATAGTAAAGGTTGGCATAATGCTTTTTTTTCTAAGCTTCAATTTCACTCATTATACCATAAATAATATACGTCTTTAACTCATATTTTTTTAACAATTTTCTTTCTCTTTAGTAACTTGTGTTCCTTAACTTAAAAAAAAACTAAATATGTCGTGCTTATTTGTTTTCGTGTAATTCTTGTATAAAATTAATTTACTGTAAATGGAATTGTATTCAAATAAAGTATTTTTTTTTTATTTTGGTAAGCTATAACGAGTGTCAGTATTATACCGATACTATCACGATTCCGATTCGAACAATACCAACCTCGATACCAGTATTAGACTTATCAAAACCGTTACTGGTATTCGGTTATAATTTTTATGTAAAACACGTATTGATATTTTTGCGTATCTCGATTTTACTTTTTAGATTTTCTCTTTTGATTAATATATCGAATACCAATAATATATGTATTGTTATAACGAGCTGAGCCTGTACCGAATTAATTTCGTTTTATCACACAAGAAATCTCACCGGCAATACCCATCATATAGGAAAATCAAACATATTAATATTTTGAAATTTACGCCATTTTCTTATAAAAAGAAATATTCATTATCGACTTATTTTTCCTTTTAGTAAGATTAGATTTAAAGTGTTATTTTACATGATTTGTATTTCTTTCAAGTTTCAATAAACATAATTATGCGAAACTTGAGGAGTGAGGACACTTATAATATTAAGCTATTTTAAACATTGTTTTCTAACAAAATATATCCTCAATATCATTCCTGTTTTCTAACAAAATATATCCTCAATATCATGGAATAAGTGGGGTTGTTCGCAAGGTGATTCAAATCGATTAGAACTTTGCTCGTACTTGATCCATTTACAAACCCAATCAAACCGAACAGAGCGTTTTCTCATCCGAGCCAAAACTCAAACGAGCATTTTCGAGCGAACGTCGAGTGAGTAACGTGCGTCGCAGAACAAAAAAGGAAAGTGATGATGGAAGTGTTATTTTTAGAGTAAAGTGTAGTTTTTATCCTTAAGGTTTTGTCCAATTAGAACATATGTATTAATTTAACACATAACAAGTATAAATGTAACAAATAACAAGGAATATAAAAACACTCAACTGGTTTTATAGAGATCAATCAAGCGGAAAGATGAATCGTCGACCGATTAAAGGAGACCCTTAATCTATCGGAATTTCAAAATCGAATCAACCTATTGAAAAATAAACTCTAAAGAGTTGGCGTTAATACTTGAGTATCGATCGACCCTTCACATTTCGGTATTTGAGATTTTGACTAAATTTCTCAAATTGTCATTAGAATATTAAACAATGGACTATTGGTTTTGGATTTCAATCCTAATTACTTAAATGGGCTCTATTTGGATCTTAGACCAAACATTCATTATAACAAAAATAAACCGAGCTGCACCGAACCAAGCGGATCTTTGCTCGTTCTCGATCTCGTTTTGAAGCCGGGCTAATATGAACTGAGCGTCTTTTCCAAGCGACCTGAATCGAATAAGTAAATTCCGATCATTTTTCGAGCGAGCGTCCAGCAACTTCAACAATCCTTGTAATAACTACTAACTCATAACAAAAGTATTACATAAATAAATACATACATACATACATAGAGAGGGAGGTAGAGAAAGGAGGGGGTAAGGTTTGTCTACAAATGGTATTTTCTTATAAAGTGTGAGAACTCTAAGTATACGTTGTGTTTTAATTTTTGGGCATGTTGTTTCAAATTCTTTTTGCATTGTATTACATAGAAAAGTATCAAACATAACAATTTAAAACAAAATCAGATGTCTTCTAGACAATAAATTTAAAACACACCGATTAACTTTCTTGGCATAGTGTTTTATATAACCTATATTCGAATCACAAACATTAGGGTGTTACGATTACAAACATTATGGTGTCATATGAATTAACAAAAACATATGTCAAAACTATTTTTGGATCACAAACATTAGGGTGTCTTACGAGTGTCATAACTCATAAAATACAAGTTCAAATAATCTAAAATTTAAACAGAAGGTAATATTGTCAGTTAGAAAGATTTTATAATTGGTCCCATGCTATTTGCTTAAACGTAGAATTTGTAATGAATTTTGACATAAACTGTCACAGAGAAATTACGGTTTTGCCTTTTGGATGATTAAAAATTTTTCATCATAGTTCCATGAACTTCTATAACAAAACAAAAATATGCTTGTGTTTCTAACTCATTTTGAAACAACTCCAAAAACTTTCATAATTTTATCTAGTCGTTTATTATTTTAAAGGTTCATGCACATTTAATAAACCTAAAGTTTTAAATTGGCCAATAATTAAAAAATAGAGCCCTAAAATAAATTTAGAGAACCTTATTGGTAATAATTACAGAACCTAACTTGATATTTCCGTCAAAGGTGCAAACTCTAATTCTCGTGGAAACCTTAATGTTAAACATAAATGTTACCAACAACTTTAAATACCAACTTAATGCTTATCAGTTAAGCAAACCTACTCTTTATACTTGTTATGTACTTTGTAGCTCTTGGTAGGACGACATCTCATCAATCTTAGCAACTTATTCGTGTGGAATTTAGCAACGCAACCGATGAGTTTGCAGCCCCTTTTATCTTCTTTTTTTTAATCTTTTAACTCGGGGGGGGGGGGGGGGGATCATGCTCTTTTAACTATTAAACATATATGTTTGCTTTGTTATGTGGTGCTTTAAACGTGTTAATGTTACTTGATTTATAACAATTTAACTCTAGGATTAAGTCACTGGACAGGGTTGGGTAGCGCTACCGGATTGACACCCCCACTTATTATCTTTGTATCTGCTAGCTAAAGTACACCAATCGCCATTTATATGGCACTTGAGTGAACATCCTCCAATTGGAAACGCGAGAACTTCAAAACTAAAAACGTGAGAACTTGAAACTAAAAACGTGGAAACATGGAATCTTGAAAATGGAAACAACATGCCTTTTTTGTTTTATCGTGTTAACAATAACTTGGACGAAATGAAAACATCAGTAGGCTTGGTTGTAACTTTTGTGAATGTAATTGTTTATTTGCATTTTTTACATTACAAATGCAAGCATAAGAAAGCTTTGTCTTTAAACGTGATCTAATCATTTTAGTGCACAAAACTATAAACCTACAACTCGCCAACTATTGTAATTGACCTTTAAGCGTGTTTTTCAGGTGATAACAGCTGTGCTCGCTATGGACTTGGAGTAGAGATTGTGCATAGCCTTGGTTTTGACAAACAATGTATAAATTTGTCTACTTTATAGTTTGATTTAATTTGACTAATAATTGAATGTAAATTTAAAAAAAAACTATAGTATGGAATATCTACGGGCTGTAAGCATTAATAATGAAGGAGATTGTGTTCAAACCGAAGTCATGAATAGGGACTTGTAAACCTGTAGGGAAAATGGAAAATACAAATCTGACTGTTGGACATGAAGTTTATTTCGTTGGTGGTCCATGAATGATGCCAATGTTGAAGCACATTTCTGTCACTCGGGGGTTCTAGCTAGGTCGATGCTCCACGAATATCATGCGAGGAAGGTGACGCTTCGTTTCATGTCCATCTGGGTGGCGACATAATTAATCGTTCTTCAAATTTACAATAAATTAAAACATCGTTAGAGGGTCTATGGGCTCGAAGCTCTATGGACACTTTGACATTCAAGTCAAGTTGGGTACCACCACAAGAGAACCAAGTATGTATGCATAAATATCAAGTGGTAGTCTTATTAATTCCCCTTACCTCATAGACTAAAATCGTATAACATGTGTGTTTTCATGGCATGGGGGTTAATCCCTCGTTACGAGGAATTAGTGGGGAAGTGTGTTGACCAAGCCAATATAGACCTAACGACGATTTGGATTCTAACCATTAGACCGGGTGCATAATTGTTCTATCTCAGTGTATTACATGTAAAGTAAGGATGAATTTGCTATTGATCATTATAACATTTTCATACCATCTTTTGTAATACAAGAGAGACATGATGCATGTTTAATCCAAACGACACCCCTTGCCTTATTCCTGTCTACGCAACTATGCCAAGGACGAATCAATACAGATCATCATGTCATCTCATAACCGACGTCCAAAAGCCATCACCTTTTAATACGAAGGGTAACACAACCTCATCCAACCTTTCGACTCGAAGGGTGAGTCTCACCTATTCAAAGTAACCCAATCTAAGGTGAGTTTAGCCTTTTAGGTACAATTGACCACCCCCCTAAAGTAAAAATATTGTAAATTTTGTTAATCAAATCCTTTACTTCAAATTCTGCGAATCAAACCACTCTTAGATTAATAAATGCTTTTATTTTCCCTTGTAAATTTTGTTAAAATATTGGCGTGAAACGATTGCCTTATACAATCCAAATAAGGAGAGGTGCTAAGTCATCCAAAATATCCTCATGTAGCCCCATCAACTCTTGCATAGTTTGATACATTACAATGGTTGTTTGTTACTCCAAAAAATGTGAGAAAGGTTATTGTTATTATTAATAATTAAGACTTGTTCGTGGTTGCCCAAGAACAAGGAAATGTTAAAAATACTTCTGCTATGGGGATACCAAACAATGAATAAAGTAAGAACGAGAGAAGAGCGGAGAGAAGATTTGATTGATCTGGTGTGTCTAACAACGAACACTTGATCCCTTTTATATAGTGGTTGTTCCCTCTTCCTTCGTGTGGTTGACTTGAACGTTCTGTCTATGTTAAGCATCCTGCATATGCCTTTCCACAGCTCATCTTTTCCTGATTAGGCAAAGGTTTAGCGTTTGGCCTTACTTTATTTAGCGATCATTAATATCCTATGTCTTCATGTTTTGTCCTAATGCTTCTGACACCTTTTCGGCTGCAGACTTTGAGCTACCTTGATTGTCTCGTAATTTCTTGGTCCCGAAGTTTTTGGAGAGGAGGTTGTATTATCCTTCCCTCCAATTATATGTATTAAGCCTTGTTATGCTTTAACCCTTCACTGAAGGAGGACGATGCGTCCTTTCTTAGTTAGGGAGACGATGTTGGGGTCTACCTCGTCTTCAATGATTTTAAATTAAAGTTGGATCCATAAGAACGATCTCAACAAATAAACGGTTGCCATAAATGTACAATAAAGTAGATTAAAGTTGGCTTTTTCCTAAAAGTATGAGTGTATCTACTTCTTTTATGACATAGAGGGAATCCCATTTGTAGTTAAAACCCTTATACATGGGACAAATATAGGGCCGATGGTCCTTGGTGTCAATAATGCATATAATCAAAGTCCTTCAGATATCATATATAATCTTGAATTTTTTTTAAGTTACGCCTATAAATATATGAATGTGCCACGATACTTGTAACTACCTTATATTAGTTTTTTGTTTATTTATTCATATTTCTCCATGTAGATTGTACAAAATGTATAGATGTTTATAGGCACCTTCTGACAAATAACATGAACAATGAATATAGTAAACTCTTTGAAGAACTAGTATGTAATGCAGCTGAAACGAAAGTGCATAGCCTTGGTTTTGACAAACAATGTATAAATTTGTCTACTTTATAGTTTGATTTAATTTGACTAATAATTGAATGTAAATTTAAAAAAAAACTATAGTATGGAATATCTACAGGCTGTAAGCATTAATAATGAAGGAGATTGTGTTCAAACCGAAGTCATGAATAGGGACTTGTAAACCTGTAGGGAAAATGGAAAATACAAATCTGACTGTTGGACATGAAGCTTATTTCGTTGGTGGTCCATGAATGATGCCAATGTTGAAGCACATTTCTGTCACTCGGGGGTGTCACACCTCGACCCGCAGCGGAATAAGAGTCGGGGCATAATTGGGTTATCACCAAAGCTCATGACATTTACTAATATGTTTCATATTTATTAAAGTCAAAGTTACATTTCCAAATATCCAAACATGTTCATACAATACAAAGAAAATAAACCAAACATAACAATCCCAAACTCTAAATCATTTTATTCTTCTAGTCCAATCCTATGTGTTTCTGGCTGCTGCTGGTTCACCTGTATCATGTGTAAAAATGGGGGTTTTTGGGTCAACATAAGTTGGCGAGTGAACCTTGTTAGATAAACCTTTATTATTGATTTACTTGTTAGTTTATCAATGAAAAATTGTGCATAATCATAAATGAGCAAATGTAAATAATTAAGCAGTGGCAAATAGCAATCACAACTATAACATACAATAACATATGATAGTATACATGAACATACCAACATCATAAGATAAATAACATAAATGAAACTGTGCGATCAAGGCTCAATCAAACGGAGCCGATCGTATTGCATGTACTGAAAATGAAAATGTCTGTGCGATCAAGGCTCAATCAAACGGAGCCGATCGTATGTGGGCACGCCAGGTTCACGCTCATAATGAAATGGGGAACATGCTCAACGCTCATAATGTAATGGGGAGCGGCGGCCTATGAAATTTGCATGTACTGAAAATAATAAATTGCATCTAACAATAATTACAGAACAGTTGAAACAAACTGAATACACATGTTCATGCTATGATGTATGCACAATGGTTTAAATATAATATATATAACAAGACACATGATACACCCCAAAACGTGATTAAAACGGGGAATTTGTAAAGATTCACTCACATTGGGTGCGTTTGAATGGAGATGATGAGATGCGCACGAGTTGGGAGAGTTGAACAACGAGAATTACTAACCTAAATAATAACGGAAAAACATGGTAAATGAGTGGATTTTATTAAGGATTTTAGTGGAATTTTTAGATATATTTTTGTGAGTTTAAGGCTATTTTCTATCTTTAAAAATGTTATTTTTAAGTATTTCTAATTGATTTTTAAATTAAATTAAATAAATAAAAATATAAAAAAATTTGTTTATTTTGCGTTGACCGTTGACCGTTGACTTGTTGACCGGTTCGGTCAACGAAATTGTTTGCGCCGGGTGAGGCTCGAACCCGAGACCTCCCGTACGCGTGCACGCAGCTCTACCAACTGAGCTACGTGTCTAACCCGAAATAATTTTGTTTTTAATTATATTTATATACTAATTCGGTTTAACCAAAATTCTTTTAATTTCAAAAACATTTTAATTCAACGAACCGGTGCCAGTATCAGGTTTCGAACTCGTGACGTGCGATTCAGTGTTGCACACAGTCCACCGCTGGACTGTGTGTCTAACCTGATTAATATCTCGGTTTTTATTATACTTAACAACTAACGGAGTTAACCCGGTTTAGTTTTAAACAAAAAGGCATTTTATTACATAAGGAGTGCGTGTATCAGGAATCGAACTTGTGACATGCGACTATGTTTTGCACACAGTCCACCGCTGGACTGTGTGTCTAACCCGTTCATATTACTGATTTTAAATAAACTTATAACTTAACTAACTTCGTCTTCTACATTCAAATTACAGTCAACTGATTCACTAATCCGTTTCTTGTTTTTACGATTAACAAACATTCTTAAGGCTAAAATGAAATGGCAGAGACGGTGTTGGAAGTAACATACCGTAGGAATGATATATCACAAAATTTTCCCGTCGGCTCTGTTTTTGTGCACCTCAACTGAACCAAACAATTAACCATTTTGATTAGCTAATCGTGAAATTGAGGTGATCAGCAAATGTTAACAGAGGGTTTGAATGCCCTTACCGATTCTCAGATGAACATAGAGATTTTCAGAACTTTTCCGGCGAACTGAAATTAGCTGAATACAGTGCCTGAATTCGATTTCAATTGAAAGGTTTAAGTTAGAAATAGCCTAACAATTGTTGAACTACAACGTTATTGAAAGATTTACCGTTTTGAGGATGAATACGGTTTTCCGGCGAATCTTGCAGAAATTTCCGGCGAGTTGTTTTAAGCGCTCTGACGGACTGAAAGTGTGACGAAAGTGAAATGGAATGTTGGTATGATGTTTCTGAGTCGCGAGAGGGGTCTTGAGTTGAAGTAATTGGGACTTGATTATTTTCGGTTATAAAAACCGATGATGATGACAATTAACGTTCATTCAATCTGAATTGATGAGAAAACGTCGGTGCATCGGTTATAACCTGAATGTGCGAGTAAACAAACGATTTGATGATTGAATTGCCGATTTCCGTTTCTCAATTGGCGCAACCGGTTTAACCGAGTTTGAGTATAAATGTTATTTGTTTCCTAGAGATGACAGAAAACAACAAGTGGCGGAGTGGTGATGTGTGTGTGTGTTAAGTCATTGAAACTGTGAACCGGCTGACCCGGGTTCGAGTCCCGGCAGCAACTTTTTATTTTTATTTATTTTGTTTTCACTTTTTATCAAATATAATTTTTATAGTTTAGTTTGTTTATTAATTATGCATCATTAAAAATCAAAATAACCATAAATATACAACGTGACATTTATAACTTGATATTCGATTACAAACCGGAGCGGGTTTTGGAAACCCGTTTTTGACAAATGTTACAGTATCCCCTACTTTTAGGAATTTCGTCGCGCATTGAGTCTTCACGTTCCCAAGTAAACTCAAGTCCCCATTTCGACTCCCAGCGTACCCTAACAATTGGAATGCGACTTCGTCGTAAACATTTTTCCCCGAAGTCCATGATCTCTACAGGTCTTTCAATAAAATGCATAGATTCATCAATCTGAATATCTTCCAGAGGAATGTGGAGGTTTTCATCAGCGAGGCACTTCTTCAAGTTTGATACGTGGAATGTGGGATGAATCCTGTTGAGTTCTTCTGGTAGATCAAGCTTGTATGCTACAGCTCCGACTCTTTCGAGTATCTTGAAAGGTCCTACGTAGCGTGGTGCTAGCTTGCCCTTTTGACCAAAACGAACTACTCCCTTCCACGGTGATACTTTTAGAAGTACATGATCACCAATGTTAAACTCTAAAGGCTTCCGTCGTTTATCTGCATAACTCTTTTGACGACTTTGAGCCGCTAGAAGATTTTTTCGAATTTGATGGATCTTGTCTGTGGTTTCTTGGATCGATTCTGGACCAGTAATTTGAGCTTCCCCAATTTCGTGCGATCGGCACTTACGACCATATAAGGCTTCAAAAGGTGCCATGCCGATGCTTGAATGATAGTTGTTGTTGTACGAAAATTCAACTAATGGTAGGTGGACGTCCCAATTTCCCTTGAAGTCTATGACACATGCTCGAAGCATATCTTCAAGAGTTTGAATGGTGCGCTCAGATTGTCCATCAGTTTGAGGATGATAGGCGGTACTAAGATCTAATCGTGTACCCATAGCGGATTGTACTGCTTGCCATGTTCGTGAGGTGAAACGACCATCACGATCAGAAATAATGCTTAACGGTACCCCATGTCGGCTTACGATTTCGCTGATATAAATACGAGCAAGCTTTTCGTTCTTGAAATCTTCGCGGATAGGAATAAAGTGAGCTGATTTTGTAAGTCGGTCAATTATTACCCATATAGTGTCATACCCACCAGAAGTGCGAGGTAAACCAGTAATAAAGTCCATGGTTATATTTTCCCACTTCCATACAGGTATTTTAGGTTGGACCAGAAGTCCTGAGGGTCTTTGGTGTTCAGCTTTCACCTTAGAACATGTAAGGCACTTGGAAACAAAAACAACAATATCCTTTTTCATTCCAGGCCACCAACAGGTATATCGTAGGTCTTGATACATCTTATCGGCTCCTGGGTGTATAGAATATCGCGTTTTGTGAGCTTCATTCATAAGAATTTCACGAAGATTGTTGTGGTTAGGAATCCAGATACGATCTAGGTAGTACAGAATACCATCAGATTTAGTTTCAATTTTTAGCTCAGCTCCACAGGACATCTCCTTTCGTACATCTTCTTCCGTTATTGAAACGTGTTGGGCTTCTCGAATTTGATCTTTAATGTCGGTTATAATTTGCGAACATAAAAGACGAATGGAGTTCGCATAACCCTTTCGACTAAGTGCATCAGCCACCACATTTGCTTTACCAGGGTGGTATCTAATTTCACAGTCGTAATCATTTAAAAGTTCGACCCATCTTCGTTGCCTCATGTTTAACTCCTTTTGATTGAAGATATGTTGAAGACTCTTGTGGTCAGTGTATATTTCACACTTAGTACCATAGAGATAATGCCTCCATATCTTAAGAGCGAACACAACGGCTCCAAGTTCTAGGTCATGAGTGGTGTAGTTCTTCTCATGCGTCTTGAGTTGTCTCGAAGCATAAGCTATAACTTTTCCTCTTTGCATTAGAACGCAGCCTAATCCTTGCCCTGACGCGTCGCAATAGACCACAAAATCGTCACAACCTTCAGGAAGAGTGAGGATTGGTGCATCACAAAGTTTTTGTTTAAGAGTTTGAAAGGCTTCTTCTTGCTTGGGTCCCCATATGAAAGGTTTTCCCTTATGAGTTAAAGCCGTGAGTGGTACAGCAATGCGAGAGAAGTTTGAAATGAAACGACGATAATAGCCAGCTAGACCAAGGAAAGATCTTACTTCAGTTGGTGTACGTGGAGCTTGCCATTCTTGTACCGTTTTGATCTTTGAGGGGTCGACATGTATTCCCTTATCATTGACTACATGTCCGAGGAATTGCACCTCTTTTAACCAGAATTCGCGTGGCGTAAAGTTTTTCATTCTCTAGAAGTGTAAGGATGAGTCGAAGATGACGCTCGTGATCAGATTTAGACTTTGAATAAATAAGAATGTCGTCGATGAAGACTATAACAAATCGATCAAGATAAGGTTTGCAGACTCTGTTCATTAGGTCCATGAAGACAGCTGGTGCGTTGGTTAAACCAAATGGCATGACCATGAATTCATAATGGCCATAACGAGTTCGGAAAGCAGTCTTTGGGACGTCTTCTTCATGTACTCTAAGTTGATGATAGCCAGATCGAATGTCGATTTTTGAAAAGCAATTGGCACCTTGAAGTTGGTCAAGAAGATCATCAATGCGAGGTAAAGGGTAGCGATTCTTGATTGTTAATTTGTTGAGCTCTCTGTAGTCGATGCACATACGAAACGATCCATCTTTCTTCTTTACAAAAAGGACAGGTGCACCCCAAGGCGACGAGCTGGGACGTATGAATCCCTTGTCAGTCAACTCTTGTAATTGACTGGCTAGCTCTTGCATTTCAGAGGGGGCTAACCTATAAGGAGACTTTGCAACTGGTGTAGCACCAGGTATAAGATCAATACGGAATTCGACGTCTCTAACTGGAGGAAGTCCTGAAATGTCGTCAGGAAAAACTTGCGGGAAGTCTTTTACTACAGGAATGTCTTCAAGTTTCTTCTCCATGGTTCCCTTTTTGATGATATGAGCTAAAAACGCGACATAATTCTTGCGAAGATATTTTTGAGCTTGAAGACAAGACATTTTTCTGAGCCCTTTCGACGAGGTTTCTCCAATGATTCGAAGAGTCTGACCGTTTGAAAGAGGAATACGTATAAATTTTTTCGCAACATACAACTTCTGCCTGATGTTGACTGAGCCAGTCCATACCAATTATGATATCAAAACTTCCCAGCTTCATAGGGATAAGGTTGACTGAGAATTCGTGGTCGTTTAGGGTAAGAGTACAGTTGCGTATAATAGAGTTTAATGAAACTGGTTTCCCGTCAGCAACTTCTACCGTTATGGATTCCGTGAGCTTATCCCGATTTTTGTTTAAGATAGGTTCAAATTCTAAAGACACAAAACTTCTATCCGCACCAGTATCAAATAACATAGATGCATATCTACCATTTATAAGGAACGTACCGTTAACCACATTGCCGTCAGCTCTAGCCTGATTAGCGTTAATATTGAAAGCTCTTCCTCTTGCAGGTGGAGGAGCTTGGTTCGCTTGATTCACCGGGTTGGCTTGGGCCTGAGCATGAATAATGTTTACCAACCTTGGACAAGTGTTTCTGAAATGGCTTGGGTCTCCGCAATTGTAGCAAGCCCGCATAGGTTGACCCATAGGATAATTTGGTTGGTAGTATGTTTGGGCTAAATGTTGGGTGGGTGGTAATGGTAGGGGTTGTTGGGCTTGACCCAATAACTGTTGGTGGGTTTGGGTTAAAGGTTGGTGGCGGTTCGTTCGTTGAGGCATGCGGCAGGTTTGAACAGTATGACCTGCGCGATCACAGCCGGTGCAATATTGGCAAGGATGATCAGGGGAATGGTGATATTGGCAACGGTTGCATTTTGGTAACGGGCCAGTGTAAGGTCTTCTGTATGGTGCGGGTGAAGGGGCGACTTGGGTAATGGGTGCAGCAGGAATTGGGAGGTTGGTTTGAGTAACAGCGAAATTTCTGGTGTTTCGCTTCCTCTTGTTGGCAAACTTAGAGGAAGAGATGGGATGGTTTGAAGTTTGACCCTCAACAGGGGCTTTCTTTTTCTCTTCTTTGAACTTCCCGTTGCGAATTCGGTTCTCGGTCAGTTCAGTTGCTAGCTCCATAGCAGCTTCAAGTGTTACTGGTGAAACGCTGAGAACTGAATCTTGGATTTTCGAGGGAAGTCCTCGAATATAATGCTCGATCAGACGATAAGTTGGGGAGAACAAATTTGGAACCATTTGGTTCAACTCCAAGAACCTCTTGTTATAGGTGGTATGATCACCCTCCTTTTGTTTTAAAGAATGAAATTCGTCCTCCAACTTTTTAATTTCACTCCTAGGACAGAAACGCCTAGTCATGATTTCCCTTAACTCCTCCCAAGTTAAGGCCATTGCATCTTCAGTTCCCCTCTTCCCTTTTTCAGTATTCCACCAAGTGAGAGCTACCCCAAATAGTCTCCCGGTAGCGTATCGAACCTTGCGATCCTCAGGACAATCGCAGTTGAGAAAGGTGTTTTCCATCTCCTCGAACCAATGTAGGAGAGCAGTGACACCTTCGGTCCCCTCAAATTTAGGAGGATCACAAGATTTAAAATGTTTGTATGAACACTTGCTGGTAGGAGGGTTGTCGATGTTCTGGTCATGTTGTTAGGGAGGGTTAGTAGGATTTGTAGCGAGGGCTTGTTGCACTTGGACCACAATGTCAGGTAGTATCGTGGCCATTTGTTTCGCGATTTGGGTGGCCAAGCGTTCCTGAGACCTTCCTGATCTTTTACCCCTTCGTTGTTGTCTGGACGACATCTACAGGAACATACATGAGAAGATTGTGAGTTTATGGTGTCTTTTTAGGTGTCATGTGTCTTTAAGAAAATGAAAATAACATAAATATCAATAATGCAACTACATCCATAGGATGTCTTGGGTTTGCTCATGTTGGGCCTCAAATGTCCCCCATACCTTCACCTATATAGTCATGTGGGCCCCCATGGCTATTGGCTTGGTAGGATTCACATTAGTATTGGAAATTTAACACTCGCATCACCCGAATGCAAACCACAAAATATGTTCATGAGATGTTTGGTCGGAACGTGTCCAGGTGTAGACACAATGACAACTCAAAGTGGGGTTAGCTCACACGACGTTTGGTACTTCGTACTCTCATCGTTAGTCCCTAGTTAGGCAAACTGGTCCTTTATTTTGGATTTATACGAATGCCAGCCTAGACAGGACGTTCCGTCTACCGGTACTGGTACCCTTCCAGTTACTACATGCCCGTCATGAGAACTCACTTTGATGAGATTTGAAAACACAAAAATCATTGTAAAAGCAATCATGATGTGGTGTGTGCTTTCATGGATGTGATATGTTATTAGTATATGATTCATGATAGGCATTATATGATAATACATACTTATGAACATGCTTGCATAATATTAAATGTAACATTTAACATAAAACATATAAACATCATGAAATTTGGCATGTAACACACAAAAATTTTATAAGTTTCTAATCAACTATAGTATAGGCTCTAAGGGTCTAATAACCTATCCTATATCCCTATAGTCATGGCTCTGATACCAATCTGTCACACCCCGACCCGCAGCGGAATAAGAGCCGGGGCATAATTGGGTTATCACCAAAGCTCATGACATTTACGAATATGTTTCATATTTATAAAAGTCAAAGTTACATTTCCAAATATCCATACATGTTCATACAATACAAAGAAAATAAACCAAACATAACAATCCCAAACTCTAAATCATTTTATTCTTCTAGTCCAATCCTATGTGTTTCTTGCTGCTGCTGGTTCACCTGTATCATGTGTAAAAATGGGGGTTTTTGGGTCAACATAAGTTGGCGAGTGAACCTTGTTAGATAAACCTTTTTATTGATTTACTTGTTAGTTTATCAATGAAAAATTGTGCATAATCATAAATGAGCAAATGTAAATAATTAAGCAGTGGCAAATAGCAATCACAACTATAACATACAATAACATATGATAGTATACATGAACATACCAACATCATAAGATAAATAACATAAATGAAACTGTGCGATCAAGGCTCAATCAAACGGAGCCGATCGTATTGCATGTACTGAAAATGAAAATGTCTGTGCGATCAAGGCTCAATCAAACGGAGCCGATCGTATGTGGGCACGCCAGGTTCACGCTCATAATGAAATGGGGAACATGCTCAACGCTCATAATGTAATGGGGAGCGGCGGCCTATGAAATTTGCATGTACTGAAAATAATAAATTGCATCTAACAATAATTACAGAACAGTTGAAACAAACTGAATACACATGTTCATGCTATGATGTATGCACAATGGTTTAAATATAATATATATAACAAGACACATGATACACCCCAAAACGTGATTAAAACGGGGAATTTGTAAAGATTCACTCACATTGGGTGCGTTTGAATGGAGATGATGAGATGCGCACGAGTTGGGAGAGTTGAACAACGAGAATTACTAACCTAAATAATAACGGAAAAACATGGTAAATGAGTGGATTTTATTAAGGATTTTAGTGGAATTTTTAGATATATTTTTGTGAGTTTAAGGCTATTTTCTATCTTTAAAAATGTTATTTTTAAGTATTTCTAATTGATTTTTAAATTAAATTAAATAAATAAAAATATAAAAAAATTTGTTTATTTTGCGTTGACCGTTGACCGTTGACTTGTTGACCGGTTCGGTCAACGAAATTGTTTGCGCCGGGTGAGGCTCGAACCCGAGACCTCCCGTACGCGTGCACGCAGCTCTACCAACTGAGCTACGTGTCTAACCCGAAATAATTTTGTTTTTAATTATATTTATATACTAATTCGGTTTAACCAAAATTCTTTTAATTTCAAAAACATTTTAATTCAACGAACCGGTGCCAGTATCAGGTTTCGAACTCGTGACGTGCGATTCAGTGTTGCACACAGTCCACCGCTGGACTGTGTGTCTAACCTGATTAATATCTCGGTTTTTATTATACTTAACAACTAACGGAGTTAACCCGGTTTAGTTTTAAACAAAAAGGCATTTTATTACATAAGGAGTGCGTGTATCAGGAATCGAACTTGTGACATGCGACTATGTTTTGCACACAGTCCACCGCTGGACTGTGTGTCTAACCCGTTCATATTACTGATTTTAAATAAACTTATAACTTAACTAACTTCGTCTTCTACATTCAAATTACAGTCAACTGATTCACTAATCCGTTTCTTGTTTTTACGATTAACAAACATTCTTAAGGCTAAAATGAAATGGCAGAGACGGTGTTGGAAGTAACATACCGTAGGAATGATATATCACAAAATTTTCCCGTCGGCTCTGTTTTTGTGCACCTCAACTGAACCAAACAATTAACCATTTTGATTAGCTAATCGTGAAATTGAGGTGATCAGCAAATGTTAACAGAGGGTTTGAATGCCCTTACCGATTCTCAGATGAACATAGAGATTTTCAGAACTTTTCCGGCGAACTGAAATTAGCTGAATACAGTGCCTGAATTCGATTTCAATTGAAAGGTTTAAGTTAGAAATAGCCTAACAATTGTTGAACTACAACGTTATTGAAAGATTTACCGTTTTGAGGATGAATACGGTTTTCCGGCGAATCTTGCAGAAATTTCCGGCGAGTTGTTTTAAGCGCTCTGACGGACTGAAAGTGTGACGAAAGTGAAATGGAATGTTGGTATGATGTTTCTGAGTCGCGAGAGGGGTCTTGAGTTGAAGTAATTGGGACTTGATTATTTTCGGTTATAAAAACCGATGATGATGACAATTAACGTTCATTCAATCTGAATTGATGAGAAAACGTCGGTGCATCGGTTATAACCTGAATGTGCGAGTAAACAAACGATTTGATGATTGAATTGCCGATTTCCGTTTCTCAATTGGCGCAACCGGTTTAACCGAGTTTGAGTATAAATGTTATTTGTTTCCTAGAGATGACAGAAAACAACAAGTGGCGAAGTGGTGATGTGTGTGTGTGTTAAGTCATTGAAACTGTGAACCGGCTGACCCGGGTTCGAGTCCCGGCAGCAACTTTTTATTTTTATTTATTTTGTTTTCACTTTTTATCAAATATAATTTTTATAGTTTAGTTTGTTTATTAATTATGCATCATTAAAAATCAAAATAACCATAAATATACAACGTGACATTTATAACTTGATATTCGATTACAAAACGGAGCGGGTTTTGGAAACCCGTTTTTGACAAATGTTACAGGGGGTTCTAGCTAGGTCGATGCTCCACGAATATCATGCGAGGAAGGTGACGCTTCGTTTCATGTCCATCTGGGTGGCGGCATAATTAATCGTTCTTCAAATTTACAATAAATTAAAACATCGTTAGAGGGTCTATGGGCTCGAAGCTCTATGGACACTTTGACATTCAAGTCAAGTTGGGTACCACCACAAGAGAACCAAGTATGTATGTATAAATATCAAGTGGTAGTCTTATTAATTCCCCTTACCTCATAGACTAAAATCGTATAACATGTGTGTTTTCATGGCATGGGGGTTAATCCCTCGTTACGAGGAATTAGTGGGGAAGTGTGTTGACCAAAGCCAATATAGACTTAACGATCGGTTTGGATTCTAACCATTAGAGCGGGTGCATAATTGTTCTATCTCAGTGTATTACATGTAAAGTAAGGATGAATTTGCTATTGATCATTATAACATTTTCATACCATCTTTTGTAATACAAGAGAGACATGATGCATGTTTAATCCAAACGACACCCCTTGCCTTATACCTGTCTACGCAACTATGCCAAGGACGAATCAATACAGATCATCATGTCATCTCATAACCGACGTCCAAAAGCCATCACCTTTTAATACGAAGGGTAACACAACCTCATCCAACCTTTCGACTCGAAGGGTGAGTCTCACCTATTCAAAGTAACCCAATCTAAGGTGAGTTTAGCCTTTTAGGTACAATTGACCACCCCCCCCCCCCCCCCCTAAAGTAAAAATATTGTAAATTTTGTTAATCAAATCCTTTACTTCAAATTCTGCGAATTAAACCACTCTTAGATTAATAAATGCTTTTATTTTCTCTTGTAAATTTTGTTAAAATATTGGCGTGAAACGATTGCCTTATACAATCCAAATAAGGAGAGGTGCTAAGTCATCCAAAATATCCTCATGTAGCCCCATCAATTTTTGCATAGTTTGATACATTACAATGGTTGTTTGTTACTCCAAAAAATGTGAGAAAGGTTATTGTTATTATTAATAATTAAGACTTGTTCTTGGTTGCCCAAGAACAAGGAAATGTTAAAAATACCTCTGCTGTGGGGATACCAAACAATGAATAAAGTAAGAACGAGAGAAGAGCGGAGAGAAGATTTGATTGATCTGGTGTGTCTAACAACGAACCCTTGATCCCTTTTATATAGTGGTTGTTCCTCTTTCCTTCGTGTGGTTGACTTGAACGTTCTATCTATGTTAAGCATCCTGCATATGCCTTTCCACAGCTCATCTTTTCCTAATTAGGCAAAGGTTTAGCGTTTGGCCTTACTTTATTTAGCAATCATTAATATCCTATGTCTTCACGTTTTGTCCTAATGCTTCACACACCTTTTCGGCTGCAGACTTTGAGCTACCTTGATTGTCTCGTAATTTCTTGGTCCCGAAGTTTATGGGGAGGAGGTTGTATTATCCTTCCCTCCAATTATATGTATTAAGCCTTGGTATACTTTCATGTTAATGGTTGTGGTCCTAGACCTTTAGTCTCTTTATTGACCTAGTTAAACAAATACTCCTATATAACACTCTCTGCTGTATAGGAATCATCACTCTGAACCGCAATGATCCTTGGTGCTTTTTTCATTTTTAGCAAGTCTAATAATTAGTTTACAAGAAAGTGGCAACTATGATGGCTCTTATTAATATTACTATGGCAACTTTTGCGATTATGAAAACATTAAGAATTATTTACTGGATCCCATAATAAAACCTGTATTTTTATTGTATATTGTGTGCTTAATTCTTGAGTTTTGGCAGGTATGATTTTCCATGGACGTTAACCAAATATATTCCGTTTTATGGTGGTGCGGATTACCATGACTATCACCATTATGTCGGAGGCCAAGCCAAAGCAACTTTGCATCCGTCTTCACATACTGTGACTACATATATGGAACAGACAAGGTAGTTACAGTTTTCTGTTATCTAGGTTATATATATATAATTATATATATAATATATATATATTATATATATATATATATATATATATATATATATAATCAAAGTGGCATAATATGATAGTACTGTGTTTGTTTTGTAATTTCACCAGGGCTACAGGTACCATAAGAGACTCCTGCAACAGGTATATTCATACAGCAAATATATACATGTATTTGTTGGTAACATTGTGAAAAATTGAATGCATTTTTTATACTGAATTCAACTACTGGTATGATATAGTTACAAGATGACTCAAAAAGCCATGGTGGATCAAGTGCTTCGGGGCCAGATATCAAAATGGAGTGATCACGACAAAACCGAGAGCAATCTGGTTTGCGTTTTTCAGAAATTTTAGCTTTCTTCTGGTGTGACCATGTCATTTAGCTCTTTATGATATCTTGTGCCATGGATATTTTGTGTTTAGAACCAAGATTTTAAAGCGGGGTAACTTTGTAGAATAGTAACCAAGTTTTAAAAGTGTTCCGATTAGGTCACTCAAGTTTCAAAAGTGTTCCAATCAGGTCACTCAACATTCGTTTTTCATTAAAATTAAGGGTTTTTTTTCATCCATTTATAGGTAACCGTGGTGATGTGGATTTTTTTTCTTTTTTCCCTTTTATTTGATGCTGACGTCAAGTGATGACGTGGACTGTAACTTGTTTTTTTTATTTTTTAATGTAATTAAAGTGTTTTTATTTTTAATAAATATAATTTCAAATATTAAACTAATCCGACCCCGGCATCTTATGCTCCATTTTTTTCTTAACACATGGAAAAAAGGACATGGCTCGATTTGAATGTTAAGTTATCTAATTGGGATAGAAATGATATGAATGACCTAATTAGAACACTTTTAAAACTTGGTTACTATTCTGTGACATATACCCATTATAAGCAAGCCTGTTATTTATTTTTTGTGAAAGCAAAAGAAGATTAAACGGTGATTTTAGATTGGGCCAAGATGTTGGTCCAAGTGAGTGTTGAGTAGTTTTCTTTTCTATTTCAAACCCAAATGACTTTCTCTTGTTGAAAATTTTCATTAACCGATTAGATTTAGTTACAAACGATTTGGTTCTTTTAGTTATAAGGGAAAGTGGCTCAGCTAACCGCCCGTTATAGATATGAGTTTATTCACGTGTATTTCAGGTAACAAACACAAGGATGATTCAAGTAATGTATTGTTTATACAAAAAAATTGTAACAAGTTTTTTTCGAGATGTAGTATATTCTTTGTGAAAATATATGAAGATTACGGAGCTTCACTTCGGTTATTTATATGCATATAATCAATCATAAACGAATCACAAAACTTGGTTACAAAAACGTAATAACCATAACTGTACACTGGGATCAAAATTGGTTTAGTTAGTTTTGTTAGATTCTATAGTTATTTGATCTATGATTAAGTTATTTGGTTTATTTGTCTCATTCTGTGGCGCATGACTCTTGTTCAATAGCTGGGATATTGTTTTGTTTATGCTATAGAAATAGAAATTTATATCTTTTTCTACTATGATAGCTGGGATATTGTTTTATTTATACTATAGAAATAGAAATTTATATCTTTTTCTACTATTTCTAATAAGAACTATTCACATGTTCTATATTCACATCAAGGTTTAATAGTTTCAAGTGCAAAAAATATATCTTTTAATGGTAGTGTGATATGTACCAAGAAGATTCTAAAAGAAATCAAACTCCAATCCTTCTTATAGATAAACAGTGCCTCTTTGCAACGGTTTTTGAATGAAATGTTTTATTTAAATTAGTGGCGAACCCAATAATTATTTCTTTGGGGGTGTGAATGAGAAGTTCAACCAACTTTTTTATAGGGTGTGATCGGGATTTTTTGCCTATAAATTACACTAAAAAATTTTATTCAAGGGTGTGCCCGCCCACCTACCACAACACCTAAGTCCACCCCTGGTAAATTTGATGTAAGGCAAAATAGTACGTTTTCAACAAAGTTAAAGTATGATAAAGTTTGCTAAAGTAATAGTAACTTATTGTGATAAAGTCTTAATAAAGTATTGTGTTGTACACATAGCGTACAATAATATGATTCTTAACATGCCCTGTTTGCTTATTTGCTTCTTTATGTATGACATAGTTGCTATTGCTTGATTTAAACTAGAATTCATTTAGCGTAGCTGATTTTTAGTATGCACATGGATAAAGCAAAAACTGACGCATGGCGAAGGTTCCTGAAATACAACTGACATCCTCGTCTCTATTATATTTTTATGCTAAAGACAAATCTTTTAATTTAATTTGGCTTGTAAAGACATTATCGTTACTTTCCACTGTGTGTGGAATGAATTTTAAATTAACTTGAACTAATTACCAAGAAGTAAATCCAATAGTTGAAACCTCCGGGATTGGGGCGTTTCACACCTAAGTTACAAAACCTAATTATATCTTTATATATACCTATGCCATGTATTGTAATCTTTGTAGTGAGCATAATACAATATCTAGTTATAGCTCGTAGACGTAGGATTCACATCAAATCCAAAGTACGTCAAATTATCGTGTTCCTTTTGCTTTTATTTTTCGTTTCTGCACCATCGTTTGTTTGTGTACTGTGAGTTTCGCTGCACTACTTGATACCCAACATTTTTTATTCAGTCAAAGATATGAGACCAAGTTAGATGAATTGAGATGAGATTTCCTTTATAATGGAGATGAAAGTGCACATATCGAAAACAAAATTAAACTGTCATGAGTGTTCGTACCTAACATCTATTTCATGAGATTAATAAACATAAAACATATAAACATCATGAATTTTGTATGTAACGCATAAAGAATTTAAAATTTTAATCAACTATAGTATAGGCTCTAATAACCTATTATATATCCCTATAGTAACCTGGCTCTGATACTAATCTGTCACCCGCTTACGTGGACGCCTACGTGACGAATCATCCTTTAAGGAGTACCATCCTCCACACTCCATCCTACTTCCTAAAGTAGGATCCCTATATCACTTTTTTCAACGACGAATTTCTTTTTAATTCCTGTCGTCTCTTGAACTTGAACCCAAGACCATCATTCTCAAGTTGTTTAAAGGCTTTGCCTAAGGTAGAACCCCTGTATCACTAGTTGACCTATCGCACTCCTTAATCAGTTACATGTACGTTATGAGCTTACTTGTAGCATGCAACTTTTTAACACCTGCCTACCACCTAATCACCTACGTGTACAAGGCTCTAAATCCACACCATCTTTATGACAAGCCATTACCAATGCCACTGGATCACAAGGCCGGCCTTGAGCTGTAGCATATGATGGTCCATTGGTAAAGATAAAGCCTTTAAACACCTGGGTTTGGGAGGAAAAGGTGTTGGTTCAAGTTTTGTGGACGACGGGATTTAAAAAAATTGCCGTTAAAAAACAAAAGATATTCATTAATTATATAAAAATTTATCAAAGAACTTTCTTCCACAAACAAACGTCAAATTGTAACACATGATAACATGAATTTAAGAGAGACTCAAATATATTTAAAGTCTCCTATTGTAACTATTAAAAAAAACGTTTAGACAACACTGAACTTAATTAATTGATTTTGTTGCCTTATTATCAACAAATTATTATTATATAATATAGAAAACTGAACTTAATTAATTAATTATACTAATAATCTTACAAACTAAATCTGTTGAGTTTCTAAAGGAGAAGACAAACATACTTTACGTGGAAACTAAATGTGATTAAAATTGGGTAGAAGTTAATCTCATGAAATAGATGTTAGGTACGAACACTCATGACAGTTTAATGTTGTTTTCGATATGTGCACTTTCATCTCCATTATAAAGGAAATCTCATCTCAATTCATCTAACTTGGTCTCATATCTTTGACTGAATAAAAATGTTGGGTATCAATGTCACATCCCGACCCGCAGCGGAATAAAAGTCGGGACATAATTGGTTATCACCAAAGCTCATGATGTTTACTAAGATGTTTCATATTTATTAAATTCAAATTACAACTTAAATACCCAAAACAAAATCCATACAATTACAAGATAATGAAACTATATAATTATTCCAAAGCTTAAACTTGTTTATTCTTCTAGGCCTTCCTATGTGTTTCTTGTCTCAGCTGGATCACCTGTATCATGTGTAAAACGGGGGATATTTTGGGTCAACAAAAGTTGACGAGTGAACCTTGATAAAACATTGTTACTAATTTTCTTGTTTTATTTAATAAGGAAAATTTGTGCAATAATCACATGTGAGCAAACATATAAATAAACAAACACAAACCACTTTGGATGAGTATATGATATGAATGATGATGTATGTGAGATCAAGGCTCAATCAAACCGAGCCGATCTAATGAGGCACCTGATGCTCAACCCGTCTCCCACGGGGAACTAATGGGCCTGATGAAATGCGTGCACTGAAAATGATAAATCCAATCTACATATAATTCACACAACAATTGATACACATTTGATACACATTTGATCACGGATATGATGTATGCACAAGTGTTTAAATAAAATAAAAGGATTATACGACACATGATACACCCCAAAACATGATTAAAACGGGGAATTGGTAGAGATTCACTCACATTGGGTGCGTTCTTTGATGACGTTGGATGCGCACGAATTTTTTTAGGATTCAATCGACGAGGGAAAAACTAACCTAAAATAATAACGAATGATTCGGTAAATAAATGAATTTTATTTGAGATTAATATTTTTAATTAGTGCTCTTAATGGGATTTTTAGATTTATTCTTGTGAGTTTAAGGAAATTTTCTAACTTTAAAATCCTATTTTTAAGTATTTTTAAATAATTTTCCAATTAAATAAATAAATAAAAAGAAAATAAAAAGTTGACTTTTTGACCGTTGACCGTTGACCGTTGACCGGATCTTAACCGGTCAGACTGTGTTTTCTATGCGCTGAGTGAGGTTCGAACTCGGGACCTCTCGTATACGTGCACGCAGCTCTACCAACTGAGCTACGTGTCTAACACGAAATATTCTCTGTTTTAATTATATATATATACTAATTAACTTTAAACTTATTTGGTTTTTATTAAAAATGATTTATATGGCCGAACCGGTTGCAGAGACCCGGAGTCGAACTCGGGTCCTTTGGTTCGAGTGCGCACAGCCCAACCAGTTGGGCTGTGTGTCTAATCTGCTTAACTACGGAATTATATTCCTCTTATAAACATTCTGTGACTTGATCTGATTAAGTTCTAAAAATGTTGGTTTTATTTCTGAAAATCGGTAACGTGTGCGATTCGAACTCGGGACGTGCATATTGTATTTGCACACAGTCCACCGCTGGACTGTGTGTCTAACCCGTTCGAATATCCAGTTTTAATTATATTTATACATATACTCGACTTCATCTTCTTCGTTTACAAGAACACAGAACAGTGAAATCCGACTGTTCTGTTTAAATCGATCAACAAAACTTATAATTGGTTGAAATGAAATAGAAAAGAAGATTACGGAATAAGATGTACCAAAACAAAGCGTTTTCTTCAGATTTCCGGCAAGAGTCGTTGGCTCTGATTTGTGACTTTCGGCTGAGTGAATTGTTTAACAGTTTTGATCATTGTGGTGTGCAATTAAGTTACTAAGCAAGAGATATCAAGAGGGTTTAGATGATTATACCGATCGACAGTGAGGCTTCGGTTTTCTAGTGATATTCCGGCGAGTGCGGGGATTTCGACAACGTTGTCTGAGACAGACTCTGGTTGAATGATTAAGGTTAATACATGCCGAATAATGGATTACAAGAAAAAGAGTTGAGAATTATACCGATTAGGAGTAAAGTCTCGGTTTTCCGGTGGAATTCCGGCGAATGCGAATATTTCCGGCGACATGTTTTGGAAGGAATAAAGCTTCGGAAACGAACGTGGTTCTGAGCGAAAGGATTTTCAGAGTGTTCAAGTGGGTATTTATAGTGGAAACAAGCTGAATTGGGTTTGAATTGAGTCTTGATTCGCGATTACAGATTTCCGGCGGTTATGACCGAAATTGACTGCCGGAAACGGTTATAATTGGCGTCGAGATTAATTTGTGCGTTTCAGTCAAAGGAAAGGTAGCCAAAATCGCGGAATGTCGGTTTTTCCGGTGACTGCGAGTTCTGGGCCGCCAACACCAATGTGAATCCTACCAAGCCCAATAGTCATGGGGGCCCACATGACTACACAGGCAATGGTATGGGGGACATTGGAGGCCCAAACATGAGCAAACCCAAGACATCCTATGGATGTAGTTGAATTATTGTCAGTTATGTTATTTTTTCGTTCTTTTTACGACACATGACAGCTAGAAACTTCTTAAACTCACAATCTTCCTATGTATGTTCCTGTAGATGTCGGCTAGGCAACTACGTGGAGGTAGAAATTCAGGAAGATCAAATGAACGCTTGGCCAAACAAATTGCTAAACAAATGGCCGCAGTGCTTCCTGACATCGTAATTCAAGTTCAACAAGCTCTCACCGCAAACCCCATCAATCCTCCCAATCAAGAAGACCAGAGCGTCGCCAACCCTCCTTCCAAAAAGTGCTCCTACAAACACTTCAAATCTTGCGATCCCCCGAAATATGAAGGGACCGAAGGTGTTACCGCTCTCCTTCACTGGTTTAAAGAAATGGAAACACTTTCCTCAATTGCGATTGTCCCGAGGATCGCAAGGTACGTTATGCAACTGGAAGACTCTTCGGGGTAGCCCTTACCTGGTGGAACACGGAAAAGGGTAAACGAGGAGTTGAAGACGCCATAGCCTTAACATGGGAAGAGTTAAGGGAACTCATGACAAGACGCTTCTGTCCAAGAAGCGAAATCAAAAAGTTGGAAGATGAATTCCACGCGCTGAAACAAAAGGAAGGAGATCACACCTCCTATAATAAGCGATTTCTCGAGCTGAACCAAATGATCCCTAATTTGTTCACCCCCTTGTACCGCTTAGTCGAACATTACATTCGAGGTCTTCCCTCGAAAATTCAAGACTCGGTTTTAAGCACTTCGCCTGCAACACTTGAAGCCGCGATGGAGTTAGCTACAGAACTCACTGAAAATCGCATTCGAAACGGCAAATTCAAGGATGAAAAAAAGAAAGCACCCATAGAGACCTCAACTACAAACCACCTAGTCTCCTCCTCAAAGTTTGCTGGTAAGAGGAAACGAAACAGCAAGAATTTTGCTGTCACTCAAACCAACCCTCCTATCACTGCTGCACCAATCACCCAAATCGCTCCCTCAGCTGCACCATTCAAAAAGCCATACACCGGCCCACACCCAAAATGCAACCGTTGCCAGTACCATCACCCTCCCGAACATCCCTGCCAACATTGCACCAGCTGTGGCCGTGCGGGTCACACCATCCAAACCTGTCGTACTCTTCAACGAATGAACCGCAATCAACCCCCAACCCAAACCCACCATCAGATAGTGGGTCAAGCCCAACAACCCTTACTTCTACCACCTGTACCACACACAGCCCAAACTTACTACCAACCCAACTACCCCATGATGCAACCCATGCGAGCTTGTTACAACTGTGGGGACCCAAACCACTTCAGAAACACTTGTCCACGCTTAGTGAACATCATCCATGCTCAAGCCCAAGCGAACCCAGTAAACCAAGCTAACCAAGCTCCTCCACCTGCCAGAGGAAGAGCTTTCAACATCAATGCCAACCAAGCTAGGGCTGACAACAACATGGTCAACGGTACGTTTCTCATCAATGGTAGTTATGCATCCATGTTATTTGATACTGGCGCGGATAAGAGTTTTGTGTCCTTAGAATTCGAACCTATCCTCAACCGAACTCGTGTTAATCTCATGGAATCTCTAACGGTGGAAGTTGCTGACGGAAAACCCGTTTCATTAAATTCTATTATACGCAATTGTACCCTCACTCTAAACGATCACGACTTTCCAGTTGACCTCATTCCTATGAAGTTGGGAAGTTTCGATGATATAATCGGTATCCAGCATCACGCTGAAGTAGTGTGCCGCGAAAAGTTCATTCGCATTCCTCTTGCAGACGGTCAGACCCTACGTATTTTTGGAGAAAACCCTTCGAAAGGACTCAAATTAATGTCCTGCCTTCAAGCCCGAAAATATCTCCGCAAGAACTATGTCGCATTCCTAACTCACGTCGTCAAAAAGGGAAACAAGGAGAAGAAGCTCGAAGATAATCCAGTTGTGAAAGAATTCCCACAAGTCTTTCCCGACAACATTTCAGGACTCCCTCATGTGAGAGAAGTCGAATTCCGCATCGATCTTGTACCTGGCGCTACACCAGTCGCAAAATCTCCTTATAGGTTAGCCCCATCCGAAATGCAAGAGCTGGCCAGTCAACTGCAAGAGCTGACTGACAAAGTATTCATACTTCCTAGCTCCTCGCCTTGGGGTGCACCTGTTCTCTTTGTGAAGAAGAAAGATGGAACGTTTCGCAGTGTGCATTGATTATAGAGAACTCAACAAGTTAACGGTTAAAAATCGCTATCCACTACCTCGCATCGATGACCTCCTAGATCAACTTCAAAGCGCCACCTGCTTTTAAAAAATCGACCTTCGTTCAGGTTATCATGAGCTCAGAGTACATGAAGAAGATATCCCAAAGACCGCCTTCCGGACTCGTTATGGTCATTACGAATTCATGGTCATGCCATTCGGTTTAACCAACGCCCCCGCTGTCTTCATTGATCTAATGAATAGGGTATGCAAACCCTACCTCGACCGTTTCGTCATAGTCTTCATCGACGATATTCTTATCTACTCCAAGTCTAAATCCGATCATGGACGACACCTTAGACTCATCCTTACACTCTTAAGGACTGAAAAGCTCTACGCTAAATTCTCAAAATGTGAATTCTGGTTAGGAGAAGTAAACTTCCTTGGACATGTCGTCAATGACAAGGGAATTCATGTTGATCCTTCAAAAATCAGGCAGTGCAAGAATGGCAAGCGCCACGTACCCCTACCGAAGTAAGGTCATTTTTGGTTTGGCTGGTTACTATCGACGCTTCATTGCCAATTTTTCTCGTATTGCTGTCCCACTCACGGCCTTGACTCATGAAGGAAAACCCTTCATATGGGGACCTAAGCAAGAAGAGGCCTTCCAAACTCTAAAGCAAAAACTTTGTGACGCACCTATCCTCACACTCCCTGAAGGTTGCGATGACTTTGTAGTATATTGCGACGCATCAGGGCAAGGGCTAGGCTGTGTATTAATGCAAAGAGGAAAAGTGATAGCCTATGCTTCTAGGCAACTCAAAGTCCATGAGAAGAATTACACCACCCACGACCTGGAACTTGGAGCCGTTGTGTTCGCTCTCAAGATATGGAGACATTACCTCTATGGTACCAAGTGTGAAATACACACTGACCACAAAAGTCTCCAACATATCTTCAACCAGAAGGAGTTGAATATGAGGCAACGAAGATGGGTCGAACTTCTCAACGACTACGACTGTGAAATTCGGTATCATCCTGGCAAGGCAAACGTGGTGGTTGATGCACTCAGTCGAAAAGGTTATGCGAACTCCATTCGTCTTCTATGTTCGCAAATCATAACCGACATCAAGGATCGAATCCGAGCAGCTCAACATGTTTCTGTAACAGAAAATGACGTACGCGATGAGCTGTCGTGTGGAGCTGAACTAAAAATCGAAACCAAATCCGACGGTATTCTATACTATTTAAATCGCATATGGATTCCTGATCGCGATAACCTTCGTGATTTCCTCATGAATGAGGCGCACCAAACACGATACTCTGTACACCCAGGAGCCGACAAGATGTATCAAGACCTACGATACACCTACTGGTGGCCTGGCATGAAAAAGGATATCGCTGTTTTTGTTTCCAAGTGCCTTACCTGTTCCAAAGTAAAAGCTGAACATCAAAGACCTTCAGGACTTCTAGTCCAACCCGAAATACTTGTATGGAAGTGGGAAAACATAACCATGGATTTCATTACCGGGTTACCTCGCACCTCCAGTGGGTATGACACCATATGGGTAATAATCGATCGTCTTACAAAGTCATCTCACTTCATTCCGATTCGCGAGGACTTCAAGAACGAGAAGTTAGCTCGTATCTACATCATCGAGATGTAAGCCGTCATGGTGTACCTTTAAGCATCATTTCAGACCGTGATGGTCGTTTCACCTCACGAACATGGTGAGCCGTACAAACCGCCTTGGGTACACGATTAGACCTCAGTACCGCTTTTCATCCTCAAACCGATGGTCAATCTGAACGCACCATCCAAACCCTTGAAGACATGCTGCGAGCATGCGTCATAGATTTCAAAGGGAACTGGGACGCACATCTACCATTAGTTGAATTTTCGTACAACAATAGCTATCATTCAAGTATCGGCATGGCTCCTTTCGAAGCTTTATATGGTCGTAAGTGCCGATCTCCAGTGTGTTGGCACGAAATTGGGGAATCACAAATCACCGGTCCAGAATTAATTCAAGAAACAACCGACAAGGTCATTCAAATTCGAAACAATCTTCTAGCGGCTCAAAGTCGTCAAAAAAGTTATGCAGACAAACGACGAAAGCCCTTGGAGTTTGACATTGGTGATCAAGTACTTTTAAAAGTATCACCGTGGAAGGGAGTGGTTCGTTTTGGCCAAAAGGGAAAGCTAGCACCACGCTACGTAGGACCTTTCAAGATACTCAAAAGAGTAGGTCCTATAGCATACAAGCTTGACCTACCAGAAGAGCTCAACAGAATTCATCCCACATTCCACGTATCAAACTTGAAGAAGTGCCTCGCCGATGAAAACCTCCATATTCCTCTAGAAGACATTCAAGTCGATGAATCTATGCACATCATTGAAAGACCAGTAGAAATCATGGACTTCGGAGAGAAGTGTTTAAGACGAAGTCGTATTCCAATTGTCAGGGTACGTTGGGAGTCAAACGAGGACCTGAGTTTACTTGGGAACGTGAAGACTCAATGCGCGAAAAATACCCACATCTTTTTCCTGTTACCACTACTACTTAAATTTCGGGACGAAATTTCTAAAAGTAGGGGATACTGTAACATTCGTCGAAAAACGGGTTTCAAAACCGCTTTCTTTTATCAATCAAATATTCAGTTATAAGTTTCGTTGCGTATTTATGGTTCATATTAATTTTAAACAATACATAATTAATAAATAAATTAGAATTTAAAAACCATAATTTATAATTAATAATAAATAATGAATAAAAAATAAAATGGAGACGCCGGGTTTCGAACCCGGGTCACCCACAAACACAAGCACACAACACACCACTCCGCCACACACTTCACTTGTGATAAACACTGAATCAAATAACATATATAATAAAACCGAAAGTCAAATCTGCAATCAGCGCGCCCAGAACTCGCACTCACCGGAAAAACCGACATTCCGCGATTTTGGCTACCTTTCCTTTGACTGAAACGCACAAATTAATCTCGATGCCAGTTATAACCGTTGCCGGCAGTCAATTTCGGTCATAACCGCCGGAATCTGTAATCGCGAATCAAGACTCAATTCAAACCCAATTCAGCCTGTTTCCACTATAAATACCCACTTGAACACTCTGAAAATCCTTTCGCTCAGAACCACGTTCGTTTCCGAAGCTTTATTCCTTCCAAAACACGTCGCCGGAAATATTCGCATTCGCCGGAATTCCACCGGAAAACCGAGACTTTACTCCTAATCGGTATAATTCTCAACTCTTTTTCTTGTAATCCATTATTCGGCATGTATTAACCTTAATCATTCAACCAGAGTCTGTCTCAGACAACGTTGCCGGAAATCCCCGCACTCGCCGGAATATCACTGGAAAACCGAAGCCTCACTGTCGATCGGTATAATCATCTAAACCCTCTTGATATCTCTTGCTTAGTAACTTAATTGCACACCACAATGATCAAAACTGTTAAACAATTCACTCAGCCGAAAGTCACAAATCAGAGCCGACGACTCTTGCCGGAAATCTGAAGAAAACGCTCTGTTTTGGTACATCTTATTCCGTAATCTTCTTTTCTATTTCATTTCAACCAATTATAAGTTTTGTTGATCGATTTAAACAGAACAGTCGGATTTCACTGTTCTGTGTTCTTGTAAACGAAGAAGATGAAGTCCAGTATATGTATAAATATAATTAAAACTGGATATTCGAACGGGTTAGACACACAGTCCAGCGTGGACTGTGTGCAAATACAATATGCACGTCCCGAGTTCGAATCACACACGTTACCGATTTTCAGAAATAAAACCACATTTTTAGAACTTAATCAGATCAAGTCACAGAATGTTTATAAGAGGAATATAATTCCGTAGTTAAGCAGATTAGACACACAGCCCAACTTGTTGGGCTGTGCGCACTCGAACCAAAGGACCCGAGTTCGACTCCGGGTCTCTGCAACCGGTTCGGCCATATAAATCATTTTTAATAAAAACCAAATAAGTTTAAAGTTAATTAGTATGTATATATAATTAAAACAGAGAATATTTCGGGTTAGACACGTAACTCAGTTGGTAGAGCTGCGTGCACGTATACGAGAGGTCCCGAGTTCGAACCTCACTCAACGCATAGAAAACACAGTCTGACCGGTCAAGACCCGGTCAACGGTCAAAAAGTCAACTTTTTATTTTCTTTTATTTATTTATTTAATTGGAAAATTATTTAAAAATACTTAAAAATAGGATTTTAAAGTTAGAAAATTTCCTTAAACTCACAAGAATAAATCTAAAAATTCCATTAAGAGCACTAATTAAAAATATTAATCTCAAATAAAATTCATTTATTTACCGAAATCATTCATTATTATTTTAGGTTAGTTTTTCCCTCGTCGATTGAACCTAAAAAAATTCGTGCGCATCCAACGTCATCAAAGAACGCACCCAATGTGAGTGAATCTCTACCAATTCCCCGTTTTAATCATGTTTTGGGGTGTATCATGTGTCGTATAATCCTTTTATTTTATTTAAACACTTGTGCATACATCATATCCGTGATCAAATGTGTATCAAATGTGTATCAATTGTTGTGTGAATTATATGTAGATTGGATTTATCATTTTCAGTGCACGCATTTCATTAGGCCCATCAGTTCCCCGTGGGAGACGGGTTGAGCATCAGGTGCCTCATTAGATCGGCTCCGTTTGATTGAGCCTTGATCTCACATACATCATCATTCATATCATATACTCATCCAAAGTGGTTTGTGTTTGTTTATTTATATATGTTTGCTCACATGTGATTATTGCACAAATTCCTATTAATAAAACAAGAAATTAGTAACAATGTTTTATAAGGTTCACTCGCCAACTTTTGTTGACCCAAAATATCCCCCGTTTTACACATGATACAGGTGATCCAGCTGAGACAAGAAACACATAGGAAGGCCTAGAAGAATAAACAAGTTTAAGCTTTGGAATAATTATATAGTTTCATTATCTTGTAATTGTATGGATTTTGTTTTGGATATTTAAGTTGTAATTTGAATTTAATAAATATGAAACATCTAGTAAACATCATGAGCTTTGGTGATAACCCAATTATGCCCCGACTTTTATTCCGCTGCGGGTCGTGATGTAACATTGATACCCAACATTTTTTATTCAGTCAAAGATATGAGACCAAGTTAGATGAATTGAGATGAGTTTCCTTTATAATGGAGATGAAAGTGCACATATCGAAAACAACATTAAACTGTCATGAGTGTTCGCACCTAACATCTATTTAATGAGATTAACTTCTACCCAATTTTAATCACATTTAATTTCCACGTAAAGTATGTTTGTCTTCTCCTTTAGAAACTCAACAGATTTAGTTTGTAAGATTATTAGTATAATTAATTAATTAAGTTCAGTTTTCTATATTATATAATAATAATTTGTTGATAATAAGGCAACAAAATCAATTAATTAAGTTCAGTGTTGTCTAAACGTTTTTTTTTAAATAGTTACAATAGGAGACTTTAAATATATTTGAGTCTCTCTTAAATTCATGTCATCATGTGTTACAATTTGACGTTTGTTTGTGGAAGAAAGTTTCTTTGATAAATTTTTATATAATTAATGAATATCTTTTGTTTTTTTAACGGCAATTTTTTTAAATCCCGTCGTCCACAAAACTTGAACCAACACATTTTCCTCCCAAACCCAGGTGTTTAAAGGCTTTATCTTTGCCAATGGACCACCATATGCTACAGCTCAAGGCCGGCCTTGTGATCCAGTGGCATCGGTAATGGCTTGTCATAAACATGGTGTGGATTTAGAGCCTTGTACACGTAAGTGATTAGGTGGTATATAGGGGTAAAAAAGGCAGGTGTTAAAAAATTGCATGCTACAAGTAAGCTCATAACGTACATGTAACTGATTAAGGAGTGCGATAGGTCAACTAGTGATACAGGGGTTCTACCTTAGGCAAAGCCTTTAAACAACTTGAGAATGATGGTCTTGGGTTCAAGTTCAAGAGACGACATGAATTAAAAAGAAATTCGTCGTTGAAAAAAGTGATATAGGGATCCTACTTTAGGAAGTAGGATGGGATGTGGAGGAGGGTACTCCTTAAAGGATGATTCGTCACGTAGGCGTCCACGTAAGCGGGTGTAAGGGATGAGCCTAAAGGGATTGGCCTAGGGTGTGGAGATGAGCCCCTTGATATATATATACATACGTATGTATGTATAGTTGTGTGTGTGCTGGATAAAGAAGTGAGGCCCGGCAAGAACGTTTAGGGGGCGACAGAGAGGACGGGGACGACACGGGGGCAGTGTGTAGCCCCGTCACCGCACCAGGTCGACCCGGGGACAACCCGTACCGTCCAGCCTAAGTTACTGAAGGCAAAAGATCTGGTACACTTCAAATTATTCTTTATTTTTACAAGTTAATTGTAAAGGATTACTGCTTTTATAGTTTTATATTGGGTCGGGTATTGAGGTCGTATATGTTCATCTTATTGTTGCCTTATTATAATGACTAATGGCTGTTTGAAATGATTTAGACAACACTAAACTTTGAAGATATATGCATGTTAAGGACTGTAAAATAACTAATAATAATAAAATAGTTAATAAAGTAAATAAGTAAAATACTTGAGTGTCATGTGATTTTCCATTTTAGTATTCCTCCCTTAAAATCTAAAAGGCTTCCATTTCCCCACAGTCTATATAAGTCTTTGATGGAATAAAATGTAGTACTCACAATGTTGCCCTACGCCACCCTGCAAGAGGCTGAGACCGCCATCGGTCGATCTCTCACTCTTGCGGAAACCTTATGGTTTAATTACACGGCCAATAAGTCGGATTACGCCCTCTATTGCCACGCCATTCCCTTACTTTTTCTCTCATCAATTCTAGTACTCTCTTCTACGTTCTTATCGAACTCATATTTCCGATAGCCACTTATAAAATTCAACCCAAGATTAAGATTTCTTTATACGATAACTTCAAATGTTACTTGGTCGTCATACAGACGTTCATCCTCGTTGTTGCACCTACACTACTCATCTCTTATCCTTCCATAAAAGTAAGATTAATTTGACAACTCTTAATCGAATATAAACGGTTGTTATTAATTAAGGGTGTGCATATTCACACACCTTGATGCCTATATGCAAACCAAGTGGGACCCTTATATACGTCACATATAGGTTTGTACGTGGCGTATAGCCATCTTTTTCAATTTCCAAGAGAATCTCTAATTGTGTTTTATCATTTTATATACGCCACGTATAGGTTTATACGCGACATATAGACCTAAAAGACCATTTTACCCCTGGTCCAGGGCCCATACGCAACCAAAACAAGGGGTAAAAGGATCAATTTTACCCTTTATATACGCCCACGTTGCGTATATAAAGGTCTTTTTTACATTCATGTACAATATTTATCGGTTTAGCAAAGTTTTATAAAAGTATTTTAAAAAATAAATAAATAAAAAACAATAGATGTAGTATCGTATCATATAGTATAGTACAAATCTCGTATAAGCCTTTAGGTGTAGTATAATATCATATCTTATCGTATCGTATCGTATAGTGTAGTATCATATAGGTGTAGTATAGGTCCGTATATGCTTATAAGTGTCGTATATGCCTATAAGTGTAGTATAGTATCATATCCTATCGTATCGTATAGTATAGGATCGTATCGTATAGGTTTAGTATAGGTCTTGTATATGCCTACAGGCGTATTATAGTATAGTATATTATAATATAGTATCGTATAGCTGTAGTATTGGTGCTGCATAGGCCTATAGGTGTAGTATAGGTCCCGTATATGCCTATAGGTGTAGTATAGTTTCATATCCTATCGTATCGTATATTAGCATATGGTGTAGTATCGTATCGTATAGGTGTTGTATAGGTCTTGTATATGCCTATAGGTGTATTATAGTATTGTATAGTATCGTATAGTTGTAGTATTGGTGCCGCATAGACCTATAGTTGTAGTATAGGTCTTATATAGGCTTATAGGTCTTGTATATGCCTATAGGTGTTATATAGTTCTCGTATAGGTATATAGGTGTAATATTGTATAGTGTGGTGTGTATAAGTCTCGTATAGGCCTCATATAGGCCTATATGTGTAGTATCGTATAGTATAGGTCTATACGAGACCTACGTTACACCACACAAAGGCTTACAAGGCCAATACGGGACCTACACTACACCTATACGAGACTTAAGTTATACTATGCAATACGATACGATATTACACCTATAGGCCCATAGGAGACTTATACGAGACCTATACTACACTATACTATACTATACGATACAATATCACACTTATAGGCTTATACGAGGTCAATACGGGACCTATACTGCACCTATATGATACAACAAGTCTGGTATCGCATAAAAATGATTAACATTGTATAAAAACGTTTGTAAAAATCTTTTTTTTATTTATTTAAAAAACAAAACTTATTTTCTTATAAAACTTTGCTAAAACAATTAATATTGAATAAAATGTTGGTTAAAAATGAAATAAAAAAGAACCCTTATATACGTCCCATATAGGCCTATACAAGGCACATACGGGGCAGGGTTCTTGTACAAGACCTATACGAGGGTCCTATACACCCCCCGTATAGGCTTATACGCGCGTATAGGAGCTGCCAAACCAGAACTAACACTAGTCAGACACTGATATTTTATGTAAGCCTATACGCCATGTACTCATAAACCCTAAAGTGTGCAAATAGGCGCCTTAAGTGTGCCAATAGTTTTAATTAATATTAATCCTAACTTGTGATTGATATATGTATGTAGATGATAGGTATTCGAACAAGCTTGCCCTTACCGTCATTAATGGAGATTATAGCTCAGTTGATAATCTACTTTATTATTGAAGATTACACTAATTATTGGCTCCATAGAGCTTTTCACATCAAGTGGGTGTATGAGAATATCCATAAGGTTCATCATGAATACGCAGCGCCTACGGGGTTTACTACTCAGCATGCACACTGGCTGGAGATATTGTTGTTTGGGATTCCAGGTTATTTGGGTCCTGCAATTGTTCCGGGGCACATGATTACGTTCTTGTTATGGCTTTTCTTGAGGCAGTCTGAGGCCGTTGAGATTCATAGTGGGTAAGTTAAATAGCAACAAAGTTTCAGGTCCTTGTTTAATTATGTTAAATTTTACCATGCAATGTGTTTGCTCTTTTGGTCAATGTATTTGATTCCTGGGAAATTCCAAAAATAAAAACATGACTAGTCGATACTCACAAAATAAAAAAAAAATATAAAGACTTTTCAAATTTTTTCTTTCACTATACAGTTTGTTCTTTTGATTGAAGCATTTATATTTTTAACGACCAACACCCTCCCCCAAAGTGTACTACTAATTGAAGACGTGATTTGTAAAAGAGTTTAACTAATTAGTATTTAATTAATAATGTGAAAGTTTAATGATATCGGTTTAGCATTTTAAATTCGTTTGCAGGTTTATCTAGTTATTTGAATGTCTTTCACGGATTTGAGTTTGAGTATGTTTAGTTCTTTGCTTAGTATTTTTAGGGACGAATGTCGATGATTGTTTTGTGTGATTTCCGATTCCAAAATAGTAAGTGTTGAACTTCTACGGGTTCACAAAATCCGGTTTGTTTATTTGTGTTTTGCATTAATTAGCAAGTTGGGCCAACAACATCCACATATTGCCCGCTTTGTGGGAATTGAACCCTCACCACTTTGGTGAGAAAAACACATGATGCCACTAGGCCAAGAGGCCATAAGCGGTCAATGCATATGTCCATTTGATAATTTCGGTTTCATGATGGTCGCGGGTATAATTTTATGGTGTGCTTAATTACATTGCAGGTATGACTTACCCTGGACATTAAAAAAATACATACCATTTTATGGTGGTGCAAAATTCCATGATTATCACCATTACGTTGGAGGCCAAAGCCAAAGCAACTTTGCACCCATCTTCACTTATTGTGACTACCTTTATGGTACACATAAGGTAGTTACTTTTAATTCAATATATATTTTCTTTAGTTTTATATTTGATCATAGTATATGTGGGATTAGTGATGGCTTTGCTTTCTACTCTCACTAGGGCTACAAGTACCATAATAGACTCCAGCAACAACAACAGGTAAATCTATTTATTTGCTAATATGTAATAATACATGCCCTAAGAGAGGTGAAAGTTAAATATTGCTCAATCTAAGATCTATACAACCTTGGTTTTAGAAACTGCGAAACACTTTGACGCATTTTGGTCATCAAAGACGAGGCACGCATAACTAAAAGATGTATCTCGTTTTAGAAACTGCGAAACACTTTGAGCCGTTTTGTTAAGTAAACCATTCACAATATCTTCAGTTTTTGGCCATCTATTCATAATACGTCCTCAGGGGCGGACGTACCTTAGGGGAAGGGGTAGCCTCCGCTACCCCTTGGCGCTCTGACGGTAGTGTAAATTTTGAAAATTTTGACCATTTTTCGATTTCATTACCATTTTTTTTATAAAATGTTACCCCTACGAAGGTTTTCTAGATCCGCCATTGAGCGTCCTCCATAACCTAACTTTGACTCACATGTGCATGAAGCGCCACTTCAAAGACTTGACGCATTTTTCTAAAACCAAGTGTTTTGCAAGATCAATTGTATGATTTTCATGAACTGAAAAACCTTATTTTGTTTTGATTAATGTAATTTAGTTGAAAAATGGCTTAAAAAGCGAGCTAAGCAAATTGGTGGATCGTATGCATCCGCAGCAATTATCAAATCAGAGTAACCATATTCTCTAGATCGACTAGAAACTTCCATTGGTGAATTACCAAAGGATGTTTTATACATGGTATAGCTTGTATATCAGTATATGTCATGAAGGAGTTATATATACATCTAGATACATCTATGTGTGTGTATATATAGAGAGAGATAGAAGTGAATAAGTGATCACTACACTATCTTTTTATAAAAAAATGTTGGGTGTATATTATGTGCAGCTATGAACAACTCAACGGGGTGAGCAGCAATTAACCGACATAACCGAACCATACAAAAAATTGTTGGTTGGTTTTATATTTTTTTTTTCAGAAAACCGTGAAACCAAACCGAATAAAAAAAACCATTTCCTTTTCAATGTTAGTTATTTAGTTTATGGATTACAATTTTTATTATTGAATGTTAAGTAAGTCACAACAAATTAACAAATGGTGCAGCCTACAAAATTTATGCCCAAAGGTGTAATAATTTGTTAATAATTAACTAACAAAAATAACTAGGTCCAAAGGTTTCGGCCCATCATGAGAAATGAAAACTGAAAAACGAACAGTTTTCAAAAAACCAAAAACCAAAAACCAAATTTTTCGGTTTTAACCCAAAACTAACCCATAAACTCCCCTACAATTCACTATGTTATATAATTCACTAGAGCATGATAAATCGGCAATTAAGAGGCAAACTACTCTCTTTGTTGACAACTCCGTTAATGAACAAATCCCTCCAACTTTGTTGATGTGTTTTGGAACCCATAAAGCCAGGATATGTTACCTTGCGTGCAAACTGACAGTTAGGCCATATGTTATACATCATGAGCGTGAGAGTCGACTGAGCCATGTCAACTCACACTCACTAGAACACCGCGCCACACCGCTACCTGCCAATGTGGTGAGTGTGAGCTGTGAATGCTTGACCATACTCACGTTAGTGAGGAAATTAATGAAATAAAGCCCTTTAACTAATCAAAAGAAGCCAATTTGTCTTTTGATTTTTTTTTTCTATTTATTAATTATAATATTTATTTTATACTTGATTTTTTTAAATAACTCTACTCGCTAGTTTAAACAAAAACGTGGATCACAATTTTGTTTATTTTTTCCGAACATTCCGAAATGAATTTTATTGGAAGCTTAGTAGTTTTCAACTAGGGATGTGAGTTATGTCGGGTTTGCATGTGACAGGTGACGTATTGAAATGTGGAATCTGAACATGACCCGTCTTTTTACTCCTGTCAAGATTTCAACTCTAACCCGAACACACAAAAATTCAGGTCAACTAAAAGATGAACGTTTAATCCATTTATCTAAATAAGTCAAAACGACTAAAGAAATCGATGGTCTTTTGGTCGTCAACTAGAAGACGAACGTTTAATCCATTTCTTATGGTTTGTTATTTTACACCACAACATGAAGCACATACTCAAAAAGTTCCGTTATATAAGGGATGTATTGGAACGGGAAGACATCGTTATAAACAAAGTTAATACGGATCAGAATCTAGCAAACCTCTTCACTAAACCTATGTCTCTGGTTAGACATAAGGAGCATGCTTAGAAAAATGGCTTAGATTTGCTAGACAATGGGTTTGGTCTGTAATTTTAGTATTTGGTGCTTTCGTCGTTACATTGTATATTTATTCTAATTTAATTAATGGTTAAATGCATTATAAATTAATAATGTTCTATGTTCGATTTTAGTACATTTAAGTATCCTTGAATTGTGTATTCTAAATGTCCACACTCAGTCAGAATCATGGGAATCAATCTAAATTAAGACACTTATGAATATGAATGATTGGTTGTTCATGAGACAAAAGCTCAAGGTGTGAAGAACGAATATTCATAGATAAGCATTGGAGAATTTTTTTTGAACAGTTACTTTCTTTTTGAGTGAGCCAATATCACATCGCCTAAATGGTGGCCCTAGCCAAGATCTACCCAGACACCGGGCCCGCGTTGGGTTGGTCAGACTTGGTTACGTCGTTCTCTCGGAAACCATACTGCCTCCACACGAGTTGTCTCGCTTAAGTAACAACCGGATGAAAACTGGGTGCGGCTCAGGATCGAACCCCCCTCGGTGGGTTTGTCACCATCGTTGCCCAACCACTGAGCATAAGCCCAGGGTTATATCCACCCCATAGTGAAAACCGATATGATCTTCTATCCTTCGACCTAAGGGACATACTTAAACAAACTTCAACCAAAGGTTGTTTTTGGATCTTATTTAACGTCGTTCCTAAGACAAGACATTAATAATGGTATTTGAGTGGGAATAAATAGGGCTGACATATCGTGTCAATCCAACCTGTTAAGACCCGAATGCGATAAGACGCGAACCCGAAACAGGTAAACATGAACACGGACACAAAATCTTACCGTGTCAGATTTTTCAAACACGGACACGAACCTGATAATAAACAGGTTACACGAAAGACCTGTTAAAACACGAAAAAATTACTAATATAAAATACAACCTGTTAAGACACAAACACAATATATAACTACATATGACAAATTTAAATGGAGGTATACATCAGGGGATCACGATAGAGGTAAATAAATTTAAATGAAGTTACATATTAAACAAAGAAAAGTACATAAAATAATCGAAAAGTAAAGAAAAGTACAAATTTATTTTTCAATCGGGAAGTACATAGATTTACAAAACCTAAAAAAATTATAAGAATTTCTTTGCATACTAATTATTAAACAATATAAAAAGAGGTATATAAAAATGATATGTGTATCGATTTTATTATAAAATAAAAAGTTTTAAATTAGAGGTCGATAAAAAGTTTGATATTTAAATTAAATTAAAAATATTATAATATCGTATAATACCCGTTATAATGATTACCAAAATATTTAATTTTTTTTTCTTTTTTCTTTTAATTTTCTATTTGTCAATTCAATAATTAAATGGCGTTTTAATAATCACTGTCTTTCATTTTTTATCACTTCACGCAGGAGAGTCAGTGTTTAGGCATTATGAGGCGTGAAGTTGGCCTCTTCACGTCACTTCATTTTCCACTACACATGGTCTAAGGTACAGGTGCACAAAAAATCCGAACCCGGAATCGGACCCGAAAAAAAACCAGGAACTTGGTTTCTTTATATCTGGGTTTTTAATACCCGAACCCGTACCGGACCCTACCGTAGGTAGGGATAGGGTATGCATTTCACTACCAAAACCCGTACCCGAACCGGACCCGATTTGTACTCGGTAATAACCGGAACCGGGTTTTCCAATACCCGAAACCGGGTTTTTCAAATACTTGAAAAATACCCAAAAAATACCCTTAAAATGTGCAACCCATTAAAAAATCTAACCTATACCTGAAATATATATGGAAAAAAGCCCGAAAAAACCCAAAAATAGGGTTTTTTCAATACCCGAAAATAGGGTATTCAAATACCCGGTTTTAGAATGCCCGGTTCTATACCCGACCCGAACCCGATGCATAGGGTATGGTTTTTAGAGACAATACCCGGACCCGAACCCAACCCGGGTATTGCCAATACCCGATTTTCCAATACCAAATCATACCCAAACCTGGTTCCATACCCGAAACCGGGTATTTGAAATCCCCGATTTGTGCACCTCTAGTCTAAGGTCTCATCTTCAATAGATAAAACCCAGCCGGGTTATTAGCATCTCTTAAATCAAAGCCCACATCTAAATCCCTGAGCCCAAATAATGTTGCAACAAAAAAAAATAAAACAAACAATTGGAACCCAATGTGTGCCCAAAGGTGGTTGCGACCCAAGAAAACTCACATGGAAATGGCCATGCAGCTTTGTAACAAAAAAAGAAAAAGAAAAAAGCTTTGTTACACATCCATGAGCCGACTGCACCCTTCAAACCTAGTGTCCAGATTCAATGTCTGATTTTAAGCGACCGCTTTCAAAAGTCGTAGGACCCATTTGGAAAGTTAATCAATGTAACCAGCAATCAGATCATATCCAAACCCGTTAACAAATCCATTCGCCGACTCGGATAAAAAAAAACTCGATCAAAAACACCTCCAAACAAATAGCAAGAAAAAGAAATTTGAACGCAACAAACTAAGACTGTTTGGAAACTTCTAAATAGGTAAATGTTGAATCAATAAGAGGTTTGAACCGGTAAGAAGTCTGAACCATTAAGAGCCAATATAATGCTTAATCATTTAAAGGCAAATGCTAACCAATTCAGATAAGAGGTCTTAACCATTCAGACTCAGTATAATGCTTAACCATCCAAAGGCAAATATCTGAATCATTCAGACATCTCTCCCGAAACAACAGTCTAAATCATTAAGTGTTGAACCATTAAGAGTTCTGAACCATTAAGAGGCTCATTAAAAGCTAAACAAACAGCCCCTAAATCAAACCTCCCAGACGAGGAACGTCTCGTCTCCTAATTCGAAGATTTAAGACCCCGAAAACCGGGTGTCTCAAAGTTGGTCGTTATTGCATAAATAGAATAAAAGCTAAATACATTAAAAAAACCCTCAAAGAATACACAGCGGAAAATTTAAGTCAAAATTCCCAAAACACGAAAAATATCCAAACTAAATACAAAATTTAATGTATTAAAAAATTGATTTCTTAAATAAGCATCTCCAACTAAAAATGTCAACTTCAAATGTCAGGTAGCTTCATGCAACATCAAAGTGATCATTCGTTCATCCAACTGAGGGGCTGTTTGTTTATCTCTTAATGATGCTCTTAATAGTTCAGATCTCTTACTGGTTCCGTATTTAATGGTTCAAACTATTTGTTTCGCGAGCAAATGTCTGAATGGTTCAGACATTTGCCTCTGAATGGTAAAAGCATTATATTGAGTTTGAATGGTTAATACCTCTAATCTGAATTGGTCAAACATTTGTCTCTGAATGGTTTAAACATTATACTGGCTCTTAATGATTTAGACCTCTTACTGGTTCAACACTTAATGATTCAGACCTCTTACTAGTTCAGCACTTAACCATTCAGAAGTTGCCAAACAACCCCTAAGCTGATGTGTGTGTGTGTGTATACATATATTGAAAAAGTGAAAAATACCAAAGCCATTCCTATGTGTTTCTTTCTTTAGCTTGTTCACCTGTATCATGCGTAAAACAAAATATTTGGGTCAACAATAGTTGGCGAGTGAATCTTAGTAAAACATTTAAACAGTTGTATTGTATTTGTTGTTTGAATAAAAATTGTGCTTTGAATCATAAGTGAGCATATGTATATATAAAACCAATCACAACCACATAATATCCAAATGAAACACATGACATGATGAATGATGAACTTGAGATCAAGGCTTAATCAAACGGAGCCGGTCTAATAGGGCATCTGATGCTCAACTCGTATCCCACGTGGAACTTATGGGCCTAATGAAATGATTGCACTGAAATGATAGAATGTAACCACATATAACCACACAAACAAATATACACATTTGATCACGAACTGATGTTAGCACAAGTGTTTAAATAAATAAAAACATGTACGACACATGATACACACCAAAACATAATTAAAAAGGGGAATTTGTAGTGATTCACTCACATGGGTGCGTGTAACATTCGTCGAAAAACCGGTTTCCAAACCCGCTTCGTTTATTAATCAAATACTCAGTTATAAATTTCGTTGCGCATTTATTGCTCGGATAAATTTTAAACAATACATAAATAATATTAATATATATATGAATTTTAAACCAGAATTATTAAATAACAAAAAATCGTGGATTAAAAAAATAATGGAGACGCCGGGTTTCGAACCCGGGTCACCCACAAACCCAAACACACAACACACCGCTCCGCCACACACTTCACTTGTGATAAACAAGGAAACAAATAATACTTAAGGTAAAACCAGAAAATCAAAACCGGACATCAGCGCGCCAGAACTCGCAATCACCGGAAAATCCGGCAATCCGCGATTTTGGCCAAATCCTTTTTGATTGAAACGCACAATTTAATCCCGACGTCGGTTATAACCGTTGCGGCAATCAATTTCCGTCATAACCGACGGAAATCTTCAATCGCGAACCTTGACTCAATTCAAACCCAATTCATCCTGTTTCCACTATAAATACCCACTTGAACACTCTGGAAATCCTTTCGCTCAAACCACGATCGTTTCCGAAGCTTTATTCATCCCAAAACACGTCGCCGGAGATATTTTGCATTCGCCGACTTTCACCGGAAAACCGAGGCTTACTTCAAATGGTAAAATTCTCGACTCTTTTGTTTGTAATCCATTATTCGGCATGTCTTAACTTTAATCATTCAACCAGAATCTGTCTCAGACTACGCCGCCGGAAAAACCCACACTCACCGGAATATCACTGAAAATCCGAAGTCTCACTGTCGATCGGTATAATCAACTAAACCCTCTTGATATCTCTTGCTCAGTAACTTAATTTCATAACACAAGGATCTAAACTGTCAAACAATTCACTCAGCCGAGAGTCACAAATCAAAGCCGACGACTCTTGCCGGAAATTTGAAGTAAACGCTCTGTTTTGGTACATTCTATTCCTTAATTTCGTTATCTATTTCATTCCAACCAATTATAAGTTTTGATGATCGATTTAAACAGAACAGTCGGATTTCACTGTTCTGTGTTCTTATAAACGAAGAAGATGAAGTCGCAAATAAGTATTAGTATAATTAAAATTAGAAAACTAAACGGGTTAGACACACAGTCCAGCGGTGGACTGTGTGCAATTATAACGTTCAAGTCCCGAGTTCGATTCGTGTACGTATCCGGTTCCAGCAATAACAAAACATTTTTTTTTCTTTTAGGTTTAACAGAACACCCCTCAGATAGTACTTAAGTTTAATATAAATCTTAATTTAAATGGGTTAGACACCCAGCCTAGTTGGTTGGGCTGGGTGCCAATCAAAGCAATGGTCACGGGTTCGACGCGGGTTATACGCACCGGTTCTGCAGATTTTAAAACCTTTTTAAAATAACTAATTTCTGAAATATTCTAGTTAGTATATAAATATAATTAAATCTGAGATTATTTCGGGTTAGACACGTAGCTCAGTTGGTAGAGCTGCGTGCACGCATACGAGAGGTCCCGAGTTCGAACCTCACTCAGAGCATATAAAAACACAGTCCGACCGGTCAACGGTCAACTTTTTTTATTTTCTTTTTTTATTTATTTAATTGAAAAATCATTTAAAAATACTTAAAAATAAGATTTTTAAAGTTAGAAAATTTCCTTAAACTCACAAAAATAAATCTAAAAATCCCATTAGGAGTACTAATTAAAAATATTAATCTCAAATAAAATCCATTTATTTACCGAATCATTTCGTTATTATTTTAGGTTAGTTTTTCCCTCGTCGATCAAATCCTAAAATTCGTGCGCATCCAGCGTCATCAAAGAACGCACCCAATGTGAGTGAATCTCTATCAATTCCCCGTTTTAATCATGTTTTGGGGTGTATCATGTGTCGTTTAATCCTTTATTATATTTAAACACTTGTGCATACATCATATCCGTGATCAAATGTGTATCAAATGTGTATAAATTGTGATGTGGATTATATGTAGTTTGGATTTATCATTTTCAGTGCACGTATTTCATTAGGCCCATCAGTTCCCCGTGGGAGACGGGTTGAGCATCAGGTGCCTCATAAGATCGGCTCTGTTTGATTGAGTCTTGGTCTCACATTCATCATCATTCATATCATATACTCATCCAAAGTGGTTTGTGTTTGTTTACTTATATATGTTTGCTCACATGTGATTATTGCACAAATTTTCCATATTAAATAAAACAAGAAATTAATAACAATGTTTCATCAAGGTTCACTCGCCAACTTTTGTTGACCAAAAATATCCCCCGTTTTACACATGATACAGGTGATCCAGCTGAGGCAAGAAACACATAGGAAGGCCTAGAAGAATAAACCAGTTTAAGCTTTGGATTATTTACATAGTTTCAATTCCTTGTAATTGTATGAATTTTGATTTGGATATTTAAGTTGTAATTTGAATTTAATAAATATGAAATATTTTAGTAAACATCATGAGCTTTATTGATAACCCAATTATGCCTCGACTCTTATTCCGCTGCGGGTCGGGGTGTGATAGATTGGTATCAGAGCCATGACTATAGGGATATAGGATAGGTTATTAGACCCTTAGAGCCTATACTATAGTTGATTTAAAATTTTAAATTGTTTATGCATTACATACAAAATTCATGATGTTTATATGCTTTATGTTTATTGTTACACTCAATGTTATGCAAGCATGTTCACAAATACATAATATTATACAATGCTCATCATGAATCATATCCTCATAACATATCATATCCATGAGAGCACACACCTTACGATTACCATGATTTTTGTATTTTCAAATCACGTCAAAGTGAGTTCTCATGACGGGCATGTAGTAACTGGAAGGGTACGAGTACCGGTAGTCGGAACGTCCTGTCTAGGCTTGGCATTCGTATAAATCCAAAATAAAGGACCAGTTTGCCTACCCAGGGACTAACGATGAGAGTACGAAGGACCTATTAGGCCAAAGCATGCTATACCAAACGTCGTGTGAGCTAACCCCACTTTGAGTTGTCATTGTGTCTACACCTGGACACCCTCCTACCATACATCTCGCAATTATATTTTCCGATTTTCATTCGGGTGGTGCGAGTGTTAATCTGCCAACACCAATGTGAATCCTACCAAGCCCAATAGTCATGGGGGCCCACATGACTACACAGGCGATGGTATGGGGGACATTGGAGGCCCAAACATGAGCAAACCCAAGACATCCTATGGATGTAGTTGCATTATTGTTAGTTATGTTATTTTTATTCTTTTAAACGACACATAACACCTAGAAACTTCTTAAACTCACAATCTTCCTATGTATGTTCCTGTAGATGTCGGCTAGGCAACTACGTGGAGGTAGAAAGTCAGGAAGATCAAATGAACGCTTGGCCACACAAATTGCTAAACAAATGGCCACAGTGCTTCCTGACATCGTAATTCAAGTTCAACAAGCTCTCACCGCAAATCCCATCAACCCTCCCAATCAAGAAGACCAGAGCGTCGCCAACCCTCCCTCCAAAAAGTGCTCCTTCAAACACTTCAAATCTTGCGATCCCCCAAAGTATGAAGGGACCGAAGGTGTTACTGCTCTCCTTCACTGGTTTGAAGAAATGGAGAACACTTTCCTCAATTGCGATTGTCCTGAGGATCGCAATGTACGTTATGCAACTGGAAGACTGTTTGGGGTAGCCCTTACCTGGTGGAACACGGAAAAGGGTAAACGAGGAGTTGAATATGCCATGGCCTTAACATGGGAAGAGTTAAGAGAACTCATGACCAGACGCTTATGTCCAAGAAGCGAAATCAAAAAGTTGGAAGATGAATTCCACGCGCTAAAACAAAAGGAAGGAGATCACACTTCCTATAACAAGAGATTTCTCGAACTAAACCAGATGATCCCTAATCTGTTCACCCCCGTGTACCGCTTGGTTGAACATTACATTCGAGGTCTTCCCTCGAAAATTCAAGACTCGGTTTTAAGCACTTCGCCTGCAACACTTGAAGCCGCGATGGAGTTAGCTACAGAACTCACTGAAAATCGCATTCGGAACGACAAATTCAAAGATGAAAAGAAGAAAGCACCCATAGAGACCTCAACTACAAACCACCCAGTCTCATCCTCAAGGTTTGCTGGTAAGAGGAAACGTAATGGCAAGAATTTTGCTGTCACCCAAACCAACCCTCATATCACTGCTGCACCAATCACCCAAATTGCTCCTTCGACTGCACCATTTAAAAAGCCATACACCGGCCCACACCCAAAATGCAACCGTTGTCAGTACCATCACCCTCCCGAAATACTTTGCCAACATTGCACAAGCTGTGGCCGTGCAGGTCACACCATCCAAACCTGCCGCACTCTTCAACGAATGAACCGCAATCAACCCCCAACCCAAACCCACCATCAGATAGTGGGTCAAGCCCAACAACCCTTACTTCTACCACCTGCACAACACATAGCCCAATCCTACTACCAACCCAACTACCCCATGATGCAACCCATGCGTGCTTGTTACAACTGTGGGGACCCAAACCACTTCAGGAACACATGTCCACGCTTGGTGAACATCATCCATGCTCAAGCCCAAGCGAACCCTGTAAACCAAGCCAACCAAGCTCCTCCACCTGCCAGAGGAAGAGCTTTTAACATCAATGCCAACCAAGCTAGGGCTGACAACAATGTGGTCAACGGTACGTTTCTCATCAATGGTAGTTATGCATCCATATTATTCGATACTGGTGCGGATAAGAGTTTTGTGTCCTTAGAATTTGAACCTATCCTCAACCAAACTTGTGTTAATCTCATGGAATCTCTAACGGTGGAAGTTGCTGACGGAAAACCCGTATCATTAAATTCTGTTATACGCGATTGTACCCTCACTCTAAACGATCACGGTTTTCCAGTTGACATCATTTCTATGAAGTTGGGAAGTTTCGATGTTATAATCGGTATGGACTGGCTCAGCCAGCATCACGCTGAAGTAGTGTGCCGCGAGAAGTTCATTCGCATTCCTCTTGCAGACGGTCAGACTCTACGTATTTTTGGAGAAACCCCTTCGAAAGGACTCAAACTAATGTCCTGCCTTCAAGCCCGAAGATATCCCGCAAGAACTATGTCGCATTCCTAACTCACGTCGTCAAAAAGGGAAACAAGGAAAGGAAACTCGAAGATATCCCAGTTGTGAAAGAATTTCCACAAGTCTTTCCCGACGACATTTCAGGACTCCCTCCTGTGAGAGAAGTCGAATTCCGCATCGATCTTGTACCTGGCGCTACACCAGTCGCAAAATCTCCTTATAGGTTAGCCCCATCCGAAATGCAAGAGCTGGCCAGTCAACTGCAAGAGCTGACTGACGAAGGATTTATACGTCCTAGCTCCTCGCCTTGGGGTGCACCTGTTCTCTTTGTGAAAAAGAAAGATGGAACGTTTCGCATGTGCATTGATTATAGAGAACTCAACAAGCTAACGGTTAAAAATCGCTATCCACTACCTCGCATCGATGACCTCCTAGACCAACTTCAAGGCGCCACCTGCTTTTCAAAAATCGACCTTCGTTCTGGTTATCATCAACTCAGAGTACATGAAGAAGATATCCCAAAGACCGCTTTCCGGACTCGTTATGGTCATTACGAATTCATGGTCATGCCATTCGGTTTAACCAACGCCCCCGCTGTCTTCATGGATCTAATGAATAGGGTATGCAAACCCTACCTCGACCGTTTTGTCATAGTCTTCATCGACGACATCCTTATCTACTCCAAGTCTAAATCCGATCATGAACGACACCTTCGACTCATCCTTACACTCTTAAGGACTGAAAAGCTCTACGCTAAGTTCTCAAAATGTGAATTCTGGTTAGGAGAAGTACAATTCCTTGGACATGTCGTCAACGACAAGGGAATTCATGTTGATCCTTCAAAAATCAAGGCAGTGCAGGAATGGCAAGCGCCACGTACCCCTACCGAAGTAAGGTCATTTCTTGGTTTGGCTGGTTACTATCGACGCTTCATTGCCAATTTTTCCGTATTGTTGTACCACTCACGGCATTGACTCATAAAGGAAAACCCTTCATATGGGGACCTAAACAAGAAGAAGCCTTCCAAACTCTAAAGCAAAAACTTTGTGACGCACCTATCCTCACACTCCCTGAAGGTTGCGATGACTTTGTAGTATATTGCGACGCATCAGGGCAAGGACTAGGCTGTGTATTGATGCAAAGAGGAAAAGTGATAGCCTATGCTTCTAGGCAACTCAAGGTTCATGAGAAGAATTACACCACCCACGACCTGGAACTTGGAGCCGTTGTGTTCGCTCTCAAGATATGGAGACATTACCTCTACAGTACCAAGTGTGAAATGTACACGGACCACAAAAGTCTCCAACATATCTTCAACCAAAAGGATTTGAATATGAGGCAACGAAGATGGGTCAAACTTCTCAACGACTACGACTGTGAAATTCGGTATCATCCTGGCAAGGCAAACGTAGTGGCCGATGCGCTCAGTCGAAAAGGTTATGCGAACTCCATTCGTCTTCTCTGTTCGCAAATCATAACCGACATCAAAGATCGAATCCGAGCAGCTCAACATGTTTCTGTAACAGAAAACGACGTACGCGATGAGCTGTCAAGTGGAGCGGAACTCAAAATAGAAACCAAATCCGACGGTATTCTATACTATTTAAATCGCATATGGATTCCCGATCGCGATAACCTTCGTGATTTCCTTACGAATGAGGCGCACAAAACATAGTACTCTGTACATGACAAGATGTATCAAGACCTACGATACACCTACTGGTGGCCTGGCATGAAAAAGGATATCGCTGTTTTTGTTTCCAAGTGCCTTACCTCTTCCAAAGTAAAAGCGGAACATCAAAGACCTTCAGGACTTCTAGTCCAACCCGAAATACCTGTATGGAAGTGGGAAAACATAACCATGGATTTCATCACCGGGTTACCTCGCACCTCTAGTGGGTATGACACTATATGGGTAATAATCGATCGTCTTACAAAGTCATCTCACTTCATTCCGATTCGCGAGGACTTCAAAAACGAGAAGTTAGCTCGTATCTACATCAGCGAGATCGTAAGCCGTCATGGTGTACCTTTAAGCATCATTTCAGACCGTGATGGTCGTTTCACTTCACGAACATGGCGAGCCGTACAAACCTTTTGGGTACACGATTAGACCTCAGTACCGCTTTTCATCCTCAAACTGATGGACAATCTGAACGCACCATCCAAACTCTTGAAGACATGCTTCGAGCATGTGTCATAGACTTCAAAGGGAATTGGGACGCTCATCTACCATTAGTTGAATTTTCGTACAACAATAGATATCATTCAAGTATCGGCATGGCTCCTTTCGAAGCTTTATATGGTCATAAGTGCCGATCTCCAGTATGTTGGCACGAAATTGGGGAATCACAAATCACCGGTCCAGAGTTAATTCAAGAAACAACCGACAAGGTCATTCAAATTCGAAACAATCTTCTAGCGGCTCAAAGTCGTCAAAAGAGTTATGCAAACAAACGAAGAAAGCCCTTGGAGTTTGACATTGGGGATAAAATACTTTTAAAAGTATCACCGTGGAAGGGAGTGGTTCGTTTTGGCCAGAAGGGCAAGCTAGAACCACGCTACGTAGGACCTTTCAAGATACTCGAAAGAGTAGGTCCTGTAGCATACAAGCTTGACCTACCAGAAGAGCTCAACAGAATTCATCCCACATTCCACGTATCAAACTTGAAGAAGTGCCACGCCGATGAAAACCTCCATATTCCTCTAGAAGCCATTCAGATCGATGAATCTATGCACTTCATTGAAAGACCAGTAGAAATCATGGACTTCGGAGAGAAGCGTTTAAGACGAAGTCGTATTCCAATTGTCAGGGTATGTTGGGAGTCAAAACGAGGACCTGAGTTTACTTGGGAACGTGAAGACTCAATGCGCGAGAAATACCCACATCTTTTTCCTGTTACCACTACTACTTAAATTTCGGGACGAAATTTCTAAAAGTAGGGGATACTGTAACATTCGTCGAAAAACGGGTTTCCAAACCCGCTTCGTTTATTAATCGAATACTCATTATAAATTTCGTTGCGTATTTATTGCTCGGATAAATTTTAAACAATACATAAATAATATATATATATATATGAATTTTAAACCAGAATTATTAAATAACAAAAAATCATGGATTAAAAAAATAATGGAGACACCGGGTTTCGAACCCGGTCACCCACAAACCCAAACACACAACACACCGCTCCCCTACATGGAACTTCTCATAACCGCCTGACAATGCCTCTGGTCCTCGGGCAAGAATACTTATATATAGGAAGTACCAGCGGCGTATCCACCATATTCTTGTCAAATTTTCATTGGTTTTATCAGTTAGTTATGATTGGTTCTATGATGAGACTCTAGAACATAAACAAACATAACAACCAATATCTGAGTCCTAATTCTGATAGCATACATGTTGGATTGATGACACAATCCAATTCCATTAAATGATGCGATGATATAAATGCTAAATCAGTGAGTATAACACAAACTTCAATCAAGACAATACCAAATACTACATGGAACTTCTCATAACGCCTGATAATGCCTCTGATCCTTTGACAATAATACTTATATATAGGAAGTACCAGCGGCGTATCCACCATATTCTCGTCAAATTTTGGTTTTATCGGTAAGTTATGATCAGTCCTATGTGACTCTAAAACATAAACAAATACAACAACCAAAGCTTGAGTCCTTGAATGATGATAATACCTCTCTCGTTTGTTATGATGGAGAGGTTAGTCTATGTAGAAAATGGAACACAATCCAATTTCTTTAAATGACGAGTTGATATGAATGTTAAATCAGTGAGTGTAAAACAAATTTCAATCAAAACATTACTAAATCCTACATGGAACTTCTCATAACCGCCTGATAACGCCTCTGATCCTTTGACAAGAATACTTATATATAGGAAGTACCAGCGGCGTATCCACCATATTCTTGTCAAATTTTCATTGGCTTTATCCGTAAGTTATGATTAGTTCTATGTGACTCTGAAACATAAATAAACACAACAAACAATGCCTGAGTCATAATTCTGATAGTATACATGTTTGAATGATGACAGTCCCTCTCTCGTTTGTTGTGATGGAGAGGTTCATCTATGTAGAAGTGAGACACAACCCAACTTCTTTAAATAATGAGATTGAAATACGTTGAGATGTATGATGGTATGAATGTTGAATCAATGAGTATAAAACAAAACTGAAATAATAATTCGCATTAAGATCCTTGGATAAACTTCCAATTTAAAATTGAGACACGTGAGAATTGAGATAACATAAAGAAAGCATAAAACTAAGCAGTGGGAGTTGAATCTTGATTGTTGGTGATGGGGACTAGTTGAGTGTTTTCGTTTGGGCCGACATTATCTTCAACCGGATTGGCGTTGATGTTGAAAACTCTTCCTCTTGCTGGTGGCCTAGTGGTTGGGTTTTCTTATTTGCTTGGTTAACAGGGTTTGCTTGAGCTTGGGCGTTTATGATGTTAACCAATTGAGGGCACGTGTTTCTAAAATGGGTAGGGTCGCCACAATTGAAACAAGCTCGAACATATGGGAACATGGGGTAATGAGGTTGTTGATATGTTTGGATCATGTTTTGAGTAGGGGGTGAGGTTTGGTTTTGAGAGGTGCGGCAAACTTTGCTCAAATGACCATAGCGTCCACAATTCGCACATAGTCGACAAAGTACGGTAGATGGATGGTGATAAAAACAGGTGTTACATCGAGGGTGAGGTCCAAGGTAAGGTTTCTTATTTGGGTAGGTTGAGTTGGGTGCTACTTGAGTGATTGGGATAGCTTGGAGGGGTACGGCTTGTAAGGCTGGTTGGTTGCGTTGGGTGACAGCGAAAAGTTGCTCGTCTCGTTTTCTCTTAGAAATGGGTTGAGAAGGGGATTCGGTTTGGGTGTAGTTGGAGGTTTCAGTCGATGCTTTATCCTTCTGCTTCTCCTCCTTGAAGTCTTTGTTCCGGATTCGGTTCTCGGTGAGCTCTGTAGCTAACTCCATTGCTGCTTCCAAGGTTGCAGGTGTGGTACTTATTATAGAGTCTTGAATCTTTGAAGGAAGACCTTGAATGTAGTGCTCGATCAATCGGTAGTGGGGAGTGAACAAGTTGGGAACCATTTGATTTAACTCGAGGAATCTCTTGTTGTACGTGGTGTGGTCGCCTTCCTTTTGTTTCAACGAATAGAACTCACCCTCTAATTTCTTGATTTCGCTCCTTGGGCAAAACCGTCTTATCATGATTTCTTTCAACTCTTCCCAAGTCAAAGTCATAGTATCTTCAACACCCCGTTTGGCCTTCTCTGTATTCCACCAAGTAAGTGCTATTCCAAATAAACGACCAGTAGCATATCGCACTTTGCGATCATCGGGGCAATCGCATGTTAGAAAAATGTTTTCCATTTCTTCAAACCAATAGAGAAGAGCGGTGACACCTTCAGTCCCTTCGTATTTTGTAGGGTCGCAGGATTTGAAATGCTTGTAGGTGCATTTAGTGGTATTTGGGAAAGGGTTGATAACATTTTGAACTTCTTGATTAACGGGATTAGCGGTAAGGGCTTGTTGGACTTGAATTACAATGTTGGGTATTACGGCAGCCATTTGTTGAGCAATTAGGGCAGCCATGCGCTCGCGGGCTTTTCTTGCTCTCATCTTCCTACGAGTGAGACTAGAAGACATCTACAAGGAATACATATCAAGAGTATGAGTTGGATGCTTTTAGGATCATGTGTCGTATTTAGGAATGAACATTCATAAAATAAACATAGCAAAATAAACCTACTACATCCATAGGATGTCTTGGGCTTTGCTCGTAGTTGGACCTTGCATGCCGCCATACTTCACCTTCGTAATCACGTGGGCCCCCATGATTACCGGGTTTTTCATATGGTTCGCATGTGTTAGCCAGGTTACGTACACTAAAAACCCGCAGAAAATCGATAAATATGTAACGTATGATATTCGGAATGTGTCCAGGTGTGGACACGGTGACACCTCAAAGTGGGGTTAGTTCGAACGACGTTTGGTGTGGCATGCTTTGGCCTAATAGGTCCTTCGTACTCTCATCGTTAGTCCCCAGGTAGGCAAACTGGTCCGTTATATTGGATTTATACGAATGCCAACCTAGACAGGACGTTCCGACTACCGGTACTTGTACCCTTACAGTTACTACATGCCTGTCGCAGAACTTACTTTGATGAGATTTGAAAAATAAAAAAAATGCGACAAAATCTTGAATAACGGAAGTATGAATATGATTGAATATGTGAATATTGTAACATGTATGATGAATAGTATGTAAGTATGTATGTTTGACTGCAAGTATAATTCACTATGTATCACAAATTGTAATATTGGAAATGTTTGCATGCATTTGTGTATGTAATAAATATGAAACAAATAAATATCATAAGTTTGCATGTAACCATATAAACAATTAAAATCTAGTCAACTATAGTATAGGCTCTAAGGGTCTAATAACCTATCCTATATCCCTATAGTCAAAAGCTCTGATACCAATCTGTCACACCCCGACCCGCAGCGGAAAAGGTGACCGGGGCGTGATTGGGTTTTCATCAAAGCTCATGACATTTATTACAAGGTTTCATATTTATTATTTCAATTTAAAAGAGATCATACAATCATATCAAATAAATACAACATGTTCTATTCATCCTTCTAAACTTCATTATTTTTCTTCTAAGGCAATTTCCTAAGTTTTCCATGCTTCATCCTGTTCACCTGTATCATATGTAAAAATGGTTTTTGGATCAACAAAAAGTTGGCGAGTGAACCTTGTTAGAAAACATTTATTATTTATTTCTGGTTGTATTTAATATGGAAAAATTGTGCAATATTCATATATGAACAAACGTAAATAAACATACCATAACAACATTAGCATACGATATCGAACAACAACAAACAATAACATACATTAACAAACCAACAGCATGCAATCACAAACCATTAGTATACGATATTAAACAACAACAAACAATAACATACATTAACAAACCAACAGCATACAATAACATATCAACTTGCATAAATATATAACATAAATGAAACTGTGCGATCAAGGCTCAATCAACCGGAGCCGATCGTATTGCATGTACTGAAAATGAAAAATGTCTGTGCGATCAAGGCTCAATCAACCGGAGCCGATCGTATTGCATGTACTGAAAATGAAAAATGTCTGTGCGATCAAGGCTCAATCAAACGGAGCCGATCGTATGTTGGCACGCCAGGTTCACGCTCATAATGTAATGGGGAACATGCTCAACGCTCATAATGTAATGGGGAGCGGCGGCCTATGAAATTGCATGTACTGAAAACAATAAATTAAATCTATACAATAATCACACAAACCGTTTACACAGGCTGGTTACACATTTATTCATGATATGATGTATGCACAATGATTTAAATATAATAAATAGTAAGACACATGATACACCCCAAAAACGTGATTTAAACGGGGAATTTTGTAGAGATTCACTCACAGTGGGTGCGTTCGGTGAATGATGATGAATGCGCACGAGTTTAGAGGATTGATCGTCGAGGAATAACTAACCTAATTAATAAAGAAAAATAAGGTAAATAAATGGATTTTATTAACAACTTTACTAGGATTTTTGGATATATTTTTGTGAGTTTTAGGCTATTTTCTTACTTTAAAAATGTTATTTTTAAGTATTTTTAATTGATTTTTAAATAAAATAAATAAATAAAAATAATAAAAAAATGTTGACTTTTTGACCGTTGACTTGTCGACCGTTGACTTGTTGACCGGTTTTATTGTGTAAGTGTATGCGCCGGGTGAGGCTCGAACCCGAGACCTCCCGTTCGCGTGCACGCAGCTCTACCAACTGAGCTACGTGTCTAACCTGAAACATTTCTGTTTTTAATTATATTTATACACTAATTCAATTAATCCGAAAATTATTTATTCTTCAAAAGGGTTTTAAATGTATCGGACCGGTGTCGTCAACAGGTCTCGAACCCGGGACCTGTGACTTAATGTTAGACACAGTACACCGCTGGACTGTGTGTCTAACTTGGTTTAAATACAGATTTTTATTATACTTAACATCTAACGGAGTTAACCTGGTTCAGTTTAAACAAAAAGGCATTTTATTACAGCGAATGAGGTTGGGACAGGAATCTAACTCGCGACGTGTATGTGTTTATTTGCACACAGTCCACCGCTGGACTGTGTGTCTAACCCGTTTATAATTCCGATTTTAAATAATCTTATAACATAACTACTTCGTCTTCGTCGTTCAAAACTCAGGCAACGGTTATCTAACTGTTACTTGATTAATTCGATTAATGAACAAGATGAACAATTGAAAAGTATTGAACCGAAGATTTTGGGGAAAGAAAATACCGAACAGATCGTCTTCTTCAGAAAAATCCGGCGAAGCTCTTCGGCTCTGTTCTGGTGACCTTCGGCTATTAGAGTCAATAATTAGTTTGGATGAACTAAAGGTGAAATTGAATCACTGGGTAACGACTATCAGTAGATTACATGATCATACCGGTTATCAGCGTGATTCTGAAACTTTCAGATTCCGGCGAAAACAGAAAAATCCGGCAATGTCGTCTGAGGTTGATTCTGAGCGATGAAATGGTGTTAGAATTCGCCTTATAAAATGAAATGAAACAGAAACATCGAGGTAATTACCGTGTATATGAGAGTCCCGGTTTTCCGGCGACTTGCAGAGAATTCCGGCGAGTGAAATTTCTTGCGACCGAGATTCTTCAGTGGTTTAAGGTGAGTGGGAGTGATGTCAGTACGAGTTCTATGATCTTATTTTTGGGTAAGAAGAAAAGGTGGATTGAATTCGGTTTTCCGGCGAAACTTTCCGGTAATTTTTTAGAGAATTCCGGCGACTTCCGGCGAAGTTTTCTGTGCGAAATGATGAGTGTGAGTTGAATAGATACGTGAGCCTAACTGATGAACAAGGTACAATCCCGAATTTGGATTGTATTTTCGGTTTCAATAGAAATTCAAAGCAATGAATGAAATTGATGGTTTTCTTCGGTTATAACCGACCTTACTTGTTAATGCATACGTTATGACCAAAAAGAAACGGCAAACTTTGATGGAATTGCCGGGATTTCCGGCGTGAGCTGATTGGGCGCGTTGTGCACTGGGTTTTGATTTCCAGATTGATTTATGTATTACTTGGTTCAATATATTAACAAACAACACAAGTGGCGGAACGGTTGTAGGGATGTGAGTTGAGTCGTTGCTGTATCTGGTTGACCCGGGTTCGAAACCCGGCTTCAGCCATTTATTTTTATTTCATTATTTTCAATACTTTTTCAAATGTAACTTTTATATTCTAATATACTTATTAATTATGTATCGTTTAAAATTAATTTGGGCATTAAATACGCAACGAAATTTTTAACTGATTGTTCGGTTGATAAACGGAGCGGGTTTGGTAAATCCGGTTTTTTTGCGGATGTTACAATAACGTTCAAGTCCCGAGTTCGATTCGTGTACGTATCCGGTTCCCGCAATAACAAAACATTTTTTTCTTTTAGGTTTAACAGAACACCCCTCAGATAGTACTTAAGTTTAATATAAATCTTAATTTAAATGGGTTAGACACCCAGCCCAGTTGGTTGGGCTGGGTGCCAGTCAAAGCAATGGTCACGGGTTCGACGCGGGTTATACGCACCGGTTCTGCAGATTTTAAAACCTTTTTAAAATAACTAATTTCTGAAATATTCTAGTTAGTATATAAATATAATTAAATCTGAGTTTATTTCGGGTTAGACACGTAGCTCAGTTGGTAGAGCTGCGTGCACGCATACGAGAGGTCCCGAGTTCGAACCTCACTCAGCGCATATAAAAACACAGTCCGACCGGTCAACGGTCAACTTTTTTTATTTATTTAATTGAAAAATCATTTAAAAATACTTAAAAATAAGATTTTTTGAAGTTAAAAATTTCCTTAAACTCACAAAAATAAATCTAAAAATCCCATTAGGAGTACTAATTAAAAATATTAATCTCAAATAAAATCCATTTATTTACGAATCATTTCGTTATTATTTTAGGTTAGTTTTTCCCTCGTCGATCAAATCCTAAATTCGTGCGCATCCAACGTCATCAAAAACGCACCCAATGTGAGTGAATCTCTATCAATTCCCCGTTTTAATCATGTTTTGGGGTGTATCATGTGTCGTTTAATCTTTATTATATTTAAACACTTGTGCATACATCATATCCGTGATCAAATGTGTATCAATGTGTATCATGGGGTGTGGATTATATGTAGTTTGGATTTATCATTTTCAGTGCACGTATTTCATTAGGCCCATCAGTTTCCCGTGGGAGACGGGTTGAGTATCAGGTGCCTCATAAGATCGGCTCTGTTTGATTGAGCCTTGATCTCACATTCATCATCATTCATATCATATACTTATCCAAAGTGGTTTGTGTTTGTTTACTTATATATGTTTGCTCACATGTGATTATTGCACAAATTTTCCATATTAAATAAAATAAGAAATTAATAACAATGTGTCATCAAGGTTCACTCGCCAACTTTTGTTGACCCAAAATATCCCCCGTTTTACATATGATACAGGTGATCCAGCTGAGGCAAGAAACACATAGGAAGGCCTAGAAGAATAAACCCGTTTAAGTTTTGGATTATTTACATAGTTTCAATTCCTTGTAATTGTATGAATTTTGATTTGGATATTTAAGTTGTAATTTGAATTTAATAAATATGAAATATTTTAGTAAACATCATGAGCTTTGGTGATAACCCAATTATGCCTGACTCTTATTCCGCTGCGGGTTGGGGTGTGACAGTGCGTTTCCTTGATCGTTGAAAGATGCGTACGAATTGAGGAATTGGACGATGAGCGAATCCTAACCTAAAATACGGTAATTCGATAAATATAAACTAGTTAATATTTTATTTTAATACTTTGTGTTTGATTTTTAGATAAATTTTGTGACATTAAATGGATTTTCTTCTTTTTTTAATCTAGTTATGTTTGAGAGTTTTAAAATAAATCAAGTAATTAATAAAAAAAAAAAATTATAGAAAGAAAAAGAAAGAAAGAGTAATAGAGGAATAAAATATTAAAAAAATTTGGGCCTTGTCAGGCCGGTCAGCGAATCTGACCGGTTCGATCATGATTGTTGGCTGCGTGTGCTAAGACTCGAACCCGTGACCTCTCGGTTGCGTGCACGCAGCTCTTCCAACTGAGCTACGTGTCTAACCCGTTGGAATACCGTTTTTAATTACTTTTATATACTGATTAAACGAATTCCTTTCTTCTTTTAAAAACATTAATCATACATATATGCAAAACCGGTCAATGAGCCGGGATCGAACTTGCACTCCCACCGAACGTTGCACACAGCCCTACCATCTAGGCTGTGTGGCTAACCCGGGGAAACTGTTAATTAAATTAGCTTTATATACTAACTGAGGGTTAGTATATATAACTCATAAAAACTTTTGGGATGATTCAAGAACCGGTCGCATATAAAGGATCGAACCCGAACAACTTAACTTGACTTGCACACAGTCCACCACTGGACTGCGTGTCTAACCCGGTCATAACTCAGGATTTAATTATATTAATAAACTGTTTGAATGTCATCTTCTTCATTTAAAAAAATAAACCCAGAACATCTTCCTGATTTGAAAACTTGCTTATGCTTATTTTCCATTCTTATTTACAGTTACAATAATATTCGAATCGATATAAAGAAACAGGAGGTAAGGAATCGTTACCAAACAATGACGGATCTCCGGTGGGTTAATTCCGGCGGAAAGGAACTGAACTCCGAGGAAACAAAGGTCTTGCAAAGGTGAAAGCAGGGTGATTTCAATTGAGGGGTGAAGGTGTGAGCTTGAAATGATTAGCAGTGGGGTATTTATAGGTGATTTTCGATTTCGGTTTCCCACGACTACGATTTCGCGATTTTTTTGACAGCACATCTTGATTGAAGTTTGCTCAAAATAGCCATTGAAACAGCTGTCGATTTTCAAAAGAAACCGTGTGGATTTGCGAAATCTCCGGTGAGGAGATTTGTTGCCGTTGCCGGTTTCTACTCGGCAAGTATGTATATGTATTGATATTTAGATTCTAGCACATCTTGTATGTGTAATGTAGTGGTGCTGAGTGTGTGTGTGTTTACCCGGGAGACCCGGGTTCGATTCCCGGTTGACCCCTTTTTGTTTTTATTACTTACTTTATTATTTCTTTAAGTCTATTTTAATTCATTTGCTATTATTATTATTATTATTATTATTTATTAATTATAAATCTTTGATTCTAATATCCTTGAAATAAATAAATAAATAAAATGTTGGAAAATACGTAACGGCATATAAAAAAACACTTGATTAGTAGAATGGTGACGGGTATTCGAAACCTGTTTTTACACAAATGTTACAGATTATGTGTGTTTGTTCATGCATGATTAAGGTTTGATTTTTATAACATATGTAATTTACTCGCGTATGCTATTGTACGTTAAGCTTCCCCATATGTGTTCAGGTTCCTGTAAAAAGGGTGAAGTTTGTGAGAAGTATTATGGAGACGACACGTGACAGTTTCTCATTTTATGGGTTAAGGGTTATAAGGTAATTAACTTAAAAAAAACAATTTAATTATAAAATAGATTGTAACCGCTTTAAGAGTTATTTAGGAGATAAAATTTCTGGAAAGATTGTAACCGTAGTTATTTTGCAAGTTTAAAAATACCATATAGATTCCAAAAACACCGCGAATTAAATCGTAATACAGTCATGATTGTCACACCCCGACCCGCAGCGGAAAAGGTGATCGGGGCATGATTGGGTTATCATCAAAGCTCATGACATTTATTATGCGTTTCATATTCTTTAATACAAATTAAATGGAAATTTACAATAAAGGTTACAACTGTTCTAACTAACAATCTAAACTTCTTTGTTCTCTTCTAAGGCATATCCTATGTTTTCCTTGCTTCAACCTGTTCACCTGTATCATGTGTAAAAGGGTTTTTGGATCAACATAATGTTGGCGAGTGAATCCTATGGAAAACATTTGAACAAATTTATTTAAATTGATTATGAAATATGTGCACAACCAAACATGAGTAAAAATAGATGTAAACTTAAACAACGATCATAAGATATTAAATGAAACACACATGAACAATAATGGAACATTTAGAGGCACACGATGCTCAACTCGTCTCTCACGAGGAACTGAGGGGCCTAATGAATGAATTGCATGAACATGATAATATAAATGACACAACTACAAACAATATAAACTCAATGATACACACATGAACAATAATGAATTTAATTTGAGGCACGCGTTGTTCAACTCGTCTCCCACGAGGAACTGATGGGCTTAATGATTGAGTTTCATATAATTTGACAAAAGGAAATAAGTAATCACAACAATATAAACAATCTAAGTTTAGGTCATGATGTGGTATGGCACAAGTTTAAATAAATAAGTTATTTATTTTCATAACACATGACACACCCCAAAACGTGTAATTTAAAAGGGGGAGTTGTAAGATTCACTCACAGTGGGTGCGTTTGGTTGATGATGTTGAATGCACGCGAAGTGGTTTTAACCACGAGTGAGTTTAACCTAGATAAATCGCATTATGGTTTGGTAAGTAAACGGATTTTATTAATCTATTTTAGTAGGATTGTTGGGTGTATTTTTGTGAGTTTGAGGCTATTTTCTAACCTTAAAAATGTTATTTTTAAGTATTTTTAATTGATTTTTAATTAAAATAATTAAATAAAAATAAAAAAAAAATTTATTTTTTTGTGACCGTTGACCTGACCTTTGACCGTTGACCTGACCGTTGACTGGTTCGAATCGGAACACAAGTGCGCTGAGTGAGGCTCGAACCCGAGACCTCCCGTACGCTGGCACGCAGCTCTACCAACTGAGCTACGTGTCTAACCCGTTATATATCTGATTTTAATTATATATATATATTAATTAGTTTAAACCGAAAATCATTTTATTTTAAAAACAGTTTAAATCAATTCGGACGGTGCGCTCCACAGGTCTCGAACCCGGGACCTGTGGCTTAAACTAACACACAGTCCACCGCTGGACTGTGTGTTTAACATGTTATATAATTCGATTTTTATTATACTTAAATACAAATTATTTGTTTTCATTTCTGACTTTATTTAAGAAGAATAGATAATTGTCCGAGTCGGTGCAGAAGACCGGACTCGAACTCGTGACCTGTGATATAAACATACACACAGTCCACCGCTGGACTGTGTGTCTAACTTGGTTATTATTCCGATTATTAATATACTTAACATATACCTGTGGCGACTCCGGTTCGGTTTAACAAAAAAAATGATTTTTATTAAGGCGACGTGTGTGAAACCGGATTCGAACTCGAGACGTTTGTATGTTTATTGTGCACACAGTCCACCGCTGGACTGTGTGTCTAACCCGAGTAATTTCTTGTTTTTAATTATACTTAAACGTTCCGGATACTTCGTCTTCTTCGTCAAGATATAACCAGAATTTGGAAATCGACTGGTTCAAAGTCTTAATCGTTTTCTTTAGTGTTTTAGGTTAATTATAGATGAGATATAAGTATAAAGAAGGAAAAATAAGCGTGAGGTATACCGACTCGCTTTCCTCTGTTTTCCGGCAGAACTCCGGCGACAGCAATAGGCTCCGGCGTCAGGTGTCCTGCAGCAGCGAGTCTCCGGAAAGCTTGGAAAAGGTATGGGTGACTTCGGTATAAGCTTAGGAGGTTCAGTAAGGCTCGGCAATGGGGAAACCGGTTTTCCGGCGACGAACAGATTAATTCCGGCGAGTGGAATTACGCCGAGAAAAGGTGTGGTTTTGAGCGAAAAAGTTTGCAGTGGGTTGTGGGTGAATTTATAGGGTAAATCGTTGAAGAACCTGGTCTGATTTCCGACTGTATTCGTTGATTTAATTTTCTCCGACGGTTATAGTTTTGGTCGCAGACTCAGACGTCGGTTATAACCGATGTCTTAGTAATGGTTTACGTTATAACTGAAAATGTTGTTAAAAGCTCGCGAGTTTACCGGGATTCCGACGACTGAACTATTGGGCGCCGGTTTTGAATTCGTAACGTCACTTTATGATTTAAATGATTTCATTATTTAACAAACAAAACAAGTGGCGCAGTGGTTTGTGTGATGTGCGATAAAGCTGATGTTGAACCGGTTCAGACCCGGGTTCGAAACCCGGCAGAACCTATGTATTTTTATTTTGCGTTTTTTAACAGTTTTTCAAAAACTAATTATATATTCCCGTATAATAATTGATTATGTATCGTTTAAAATTATTTTGGGCATTTAATTCGCAACGAAATTTTTGACTGACTGTTCGGTTGATAAACGGAGCGGGTTTGGTAAATCCGTTTTTGACGGATGTTACAGTATCCCCTGCTTTTTAGAAATTTCGTCCCGAAATTTAAATAATGATATATTTTGACTAAAAAGGATGATGATGTTTAGTTTGACAGTTGTATGCTTAGAAAAATAAGGGTTTAAGTTTTTGTTCGAGGCGGTAACGTTCCTTGTAAGGGTTAAGTACCCTATTCAGGAATCGCTTTTTGTTGCCTACTGTATAAGTATTGATAAGCAGAAATGATTTGCTAAAAATGATATCATGCATAAGAGTTTAGATACGTTTGGGAAAGTATGGTTATATCCTAAGGCAAAACTTCTAACACTACATCCTATATGGAACATAATTAAAAACACAACAGCTGATATTTGAACATAAATAAACACAACAGCTAATATTCGAACATGAATAAACACAACAGCAAATATTTGAACATGAATAAACACAACAGCAAATATTTGAATCCACATTCTGATAGCATTATGTTGAATGTGAAGTCCTCCTCGTTTGTTATTGATGGATGAGGTTAGTTTATGTAGAAATGGAACACAATCCAATCTCTTTAAATAACATGATGATATAAATGTAACACAAATTCCAACCAAGGCAATACTAAATCCTACATGGAACTTCTCATAACCGTCTGATAATGCCTCTGATCCTTTGGCAAGAATACTTATATATAGGAAGTACCAGCGGCGTATCCACCATATTCTTGCCAAATTTTCATTAGTTTTACCCACAAGTTATGATTAGTTACCAAGAAACTAATAAATCCTACATAGAACTTCTCATAACTGTCCGATAATGCCTCTGATCCTTTGACAAGAATACTTATATATAGGAAGTACCAGCGGCGTATCCACCATATTCTTGTCAAATTTTCATTGATTTTATCAGTGAATTATGATTAGTCCTATAACTCTACATCCAATACAACAAACATAAATTACTGAAATGAAATATATCTATGCGATCAAGGCTCAATCGAACGGAGCCGATCGTATTGCATGTACTGAAAATGAAATGTCTGTGCGCTCAAGGCTCAATCAAACGGAGCCGAACGTATTGAATGTACTGAAATTGAAATTGTCTGTGTGCTCAAGGCTCAATCAAACGGAGCCGAGCGTATTGCATGTACTGAAAATGAATAACTTAACCACACAAACAGCCTATGCATGGAACCTCTCATAACCGCCTGATAATGCCTCCGATCATTTGACAAGAATACTTATATATAGGAAGTACCAGCGGCGTATCCACCATATCCTTGTCAAATTTTCATTGACTTTATCCGCAAGTTATGGTTAGTTCGATGCGACTCTACTACAAACACCACAACCACAAGATACTGATAATGAAATTGTCTGTGCGCTCAAGGCTCAATCAAACGGAGCCGAACGTATTGAATGTACTGAAAATGAAATTGTATGTGCGCTCAAGGCTCAATCAAACCGAGCTGAACGTATTGAATGTACTGAAATTGAACAACTTAATCTAAACAACCATCACACAATCAGCCTATGCATGGAACCTCTCATAACCGCCTGATAATGCCTTCGATCATTTGACAAGAATACTTATATATAGGAAGTACCATCGGCGTATCCACCATATCCTTGTCAAATTTTCATTGACTTTATCCGCAAATTATGATTAGTTCTATGCGACTCTACAACAAACACAACAACCACAAGATACTGATAATGAAATTGTATGTGCGCTCAAGGCTCAATCAAACGGAGCCGAACGTATTGCATGAACTGGAAATGTAAATTGAACTGTGCGCTCAAGGCTCAATCAAACGGAGCTGAGCGTATTGCATGTATTGAAATGTAAAATGAAATAACCGATCAAGGCTCAATCAAACGGAGTCGATCGTGCGGGCACGCCAAGATCAACCACATAATAAAATGGGGATCCAACTCAACCTCAATGGATGGGGAGCCACGGCCTCGGCAAATGCATATACTGAAAACAATATATAATATACAATAATTACTCTAACAGTCTACACATGGAGCCTCTCATAACCGCCAGATAATGCTTCTGATCCTTTGACAAGAATACTTATATATAGGAAGTACCATCGGCGTATCCACCGTATTCTCGTCAAAGTTTCATTGGGTTTATCCTTAAGTTATGATTGTTTTAATGTGATAAAGAAAAACATAAAACTAAACGATAGGAGTTGAATCTGGATCTTCGGCGAAGAGGACTAGTTGAGTATCTTCATTTGGGCCGTCATTATCTTCGACAAGATTGGTGTTGATGTTGAAGACTCTTCCTCTTGCTGGCGGCCTAGCGGTTGGGTTTTCCTGGTTTACTTGGTTAACTGGGTTTGATTGGGCTTGAGTGTTGATAACGTTAACCAATTGAGGGCATGTGTTTCTAAAGTGGGTAGGGTCGCCACAATTGAAACAAGCTCGAGCATATGGGAACATGGGGTATTGGGGTTGGCGATAAGTTTGGGCCATGTTTTGAGTAGGGGAAAAGGTTTGGTTTTGAAAGGTGCGACAAACATTGCTCAAATGACTATAGCGTCCACAAGTTGCACATAGACGACAAGGTAGGGTATGGGGATGGTGATAAAAACAGTTGTTGCATCGCGGGTGAGGTCCAAGATATGGTTTCTTATCTGGGTAAGCTGAGTTGGGTGCCACTTGGGTGATTGGGATAGCTCGGATGGGTATGGCGTGTAAAACTGGTGGATTTCGTTGGGTAGCAGCGAAAAGTCGCCCGACTCTTCTTCTCTTAGGATTGAGTTGAGAAGGGGATTCGGTTTGAGTGGAGTCGGAGGTTTCAGTCGATTCTTTATTCTTCTTCTTCTCCTCCTTGAAGTCTTTGTTTCGGATTCGGTTCTCGGTGAGCTCTGTTGCTAGCTCCATTGCTGCTTCCAAAGTTGCAGGCTTGGTACTTATCACAGGGTCTTGAATCTTTGACGGAAGACCACGAATGTAGTGCTCGATCAAACGGTAGAGGGGAGTGAACATGTTGGGAACCATTTGATGTAACTCGAGGAATCTTTTGTTGTAGGTGATGTGGTCTCCTTCCACTTGCTTCAATGAGTAAAATTCATCTTCTAACTTCTTGATTTCGCTCCTTGGGCAAAATCGTCTGGTCATGATTTCCTTCAATTCGTTCCAAGTTAAGGACATAGCATCTTCCACACCTCGTTTGGTCTTCTCTGTGTTCCACCAAGTAAGTGCTATCCCATATAATCGACCGGTAGCATATCGCACTTTGCGATCGTCAGGGCAATCGCAATTTAGAAATGTGTTCTCCATTTCTTCAAACCAATGGAGGAGAGCGGTGACGCCTCCAGTCCCTTTGTATTTCGGAGGGTCGCATGATTTGAAGTGCTTGAAGGTGCATTTAGTGGTATTTGGGGGAGAGTTGATAATGTTTTGGTTTGCTTGATGGACAGGATTTGCGGTGAGTGCTTGCTGAACTTGGATTACAATATTGGGTATTACGGCAGCCATTTGTTGAGCGATTAAGGCAGCCATGCGCTCGCGGGCTTTTCTTGTTCTCGTCTTCCTACGGGCGAGGTTAGAAGACATCTACAAGGAATACATGACAAGAGTATGAGTTGGATGCTTTTGGGTTCATGGGTCGCATTAGGAATGAATATTCATAAAATAATTATAAATAAATGAATCTACTACATCCATAGGATGTCTTGGGTTTTGCTCGCTGTTAGGCCCTACATGCCGTCATACTTTACCTGTGTAATCATGTGGGCCCCCATGAATACCGGTTTTTCATATGGTTCGCACGGGTTTGCCAGGTTGCGTACACAAAAACCCGGAGAAAATCGAGAAATATGTATACAACGTGTGATGTTCGGAATGTGTCTAGGTGTAGACACGGTGACAACTCAAAGTAGGGCTAGTTCGAACGACGTTTGGTGTGGCATGCTTTGGCCTAATAGGTCCTTCGTACTCTCATCGTTGGTCCCCAGGTAGGCAAACTGGTCCGTTATATTGGATTTATACGAATGACAGCCTAGACAGGACGTTCCGACTACCGGTACTTGTACCCTTCCAGTTACTACATGCCCGTCGCAGAACTTACTTTGATGAGATTTGAAAATTGCACTAAATCTTTGGATAATGAGAGTATGAAATAAATTGAATACATGAACATCGATATATGTATAATGAATATGTATATATGTATAATGAATATGTATATAAGCATGTATGTTTGACTGTAAATGTAAACAAATATGAAACAAATAAATATCACAAGTTTGTATGTAACCACCTAATCAATTAAAATTTAGGCAGACTATAGTATAGGCTCTAAGGGTCTAATAACCTATCCTATATCCCTATAGTCATGGCTCTGATACAAAACCCCGACCCGCAGCGGAAAAGGTGATCGGGGCATGATTGGGTTATCATCAAAGCTCATGACATTTATTATGCGTTTCATATTCTTTAATACAAATTAAATGGAAATTTACAATAAAGGTTACAACTGTTCTAACTAACAATCTAAACTTCTTTGTTCTCTTCTAAGGCATATCCTATGTTTTCCTTGCTTCAACATGTTCACCTGTATCATGTGTAAAAGGGTTTTTGGATCAACATAATGTTGGCGAGTGAATCCTATGGAAAACATTTGAACAAATTTATTTAAATTGATTATGAAATATGTGCACAACCAAACATGAGTAAAAATAGATGTAAACTTAAACAACGATCATAAGATATTAAATGAAACACACATGAACAATAATGGAACATTTAGAGGCACGCGATGCTCAACTCGTCTCTCACGAGGAACTGAGGGGCCTAATGAATGAATTGCATGAACATGATAATATAAATGACACAACTACAAACAATATAAACTCAATGATACACACATGAACAATAATGAATTTAATTTGAGGCACGCGTTGTTCAACTCGTCTCCCACGAGGAACTGATGGGCTTAATGATTGAGTTTCATATAATTTGACAAAAGGAAATAAGTAATCACAACAATATAAACAATCTAAGTTTAGGTCATGATGTGGTATGGCACAAGTTTAAATAAATAAGTTATTTATTTTCATAACACATGACACACCCCAAAACGTGTAATTTAAAAGGGGGAGTTGTAAGATTCACTCACAGTGGGTGCGTTTGGTTGATGATGTTGAATGCACGCGAAGTGGTTTTAACCACGAGTGAGTTTAACCTAGATAAATCGCATTATGGTTTGGTAAGTAAACGGATTTTATTAATCTATTTTAGTAGGATTGTTGGGTGTATTTTTGTGAGTTTGAGGCTATTTTCTAACCTTAAAAATGTTATTTTTAAGTATTTTTAATTGATTTTTAATTAAAATAATTAAATAAAAATAAATAAAAAAATTTATTTTTTTCTGACCGTTGACCTGACCGTTGACCGTTGACCGGTTCGAATCGTAACACAAGTGCGCTGAGTGAGGCTCGAACCCGAGACCTCCTGTACGCGTGCACGCAGCTCTACCAACTGAGCTACGTGTCTAACCCGTTATATATCTGATTTTAATTATATATATATATTAATTAGTTTAAACCGAAAATCATTTTATTTTAAAAACAGTTTAAATCAATTCGGACGGTGCGCTCCACAGGTCTCGAACCCGGGACCTGTGGCTTAAACTAACACACAGTCCACCGCTGGACTGTGTGTTTAACATGTTATATAATTCGATTTTTATTATACTTAAATACAAATTATTTGTTTTCATTTCTGACTTTATTTAAAAAGAATAGATAATTGTCCGAGTCGGTGCAGAAGACCGGACTCGAACTCGTGACCTGTGATATAAACATACACACAGTCCACCGCTGGACTGTGTGTCTAACTTGGTTATTATTCCGATTATTAATATACTTAACATATACCTGTGGCGACTCCGGTTCAGTTTAACAAAAAAAAATGATTTTTATTAAGGCGACGTGTGTGAAACCGGATTCGAACTCGAGACGTTTGTATGTTTATTGTGCACACAGTCCACCGCTGGACTGTGTGTCTAACCCGAGTAATTTCTTGTTTTTAATTATACTTAAACGTTCCGGATACTTCGTCTTCTTCGTCAAGATATAACCAGAATTCGGAAATCGACTGGTTCAAAGTCTTAATCGTTTTCTTTAGTGTTTTAGGTTAATTATAGATGAGATATAAGTATAAAGAAGGAAAAATAAGCGTGAGGTATACCGACTCGCTTTCCTCTGTTTTCTGGCAGAACTCCGGCGACAGCAATAGGCTCCGGCGTCAGGTGTCCTGCAGCAGCGAGTCTCCGGAAAGCTTGGAAAAGGTATGGGTGACTTCGGTATAAGCTTAGGAGGTTCAGTAAGGCTCGGCAATGGGGAAACCGGTTTTCCGGCGACGAACAGATTAATTCCGGCGAGTGGAATTACGCCGAGAAAAGGTGTGGTTTTGAGCGAAAAAGTTTGCAGTGGGTTGTGGGTGAATTTATAGGGTAAATCGTTGAAGAACCTGGTCTGATTTCCGACTGTATTCGTTGATTTAATTTTCTCCGGCGGCTATAATTTTGGTCGCGGACTCAGACGTCGGTTATAACCGATGTCTTAGTAATGGTTTACGTTATAACTGAAAATGTTGTTAAAAGCTCGCGAGTTTACCGGGATTCCGACGACTGAACTATTGGGCGCCGGTTTTGAATTCGTAACGTCACTTTATGATTTAAATGATTTCATTATTTAACAAACAAAACAAGTGGCGCAGTGGTTTGTGTGATGTGCGATAAAGCTGATGTTGAACCGGTTCAGACCCGGGTTCGAAACCCGGCAGAACCTATGTATTTTTATTTTGCGTTTTTTAACAGTTTTTCAAAAACTAATTATATATTCCCGTATAATAATTGATTATGTATCGTTTAAAATTATTTTGGGCATTTAATTCGCAACGAAATTTTTGACTGACTGTTCGGTTGATAAACGGAGCGGGTTTGGTAAATCCGTTTTTGACGGATGTTACAATGATGTTTTAACATCTACAATGATTGTATTGCTATCCAAGTCATGGTGTTTTAACACCATCTGAGGATGATTGTATTGCTATTCAAGATCTTAAAACACCGTGACTTAAATGGCAATACAATCATTACAGATGTTAAAACACCATCTTGACTTGGATCACAATATAATGTTTCCAGATGTTTAAACACCACGTCTTGAATCACAATACAATTAAAACACCATTATATGAATACAGACAAAACACCTGGACTAAAACATCCGTTCGACATGTAATTGTTTTCTTTATATAAGTATAACAATATGTGACTTATATTAAAGATAAAAAAACACTTGTTATTTAAAAACAATACGGGGAAAAAAATACCATTCGGGTAATATTTCCAAAGGACTTGGGATCCGCCATTTACCAATCATTGATGGTTCTAAAACCGCTAAGCCTATGTTACATGCAATCGTGCCTAGAATTACTACTGGAAAAATATATAAAAGATCGTTGGGCCATGCAGGCTCTGCGTAATAATTATGACCCATACCTTTAGCCAGTATAGCTCTTAATACAGGATCATTCAAGTCAGGTTTTTTTATTGGGATAGGTAAATTCTTATAGATCCATCCCCCTGAGGAACCGGACGTGATAATTTTTCATCATCCGGCTCGAGCAAGAATAAAAAGAACTAACTGAATCATATATGTTATCTAGACACCCGCATATACAATATATGGATGATTTTATGTAAGTAAATCAAAATTTGACTGTATTCTTTTTCTGGAGTTGAAACTCTCGAGTGCAAAAAAATCAGTTTTTACAAATAAATACTCAATACCGAAGTAGGCTTATTGAAGAAACCCTAGATCAACTAGGCCGGAATCAAAGTAGATCTATGGAATGGGCTCTGCATAAAAGGGTTAACCCTCCGTTTGGTATCACGATGGATGATAAATAGAACAATATTCCGGCTGATCCTGCAAAACAGAACACTGTTAGCTCGCCACGGGGAGAAGGGGGTTCTCTCCGTGACCACCCTCCGGCGTGAGAATAAGTACATGTAGTCGGAAGTAAATATTGTAAATGAGAGTAGTTGAGAGTGAATACCTTTCCTTGAAATCCAAGTTACTTATTTATAGCCGGTATTTGGCGCCAAAAAGAGAGATTGTTAACTTTGATGGAATCTTTTGTTATTCCGTTAACGTTTGTTAGCAATCCGTTAGTGCACACGCATCGTGATCTCATCAGCGGTTAGGGAGGTGCCACGTGTCAACATGAGATCACTACATCTTATAAATGTGAGCATGCCATCACCGTGATCTTCCTCAGCCGTCCAGATGCTGCCATGTGGCAATTGGTTATAACCGAAAAGATGCTTGCATGATTGGGTGTTAATGGCTTCTAGAAGGTTTCACAGCTGTTACCCATCTATAATTCGCCACGTGTACATTCTGTTACAACAGAAAAGATTCCCTTTGCTTCTGCACCAAGTCAAGGATTTTGCTAAGGGAAAGTTTCTCAGGATTTACTGTTTCCTTGCGCGAGAAGCGAAAGTTAGTTAACTGATCTTCCTTCTTCTCCTTGCTGCTTAGCGCAACGTTTGGTGGATGCTTGCTTTGATATAAATATCTGCGCAAGGTTTGTGCATGGAGCATTATCAAACAAGAATGTTCAAGGTTAACTTTGAACCTTGCGCGAGCCCGCGCAAGGTAGTTAAATGAAGCATTATCAAACAAGAATGTTCAAGGTTAACTTTAAACCTTGCGCGAGCCTGCGCAAGGTAGTTAAATGAAGTATTTATCCAAAGAGAGTGTTCAAGGTTAACTTTGAACCTTGCGCGACCCCGCGCAAGTTAGTTAAATGACGCTTTCCTCTCTTGGATATTTGGCGCAGAGTTCTAATAAATCTTATTTTGGTAAAGAAGTCTGCGCGCAGTTTTCTTAGAAGTTATTAATGGGTATGGTTTCCTTGATTGGCGCAAGGTTTTTGAGACCATACCTCTTCACTTATAAAAGAGATCATGATCTGATCAACTGTTTTTTGGGTCGGGGTACTTTCGGAAACAGATCCATTGGAGACGCAGTGGGGCCTGTAGCTCAGAGGATTAGATCATGTGGCTACGAACCACGGTTTCGGGGGGTTCAAATCCCTCCTCACCCACAACCGGCCCGAAAGGGAAGGGCCTTTCCCTCTAGGGGTAGGAAAATTATAATCGGGATAGCGAACCAAAGCTATGGAACTTGGGTGTGGCTCTTTTGTCGAATGGAATGGCCTTTTTCTTTATTATTTATCAAAAATGAGTGAAGCATTATATATAGTATGTCCGTCCCCCATCAAAGTATTTTTTTTGTTTTACGTGCCCGTAACTCTTCCTCAGCCAGGATGGGGCAGAATAACAGAGTAAGTACAAGTATTAGTAAAAAGTTACGTATAAAAAGTTATTGACATTTAAAAAAGACGGGAAAAACTTGCATATGCATTGTATGTGAGTTTCTGAACTTAAAACATGCTAAATTTACCTTTATACCCTTAATCTAGAAAATTAATTAGTTTAATGGTAAATACACTTTACAATTTTGCCATTATAATCTCAACCATTAGATTCTAGATCCAAAGGTGTTGATTCTTTCGTACACTTCTCACAAAACACATATTCAAAAGGGGGTTGCGGCGCAGCTTGTTGGCCGTTTACCTGCCACTTGTTTGTAATTTGTTACTTTAGCATTTTAATGAACAAAAGAAATAAAATTATATGTACCAAAGCTCTTGTTCATTCGTAAAAATAACTTAGTGAGTTTACCATGCATATTAGCACGAAAGATTAAAAAACAATTAAAAATAGTGGGATTAAGAACTCATATTCTCGTACGACGTTTCACAATAGGTTATAAAGTTGTAAAAGAATTGAATCCTGGAAGGAACAGAAACCTACTTATGCATACGTATGTCACTAACAACTCGAGAGACTATCGCATAAACACATTTGATAACTACTCGACCCAATATACCACCTAAATCATTGTTGTTATTATTATTACTTTTAAACTAAATTCTATAATTCTCATGAGAGAGAGAAAATTGAGATGTGTGTGACTGTTTTTAATTAATTAAGGTGTATGTTTGGTCGGTTGGTTAAATATTTAACATTCCATTTGTTTCATTTTGAAGCACACACATCCACCTCAAAATTTAAAGCAAAACCAATATCACAATCGTTCCATACGCTGCTTCCAAATCTTAAAGTCTTAGAACAACTCCATGTCCATACAAAATCATTATCCACATCGATGTATGCTTTAACCCATGATTCATTTACCAACCCAACCAATTCTAAGTTAATACAAGGTCAAATCTGTTATCACTAGTAAACCCCCTCATGCATCAACTAATAATTCATGTAAACGATCCCCATACTACCCCACGGCTCAACATCACCATCATCAACGCATTCTCTTCATCATCAAAGCCTAAACCCCAAACCGATTTCCTTTTTTTTATATGCATGGACCATTGCTTCAATTTACATTACCATCTTAGATTTCATCACCCTCATGGTTCCATTAGAAACAATACCACCTTCAACATCTAAAGACGTGGGAGATCATGAAAACCCTTAGAATCGAAGGAGGTGACGTCGAAGCCCATGTTGTTCTATGAATGCGACCATCGGATCCACAGATTGATTCAGTCGGTAAAGATTATGTACTAGTTTTTGTTTTTTTTTTTTAATGGAGAAGATTTAATGAGATTTTCAACCTAGGCCCCTCATGTCTTTTCCGTATGACATGCTGCTCCTAAACTAAAAATCAAGGTTTTGTTTTATACAGTTTCATCCTCCAACTTTATAACTAAAATCAATGATTTTCTAAAGTTGTCAAGACATCAAGTGTTTTAAAAAGAATAGACGTAAACCAACGGCATTATGGTATGGGCAAAAATTTTGGGGCGTTACAAGTCTACCCTCCTTATAGTAGGATCGTCCTCGAATCTTGATTGTTAAGAAAGAGCAAGATTATCGAGCCAGTCAAATATTTAGAAGACCAAACAACATCAATCAAGATCCCACGATTTCCTCCTTCTTCATCAAGGCCTCCAATCTCTTCCTCAATCTCAGTTATTTTCCTTATGTGTAGCTCTGTAAAACAGTATAAATAGGGATCTTTGTATGTAGGAAGATATATCACAAACAATACAATTCAATACAACAATCTTCTCAATATTCAAGCAACGGTTGTTTCAAAACAACATGGTATCAGAGCAGTGTTTTTGGTTCTAAACCGACCTGCTCATCACTTTGCTTATCATTTACCCAAATCCATGTCCTCTCAACCAAGCTGCCATGGCCGAAGCCGGTAACTTGGGAGAAAACCTATCAATCCAACTTGCAAACCTTCTCAAGACTGGCTTTAATTCACAGAGTCAGAACCCAAAATTTTCAGACAACCTCCAGATAAATCTCAAACTCAACAGCAAGAATTATGCTCTATGGACTCGTATGATGCGAGTGGCCATAGGGGGAAATCCAAAACGCTGCTTAATCATCTGAGCACAGACGCCCCAGACCAGAGTGATCCCAAATATGAGCAGTGGGAACAAGATGACCTTATCCTGTTCTTGTGGCTCATCCAATACATCGAACCCACGCTAGCGAGTAACCTGACTGAGTTCCTAACTGGGAAGATGCTATGGGAAGCTCTGGTAGTCACTTACAGCAGCGGGAAGGACAAGCTACAAACGTTTAACCTCCATGTCAAAGCCAACGAAATAAAGCAGAATAATCTTTCCTTGGAGAATCTCTGGATCAGTCTACAAGGAATCTGGGGTGAGATCGACCGGATTGATCCTAACCCAATGAAATGTCCTGATTGATATCAAGACCTACACCAAAATAAGGTCAGAACAAAAGCTTTTCCAGTTTTTAAATGCCCTTGATCATAAACATGAACAGATTAAGAGGGAAATTCTCCGGTTGGATCCTCTTCCCTCTGCGGAAGAAGCTTATGCTTCAGTCCCGAAAGAAGAAGCCCGCCAGAAGATTTTAAACAACAACGACATACAGACCAGGGTAGCAGCAGGGTTGATCGCCATTGATACCGGAAACCCTAGCAGAACAGGGTTCGCCGCAAAGGGGCTCCTCCGAGGTCAACCATCCAAACAAGACAAATCCCACCTGAAATGTACCCACTACGGCATGACCAAGCATACGAAAGAGGGATATTTTAAACTGGTGGGATACCCGGAGTGGTAGAGCGACGGCCACAAGAAAGGGGCAAAGTCCGGTGCCACATCGGGTGCTACCACCGCCGGAGTGGGCAACACCAGCACGGCCCAAGGGGGCTTTGGAGGGCTCGCCGCAGCAGGATCAGGGAGCGGAGAACTAGGCTTCTCTGTGGAAGGTATGCGGGTTGAGGGTAATCCCTCAAACCCTAACCCAGTTATAAGCTTAAACAAATTTCATTCCTTACACTTTGTGGACAGAAGTCTAGAGGGTTATAAATCTAACCCAGACTCTAAGGGTGATAAATTTCAAATCCCTCAAATTATGGACCAAAAGATGGAAAACCCTAAGAAGGTTGTTGGTTATGAAAACGTGGCACACGTGTGCAAAGCTGATAACGAGGCATGGATTTTTGATTGTGGTGCAACTGACACCATGACAAATGAGATTTCAGATCTCGCGTCGGTATCAAAACCAAAGAAGGCTTACATAAAAACCGCGAATGGTGGAGTCATGAATGTCGAAAAGGGGGGAACCATCGAGATCTCTCCCACTTTAAAACTCTCAAATTGTTTATATGTTCCCACTTTATCAAATAAATTACTATCCATTAGCCATGT